>VXBJ01007280.1:0-70419 GCA_013400055.1 Nycticryphes semicollaris
CTATGCAGCCAGCAGGGACAGGGCTGTTTCCCAAAATTTGGTGTTAAGGGAGAGGGACCAGTGATGATGTGTGTTGCGATGCAACGAGGTAGGGAATCCACATTTAACAAAACAGAAGTGCTTTGGGCAAGAGGGGCACCACGTGAAACAAGGCCATGGGGGAGTAAAAGTACTTTTGACTCTTGAGCTTTAACTAACTTTCAGTAGGCTTTTTTTGTGTGTTCTCTGGCCACAGTAAATATATACTGTAGCAACTGTAACTGCACAAGTAATCTCACCTGGGAAATACAGATAAGAAACTCCCACAGAGCATGTAATAAGAGCGCTTGGACTCGCGCTTGCACAGAGCGAGTGCCGACAGGTGCTCTCAGTGCCCCAAAAGGGGCTTCTAGCTGATTATTTGACTTTTTTTTTGGTGTTTGTGTGTGTGTGTGTGTGAAAATAAAATCATATTGTTTTGCAGAGAACTTGATTTTCAGCCTGTCTCTCTTCCAGTCCTGATAGTGATGATTTTTTAAACTTGGGGGCCCACATCAGTGACTGACTGACCATCAAATGAGATGGGACTTACTAAATGGGGGATCTGCAGCAGGGAGCTGGGAGTTGTGGGTTTATGACCAGTTTCTGAGTCTCCTGAGATGTGGCAAAGCCTATCTGAAGAGTTCTGTGAAGACGCTTAGAGATAATTAAATGATAAAAGTAGCTTAGAAATGGGTTTTTCTATGGCTGGCTTCTGCATCTAATATTAAAATATGTCCCTTGGGCAACATTTTTTCCGCCATCACACATTCATATTATCTGCCCTGGTAGGTCTGACACCTTTATGGTCTTTGAGCTTGCCTACACAACAAAGTTCATCCTCAGTAAGACAGGCTGTGATGATACAACCAATGTGTTTCTCTACATTAATTCCCCACCATGGGCACCCCCAGGTGGGGTTTGTCTCCTCCAAGCGTGCTCACCACCTCAAGGTGCTTAACGAACCACCTGAGTCAGGAGGAGGCTGATGGCTGTGGAACTATGGAACTTGGAGGCTAGAGGGGTGCTGAGCCTCAAAAGGCTGGTGGGTGCTAAAATTGCCATTTTAAGTTTACTGACCTTGCCAAGGGGATGATTTTGGAGGGCTGCTGCTGAGTTAGGAATTGGCATGCCTGTTTCCATGTAATAACGATATCCTTCAGCTGCCTACGTGGAGGATCAAAATGAACTGCTAACTGCCAACTTTTTAACATTAGTTTCACAATGTTTGCTATTTCCTTTAAGCCTGACTTCCTAAATTATCACCTTTAATTTATTTTTTAACTTTTAAAGAAAATTTCTGGCTTTGACTGTTGAAAGAAAAACCTTGAAAATACAAAGACAACCACAAAATAATATAATATATAATATTTAAAAATGTTGCAATTTTTAATGCAGTCTCATGATTTCATATTGCGCTGTTCATGATTTTTTTAATTCCTGGTGTTGTTAGCAAACAAAAAACGAATGTTTTTTTTTCAAGAGGTGTATGGAATAAGGGGCAGATGCAGGATAAATGCTGAAGAAAATGTAGGTGTTTCATCATCATCTGTACAAAAGCAGTAATAATGTTAATTCTTGTAGCATACTGAAAAAGGCAGAAGAAAAAGAAAATTTTATTATTGAATAATAAGTTCCACAGTCTCCATAAGGTTGTTTAATCCCACCATTGATACTAGTTTTGTATGTTTTAACTTCAGGTAATTAAACAGGGACATAGTTAAAAGCATGAAAATACAGGATTTGGGGACATTCCCTGTTATCTTTTGAAATTAATAAAATAAGAACTGGTTTTCAGCTGATTGCAATCTCAAATGAAATAGGGCTGGTCTTATTATAGTTATTACTAGAACTGTCATGGAAAGATTCCTACATTTTGCTCACTTTGAGTAATGGTAGTGACATAGAAGAATTAATTGATCTTCTATAATGTTTTCATGGTTAATAAGATTTACATACGACATTTTTGTATGATGAAAAGTACTGGAATTTCATTGCAGTAGGCATTAACTCCTGTGATTGAAGTTATGGGAGATTTTTTTTTTATAGCTAATCAAGAGTTTAACTGCCTCTGGGGCATTTTAAGAAAATGTTATACTGTACTTAACGAACATTATACTACAAATAAGAGTGATATTCCTGTAATTAAAACAGTCTGGATATTGCTTAATGAATGTTTTTCTTATCTTAATGTATAGGCAGTAAGGATTCATGTAGTTGCCTTTATTAACTTGTGGAGTTAGTTAAAAAGCTGGTTAAAACAGTAAGTCCATATCAGGTCAATATAAAATGCCTATGTAGGGATTTCATTGCTCTTATAAATCTAACTAGTTAAAAAATAAACACAGATGCTTGTTTGTGCCATCCTGAGCCGTACTGCAGGGTAGTATTTCTGCCTGTAGACATTTCTAAAGTTAAGTGTTGCCTGGAGCACTGCAGGATTTGCAGGCATTCTTCTTTAGCGTCCGTTCAGGAAATTTTTTTAAATTTCCACCAGAGTGGTATTCAAAAGCAGAGAGCGGTTGTCTTTCAATTAGTGTAGCTACACTTGCTGTTCAACTAATAGCATTGTGCATTCATTCTTCTTTTTTTTTTTTTCTGTCATATTGCATCAGCTTTGATGTAATTACAGCATTTATATTTGTCTGTAACTGCGGTCCATTCTAGTTTTATAGTTCTCTTCTTCAGCGATTTCATATTTACTAATTGCTTGCTAAATTGTTCTTCACTGCTCAATTATTTGTCACAGAAACCATTCTGGATAAGTTCAGTTTAATACAAAATAATTCTACATAGTAATTCTTCTACAAAATAATGCTTGGCTAAATATAAATAATATTTTTACTTTTATTCTGAAAATATCATGCAGGGTCTTTTTTCCCCGGCTGAGATTGAGCGTCTTTATATTTAAAAGATATTCACCAGCTGGATTGCATCTGCATGCATCTAAGTCTCAATTTTTGCACCAGTCTCTGTGCCAAAACCTGAAAATAGCTGGTTGGCCTACGTATAGCCTAAGAACACATGGAAATGGAACTGTTCCATAATCCAAAATTAATCCCCAGTCCTGCAGGCACTTAAGCACATGGTTAATTTTAAGTGTTTGACTAGTCCTTTTGATTTCTCTGGGCTAAGCACATGCTTGAGTGGGTTTACAGGAGCAATCTCAAAGTGCAGAGAAGACTGCAATATTGTTTTGTTTTTCCGAAGTAGTAAAAATGTCTGTGCTTTATTTAGTAGTATAATTTACATACATTTCTAAGTACAGGAATTGTCAAGCTGTTTATGCTTTGCCCAAGTGCAGACTGCCATAAATTGCAAATCCAGATAAAATATGGCCTATTTAGTGAAAAATTCTCAGAAGTATGAAGGGAACCTCCATTTGTAAAATAACCCCACCACAACCAAAATTACAAAGAAGACAATTAGTCTTAAAAAAATCAGAAACTCTGAAAGACCCAAAGTGAGTGACAAATTTCTTCTTTCTTACAACTTCTGTAACACCAGTATATTGATGCTCAATTTATTTCCTTCTGCTAAATATTCTCAGGCACACCTGTAGAGTAATTTTATTTTAACTCAGACGTAAATCAGAACTAATTTTGAGGACTGTACTGTTTTCCTTTTCTCTCACGCTGTGCAGATATGGATATCTAACCTGCCGAGGCTCTGGTGAACGTGGTGGCTCTGTGTTGCAGCAAGGTCATTTACCAGACAGGAACAGCGCTTTATCGATTCTGACTTTATCAAGTGCCTGTTTCTTATTTTACATGCAACTTGTTAGCAGCCTGCTCCTAAGCTTCTCTGGAGGCTTTAGGTGTTTGCGACTCAGACTGTAATCATAGTAATTAGCGCTGAATTTTCAAATCCTGGTCTCGATCTTGACCTTGTAGCATTTAGTCAACGCGCACACAGCTGGGCCGGTGGCAGGAGCTGCAAGAGCTCAGTGGTGGGGATGCTCCCTTTATCCTGGTGCAGGCACCGGCACGGAGGGAAGAGAGGGGAGCGGGGAAGAGGGGGAAAGCATGTGCAGTGAGAAAAGAAATTCCGTCCAGACATCCTTATCAATTTTTGTGTATGTGTTCACAGTGCAGCATTGGTGCATGTGAAAGGGTTGGGGCAGAATTAGCAGGTGCCTGATGGTGAGCCAGAGGGCAGCACTGGAAGAGGGGAGAGTGGTTTTGCAGCAACATAAAGAATCTCTTCAAAGTTCAACTTTTCCGCAGAGGCCACCAACATGGGTCTGACTCTATAAAAAGTGAGGCCATTACAAATTTGAGGGGTTTATATATTCACTTCCTAAGACAGAATTTAGCATGGGATGCTCCAGGATAGCATTTTGGTGATACGTGGCTGATTCTCCCCCAGAACTGGAAGATGCTTGACCCCAAAAGTCCTGTTTTTTTCCGTTGTGTTGCACAGCCCAGAGCACATTTGGTGCATATGGGTTTGTATGCAATAGTGATAAACCAAAACAAGTCATACTTCGATGTACTACATCCAAGGTAATCTCTTCTTACTTCTCAATGCACATCTTAAAAAAGGCTAATTTTACACGTAGTCTTTTCTAAACCTCCGGATAGCCTATTGAATCTTCATCTTTATTGTGTGATGGTTTTGTTATTTAAAATGTGTTTTAATTTTCTGTCGCAGCTTCAGGTTGCAATTCTGTACAAACAGTAAAGCAAAACCTTCTGTGTAACTAAAAAAATTTTAGTGTTGTAGATTTAAGAAATGCAACGTAGAAACAACATTTGTTAAATACATGAGAGCATATAAAGTTCGCTTATAGCAATCAAAACTTCAAAGCTGTTTAGTGTTTATGTTTATTTATATGTTTTTATATTTAGGAGAACAGGGAATGGAACTATTATCTTAACTACACCTTCCTTTGGTTAATGTGGCGAAGGGAGTGTGTCCCAGACAAACAGTGCTTTTCCATTGCCGGGCAGTGCTGTGGGTTTGACTGAGCAGCAATAAGCATCCCAAGGAGCTAGAAACTTTGCTAATGGTAAAAGCAAAGCAAGGCACAGCTCAGCTCAGCTCAGCTCAGCAATACTTTATGGGCATGACAAGTTACTCAGTTATCCATGCCGTAAGGAAGAGAGCGAACCCTTGGCTGTATGTCACGTATGTTAAAGCTCCTCAAGACAGGACACCAATTAACCTTGGATGATAGCAAGCACACACACACATGGGCTGCCCGAGAGAAGTAGCCTGTTGCCATTACTAGGAAGCAGCAGCCCCTTGTCACCCTGAGCCATTATTTAAATCTCTTTTAAAAATTCCCTTATTAAGTCAAAGAACCATAGCACTCTCCACTTCCTCACAAACAGGGTATTTTTGCTGCCATAAAAATATGCTTCTCATATTACTGTTAGTAATATTACTGTTAGTAATATGAGAACCCAGTGATTCTTTTATTTTTATCCTCACTGTCTAATTTGGCCATTTTGAACTGAGAAGAAAAAAACCCCACCTGATCTTCAATCAAAGCATTCAAAGCATGGTGGAGCTCGGAGTGAACCAAAACAACAGGGTCAAATGTAGTTGAAAGAACATGGTGGGGTAAATAAAAGGTCTTCTTTTTTTAACGTTTAGTGCTGGTGGGAGGAGAAAGTTTGGTTAACTATTTAACCTATGACAGCCTTTTATCATTTTAGGGTTTAGGACTTTGTGATTTTTAAGTCTTTGTCAGTAAGTTTCTGGTTTGTATTTAATCTTTTCCTCAGAAAGGCTCTGGTGTCCAGTTATATGATTTACTTTGATTTATTTGAGAGAAGAAAAAATTATGAATAGCAGCCAAAGATAAATATTTTTCCTGAAATGAGACTTGCCAGCAACTTTGGATTTGGTACTCCGTTTCCAATTTAAAACATAAACTGCTTTCTTCTGCTCAGACTTCTCTGTGATGTGATTTTTTTATTATTATTATTTTATTAGGAGGGTTTTCCATCCCCATTTGGTTCACCTCTCCGTTTTTTGGCTCTGATGTGATGTGTCCTGATCAGCTGGAGCAAGCGCTTGCTAAAGGTCTTTCGGAAGCCCCCTTTTCATTTTCCCCCGCTACAGTTTTTCCAGCAGGCAACCCCTCTTGGGAGCGGCTCCTTCCAATCTGTCCCTTTTGATAGCTAAAGCTGGTTGTTACGGGGGTTAAATTTCTTATTTCGCTAGGTTTTTGTCAGCGCTTCTTCAGCCCACCGAGCTCGGTCCCCGCAGCTGGGTGCAGAGCAGACCGCCTGTCTCCTAAGGATGCTGGTTAAAGTGTTAGGGTTTAATCTTCCACTTTGTTCAAACTTGAGGGGCGATTTTATACCTGCAAAACTCCCGTCAGCTTCAAGGGAATTAATTTCCACACTACACGGGTGCGAGATGGCATCAGCCTTATTGGGGGAGTTTAAAATCAGACAAAGCCTATTCCAGGGCGCTTTGACTGGGAAGGAAAGCTACTTGTCAAGAGATCTCAAATCACAGAGCTGGTGGCTTCTGTCTGCCCTGGCGAGGTTTGGGGGGTTTCTTAATTAGTTTTTGGAAGGTCCGGGAAATGACCGTAGCTGGTCTGGAACAAAGGAAGAAATCAAAATGTAAAGCAGAGTGTTTGATATGTTGATAACCCCCCAGTTTTAATTTTAGCATAATTGGATCAGGGTTAGTGGCAGTTGTTAGGTAAAGTACCTTCCCGAAGTTCTGGCTTTATTCAAAAGTAAATATCATAGCTCTTCTCTTTTAACCTAAGTCTTTTTCTCATCCCCTACCTCCCCCCACCCCCCCAAAAAAACCCAAAACTGTTCAGGTTACCTCAGATTTACTTCCACTAGGAAAGCGCTAAGATTTCGGGGATCTGTATTCTGATGGTAAAGCTGGTGACATGAGCTTTTGTTTTCCGTGCGAGGAAACGTTAGCATTTTTGCACATGTTAACTTTTTAACAATTGCGGGGAAATTCTTTTCCCTGAAAACTGCCGTCCTTTTCTTTTTCCACCCCTTTTCTCCTTGATATTTTTATTTCCCTTTTATATGGAGACTTGTAGATTTTGTCACTTCAAACGTTAGCTGTTCCTCCTCTTTTCTTTCCCTTTACAATACACACTAGGAGATTATTTTTTTTTTGCATATTCCTCCCCTTTCTCTGTGCGATATTGTAGTTGACCAAATTTAAAACACTACAGTATTTAGCATCCCCGCAGTGCCATTTTAAGTATTTGGACCTGGAAAATGCCCCAAGCAATAACTACCTGAATTGCTTTTAATTACACAATATAGCTGCATCATTTTACTTCAGATTCTTTTTGATTGATGCTGTAAGGCAATTGTAACCATGGATGATGGGATTAAGTGCCTCTTGAAGTGACTTTAGCTTCTTGTGGGAACAAAGGGAAAGAAGAGAACACTTAGTCCCTTTTTGAGTGAACAGCCTTTTTTCACTTGCTGTATAAAGAAATACAATTAACAAACATTATCCCCAGAGGTGAATTGAAATGTACATGCAGACAATAACCGCTCTTGACTGCAATTAGACATATATGATCCGAGGTATTTTGGCCATTCATTAGTGCTAATTGTTTGAGAAACAAGCCCACAGAACAAATGATTAAAATGTTAGTGCCATAACCAGGATTATTAGCATGTGTGATAAAATGCATGCGCCGCAGCTGTACCAATAAAACTCTCTGGCGAGTCGCTTTGATTCCACAAACGCTCAGCTCGGCTGCGAGCCCTTCGTATTTGCACAGGGCCTGCTGATGTTTATAACAAACAACTTATATCTCCTTTTCTTAATTAGAAAGAATTACTATGCAAATTGCGGGGCTTTGTAATTTCGTAGAAGTTTCCTTTGTCTTTGGCAGGTTATTTGTGTGCGGCTGTGAGCTACTCCCTAGTAAATTCAACATAGGAAGACCATTATATTTCCTCTGGGGAGTTTTTTTGCATATATTGGAGAAATAGTTTGTAGGAGATTTTGCTGCATTAGCTGGGTTGTGTTCAACGAAGTCTTAAGTCCTGGGTCACTTCTGTCTCTTCTGCCACATCACCACAGATACCCAGGATTGTGGTCAGTGCACACGTATGCCCATACAGGTCAGAAATACACACTGGGGAAATTATCCAGGTGTTTTAATAGTTTTATTCAGATGCCTAAAACGGTTCTTCATAAACACTCGCCAACACTGTGCCAAAGATTGTAGGAGAGATCTGGCCTATTGAGCAGTGGATATTTTTCCATGCGTTAAGTAGGTAATGGTGTAGCACCTCTTAAAGGATGATTTGATCTTGCAAATAAACAAGGAACAAAGGCACAGGTTAAAGTGCTGTTCCTGAAAATCACTTGTGGGAGTACTTTACTTTGTGAGCTATACATTTTTGGCTGAGATGAGACTGTACAGGTGTGTGCAGTTAAGTATATGTGTGCATATGAGCAACGCTGGAATGTGAAAATCCAGTTTACAGCAGGGAAATGTGTATAATTTGGGGTAATTTCACTGGTTTGCAGTCACACTGTATGGCTGCTGTTGCAAAGTGCAATGTCTTTTTGTAATCAAAAAGGTTTTGTTTTCTCCTTCCTGAGGATGAACTAGTTGCTCTTGGGTGAAAAGGTTCTCAGAGAATCACAAGTAACTTTAACTTGTCAGCTAGTTTTACATATTTGATGAAGACTTTAGTAGAATGTTATGTGTGCAGAAGAAATTTAGTTTCGTTTCCAAGACTCAAGAGCATTCAGTGTGCTGCTAGATGCTATGAATGAAAATATACTGCTGTAAAACAATTTAATGAGCATTACTCAATAGCCTAGTCCTTGTTTTAACTTACAGTGCTTAAAGGAAGAAACAGTGTCTTAGCAAATTCACTTGGCTTGTGTCCATGTGTTTAGTTTAAAGCATAGTCAAGCTTAGTTTGAATCATTAAAATACTTGCAGTCAGGAAACACATGTAAGATTTTCTTCCTCTTTATGGTGTGGGGTTAACAATATAATTGAGACTGCAGTACTGTGGTGGTGGGGGGGGTTGTCCTAAAAAAAGTAACTGCTGGCTATGTTTTTATTCTATCAAAATAACAGAAGTCAAGATGATCAGGATAGTGTTTCCTACCAGAGTTGCTAACTGCAAATATGCTTAGCACTGTCAGCTTTGCCACTGTTTTAAAAAGATGTATAGGTGAATGGATTTCTTAATAAATCTGCTTCCTCCTCTACATTTCACTTTATTATAGAACATAAAATATGATTATGGAAGGAAAATGCACAGCGAGAACAGAAGATTTTTTTTTAAGAATATATGTCAAAATAACAGCATATGAAAACATTTACTGTGGTCTCATGTAAGCATACTTGTTGAAAACTCTTATTGTACATGTACATTTCTAGAACTGTGTTTTGAAAGCAGGATGCTGTGTTGGTCCACTGACACCAGCTCCTCCTGTACATTTTTTTCCCTGGCCATACTGCTTAAAAAATTCTTGCTTCTTCAACTTGCTAATAATTTGACACATTAACAGTGTATATTCTTACAATAATCTGTGAGCTGAGAAATCTGTGTTTTAGGCCCATGTAGCTACAAAGTTGATTAGCTGAGGAGGAGACATCAATATTCACTGGGTACTTCTACATAGTATTACCATATAGTATTATACCATAGTAATATATAGTATTTCTAACATTAAGTCTATTAGGTGTTGGTATTGTAATGGATTAAATCTACCACTTCTTTGGAGTCAGGCAGTCTCCTGAGGAAGCCATACTGCTCCCCCATCTAGATGACAGTTCATAAACTTCAGTGGTGCCACCTGACTAAATCTGTTCTGGAGGTAGCGATGGTTTTGCCTACAGGGTGCTACATGCTGTTGTGCGTGGTATGCAGAGCGGAGCTGCCTTCGTGGGCCCTGCACCAGTGAGAGGGAAACCAGCTAGCCAAACAGCCCTTGGTTCAATGGCAGCCCAGAAGAAATCCTGGGAAATGTGTGACAGGAGATACATCTCGTCTCAGCATGCTCTGAGATTATGGTGTTAGCCACCTCTATTGAGTTTGGAGTTGGGCTGGGTTGGAGGGTCGGTGAGAAGCAGTGCTTCAGGGGCTGCTTGGCTCTAGGCTGGAGTTAACTATTAATTGGTTGAGCTCTTTGACTCCTTTGTGCTTTTGGAAACTACAGGGTTGAAGCCATCAGAGAAAGAGAATAGAACTAATCACTTTTGTCCCCTCATATATGTTTAGTGAAGGGCCTAGACTTCTTTACTGACCTCTGTGTCACACTGAAAAAGACGCTCCTCTTTCCATTTGAGATAAAGCACTCTTCCACCTCCTCCTTGCTCTACGAAAGTGTGCTACTGCAAGAAAATGGAATTAAGTGGATTTAATTAGCAGCCACTTGAGTTGCCACAAGTTGTGTTACTGTCTCCACTTCAACATGAAGCAGGGGACATGAAGTAGTTTGTGGAAGAGGGGCAAAAAGGGTACATAGAAGAGACCCAGTGGATCTCAGTTTCGTGTCTCCAGGTTTGAAGCTGTTGCAGTTGGAGATGAAGAAGATTTATTAGCAAGGGTAGCACTGACGCTTGTAATAAAATAATGTGTAATTTCTGCCTAACAGCAAAGCTGCCTCGTTTTTTAGGCTGAATTAAGCATTACCAGGCATAGTACAAAGAGTGTGAGTCCTGTAAAGTGGGTCCACCCAGGGCATGCAGACACACAGCAGAGGAGATGGTGGAATAGTTGTCCTCTTCAAGATAGTTTACTGAGATAAAATATGACAAAAGCGTTCTTCATATTTTTAACTTAAGACTTATATTCAGCATTTAGAGGGCACACTCTGGGGGAAGAGAGGGTTCTTCGATGGGGTTAGCTTAGAAAGGCAAGTATCGTAGTGGTCTGTCAGCCACACACCACGTTGGCTCTGATTTAGATTGACTGAATTCATTTCCAAGCATTTGAGAGGGTTAGTCGTGTTCTCTTTGAAGAAAAGCCACGTGCCCCTGTAGCCATGTGTCATCCAAGTGTAGCAACTTGGGAAGCATTATTAAGAGAGGCACAGGAAAATGCATGGGTCCCTGACATGATGCGATAATGACATGTTCAGCATGGTGCTAGAAAAGCTTTGCATTATTCAAAGTGCTGAATAATATACATGATAATGCATAATGTTGTTATATGGTAGGATTATTTTGTGGCATAAGTGACTTGTGCTCTGAGTATGAAGGCGAATTGTATTATTTTGTCCTCATTTTTGATGTAGCAGAATAGGCTTGAGGGGTACAGCATGAAATGGGGAGGAACAGGAGCAGGCAAGGGTGGGGTTTTTTTGGAAGGCCGTGAAACACAGTGGCACCCTCTGCAATTTATTTCTCTGTGCTTATAATTATGGAGTGAAGCAAGCTCCCTACTGCACCCAGGGGCAGCCTCCCCCAGCAGCCCCACTGCCTCCAAGTGCACCAGCTCAGCTTCTGCCTGGGGTGGGTTAGCTGATCCCTCACCGGGAATACTGACATGGGGTGGAGATCACCACAAACCTCCTGCCAACAGACCATACGGCTGCCATCCTCTCGAGCCATGTGGCTCACGCCTGGACTGATGTGTGGTGCACGAGTCATTTATAAATTGTAAAAGCTACCACAGCCAACAGCCCGCTGATGATGCTGGTGGGTTCATGAGCTCTGTCAATGGAATTCTGTGCTGTGGATCTGCAGGTCTGAATGCTTCCGAGAGGACGTGTTTGGATTAGTGAGGTTCCAGATTACGTGGGGTTTTCATTCCTGTTTTTCTCCTTTCCCTCCCCATCCATGTTACTCACTTAAAATTTGCATGCAAATATGTTTGTTGATATAACGCTGGGGTTGCAAAATCAGCTTTGCAAACCCATGTTTGTTTTAACCAACACCCTTGTTTCATTCACAGCATGCCATCCAGCTCCTGGAGCAAATGTGACAGATAGCAGCTTCTTCCTTAAATCACTCCCGATCCATTCCCAGCACAGTCTCCATCCTATGGAGGAGTCCTATGACAGAGAAAAAAACAACAACCCCCCTTCTGTATTTAATCCTTGCCACAGTGCTTGGAACAGGCAGCATAATTAAGGCTGCATGAATAACCTCAGCCCTTGCAGTTCTTCAGTTCTGAGTGTTTAAGTTTGCAACTTCTTTTCAACATAGTAGTTTTGGAGGTTTATTAACTCTAATACTGATATCTCCCTAGCATGACTCTTCCAAAGGAAAAAGAAATATATAAATAACCCCAAACCAACCATTGTCTAGGTAGGAATGTTTCTCTTTTAAAATATAGTCTTTGCAGCGTTGTAGCCAAGAGTCTAATTTCAACAATATCCTTTACAGGGTGGAATCTCCTCCGCCAGCTGGTGTTCCTAAGCTTAGTTATCGCTTTGCATCATCTCACAAGTACATTCCCAGGCGAGCTGTGCTGTACGTACCTGCGGATGATGAAAAGAAGATACGAAAAATCCCATCACTAAATGTAGATTGTGCGGTGCTGGACTGTGAAGATGGCGTGGCTCTGAACAGAAAGGTAATTAAAAATTATCTATGTGATATAATCAGTGCTAAAAAGAACTTGTGCTAAAACATTACTTTTGCCTCGGGGAAGTGACAACCAGAGAGATAAAGATAAATCTTAAGATACACAAAGTGATGTAGCAGTGATAGGCTTTGAGAAGGCATTGGGGAAATCTGATTACCCAGAACTGAAAGAGATCACATGTGAGTGAGTGGGGAGGGAGTTTTGAAGGAATACAGAACTGGGTGTAAGCTCTCATCACAGAAGAGTGAGAGTGCAAGATACTGTTATTAGTGCTGCATATTTCTTAGGGAAGAGGAGGAAATGGACAGTGAGAAGTAAAAAATGGTTAGTTCAGAATCACTAGATGGGGGGTTGTTGAAACAAAGCATCTACAGACTGTGAGCAAAACTGTGGGTTTAGGTTCAAGCCTTGGGGTGTTTAGAAAGATTTACTTAATGTTTTGGGAAAAATGCTGTAATGCTTCTTCTGAAGGAAGGAGAAGTCCAAACCTGAGCACACCAGGGTTTGGAGAGAGTTTCTGAACAGGAATGTAAGTTTGCTATCTTTTATGCATCATTTTCATATTTGCTGATTTTCCTGTCCATTTTACAGTGCTTCAAACTACAGCAAGCACTGTTTAGGATTTGAATGTGAATGTGTTGTCCAGGAAGTTATGAAAATAGACTTGAAAAACTTCCCATGTCATCTCAAAAATGTGGATGAAATTCTAGTTTTTATGTTTCTTGGAAGGTAATGCTTTCCAGAAGGACTCTCTTGGGTAGTGCTCTCTTTAACCTTCAGGCCTTTACAGATGTGTTGAAAAGAAAAATGTTTACAGAGTTTGCATATATCTATTTTAGTTCTGAAAAGTGAAAATAGCATTGCTGAATGTTCATGTGTACTGCTGAAGACAGTTGGAAAACATCTTCCATTTGCTAAAATACTATGTGAAAGACTAAGACTGTATCTGCTGGCACTGTGATGTAATATTGTTTAGGTCAAACCAGGACAGGAGGCTACTGCTGTGAGATGATACAAGTCAAAATTGTGAATTAAACTGTATTATTTTTAGGTGCAGCTTAATTACATAAATCATTAATAGCAGAATCATCTGTTTGTAATAGAGGAGGACAGCAAAACAAAATTTTATGATCAAGGTTACAAAGCTGAGTAATTTCTCAAGGGTAAAATTCTAGCTCTGTTGAAGTGAAGGAAAGTTATGCCACTGGGTATCAGCTCTTCCAAGAGAAGAGGAAAGACCTATAGCATCAGCTGGAGCTGAGTAAGGCAACCCAATCTGCTTCCTATACAAAGACTGGGATTGGGAGAATGAGGAACTGCTCACTATAGGAGAAGACCAGGCCTGAGACCATCTAAAGAACCTGAAGGTGCACAAGTCCATGGGACCTGATGAGATTAAGCCATGGGTTCGGAGGGAACTACTGAATGAAGTCACTTAGCCACTATCCATCATATGTGAGAAGTCATGACAGTCCAGTGAAGTTTCCGCTGACTGAAAAAAGGGGAAACAACCTCAATTTTTAAAGAGGGAAAAGAGGAAGACCCGGAGAACTACAGGCCAGTCAGTCTCACCTCTGTGCCCAGCAAGATCATGGAACAGATCCTCCTGGAAACTATGCTAAGGCCCACAGAAAATAAGGAGGTGATTGGTGACAGCCAACATGGCTTCACTAAGGACAAATCACGCCTTACAAATTTGGTGACCTTCTATGACACAGTTACAGCATTGGAGGATAAGGGAAGAGCAACTGACATCATCTACCTGGACTTCTGCCAGGGGTTTGACACTGTTCTGCATGACATCCTTGTCTCTACATTGGAGAGACATAGATTTCATGGATGGACTGCTCAGTGGATAAGGAATTGGCTGGATGGTCACAGAAGTGTTGTCCAGGCACGTATGGACAGAATGAGGAAGGTCAAAGCTTGGCTGGAATCAAAACTGGTGAGCGATGAGCAGGACAAGAATGGCTGCTAGTATCAGCAGCAAAAATGAGAAGAAAGACCAGAATGAGTGTGGAACCACTGCTCCATGAAGCCTCAGGCCTTACAGTCAGAGTCTGCTCTCAGGCCTCCTAGAAGCAAAACTTGGGAGAAGGTGGTAGCAGGCACAATAGGGGAGAATGGAGTTAGGACCTATTCAAATAAGCTGATCAGTTAAACCAGACAAGGACACACTGAAGGCTGCTGAGGGAGCTGGCTAGTATCATCCTGAACCTGCTGTCTGTCATCACTGAAAGGTTGTGGTGGCTGGAGGAGGTTCCTGGTACCTGGAGAGATGCAAATGTTACAGCCATCAACAGAAGGGTTAAGAGTGAGGAACTACAGGCCCATCAACTGAACACTAGTCCGGTAAAAGAACACTTTCACCACTTGTGAAAGTGATAGTGCTGATTCTCATGGGAGGTATTTTGTGGTGCACAAGGACCTAGCCAGAATGGACTGCTCAGGAGCAAATCATGCCTGACAAACCTGATTTGCCTTCTCTGGATAAATTACTGTCTTTGAGTATGAGAGCTGAAAAGATGTTGTCCACCTTGACTTTAGCAAGGCTTTTGACATGGCCTGTTATAGGATCCTGGTTGTCAACCTGACAAGAAACAGACTGAATGGACAGACTATAAAGCGTGTGGCAGTTTGGCAGGAATCAGGTGGTCTGCACTGTGGACCATTTCGTAATTACATTTGCTGGGGCCAATACTGTTTAACTTCATTAAGAACCTGATTGATGGGATGGAGTGCATTCTCACCAGGTTCACAATGAAACCAAACTGGGGTGCAGTTGATATGCTGGGCGGCACAACTGCTCTTCTGATGGGGCTTTACGGTTGGAGGAACAGCATGACAGAAAGGTAATAAAGTCCAACAAAAGGAAAAAGCAAATTCCCAGCATCAGGCTGGGATAACCCCATGCACCAGTATGGGCTGAGGGACAACTGCCTGCTGGTAGCACTGCCCAAAATGCCCTGAGTGCTGTTTTACAGCAAGCTGAGCAGGCTCAGTGGTGCACCCTTGCAGCAAAGGTGGCCAACCACCTCCAGGGCTGTGCTGGTACGAGTCCAGCCAGAAGGTCCAGGGAAGGGCATCCCTCCCCTCTACTTGGCTTTTGAGACCTTGGCAGGTCAGAGGACTGTGCCCAGCTGTGAGCCCTGGGGCAAGTGAGGTTGACCAATGGGAGGGAGAGCAGGGAGAGCCACCAAGATGGTCATGGCACAGGAGAAGAGGCTGAGGATCTGGGTTTGTTCATCCTGGCCCTTAGGGGGCCTTGGTGGAGGCTTTGCTGTCCAAGGGGAGCTGGATGGATGGCAGAGCCAGATTCTTCTCAGAGGAGCTCAGCAACAGGGCAAGAGCAATGGCCACAGTTGCATGACAGGAGCTGCTGGCTGAAGACAAGGGAAAAAAAGTCTTCTGTATGCAAGTGATCAGACGCTGGAAGAGGTTGTCCAGAGCGGTGGTGCATCCTCCCTCCATGGGGGTATGCAAGCCTTGACTGGATGAAGCAAGCTGGTGTAGAGCCATAGTAAGCCCTGCTTTGGGGAGGCAAATGGATGAGGTGGTCTCCTGAGGACCCTTCCGACCTGAATTGATTCATGCAATTGTCTGATTGCCTGATCTAGTAGCAAAGCATAATTCAAAGTTATTGGAAGGTTGAATTTCAGTTTTAGATCTGCCAGACATACTGAGGAAGACTTTGGGACTTAGCTTCTGTGAATGGGAAGCTGAAATTATTATTGCTCTTGCAGCTTAATTTATTAATGTTTCTGAATTGTTTGGAGACTTTGTGTGAAAGATATGTCAAGAATGTGCACTGAAGTACAGTATTCAGTGGCCCGTTGCAAATGTGTCATTCAAAACTCATAAAAAAGAACCAACACTGGGAAACACAACAACACTTAGTCTGCCCTTTAATCATTATTCTTAAAACAAATAGACTATTTATTGCTGTGTTTTATATACATAAAAAATGCTACTTATGTATTTTCTTGAAACTGCTGCCAAAATGTTGGGTTTGAGGAAAATCAGGACCTGGTTGAAGGCTCACAGTGCTTTTGGGCCAAACTTACCTGTCTACACAGAAGGCCTTCACTTGCATCCAGTCCATCAGCCAGTTTGACCCACATCTTAGCAAGTCTTTTAACAAGATGCTGTGTTGCAGAAGATGAGGAAGATGAACTTCCTATAAACGAAACTGATAACATGTGCAAAACTATGTCTGTTTGCAGTAGCTGCTTTTGAAAAGAAGCCAACAGATGAGACCTGAAATCATGATCAGTGCTATAACTCTTGAAAAGAAGAAATGCCAGCACCAAAGCTGCAGTCATAAATTACAAATTTTTAACTGTTTTCTATGCAATATTTTCTCTCAATGAAATTTTGGATGATATCCTCACCTGTGCTCTCCCCCTACAATTATGTTTTGTAATGGCTCACAGAGAGCACCAGAAGAGGGGAGCCTATAGCCATACCTATACTCTAACATATACACCGTTTTGGTGCCTGCATTTCTTATCTTCAAGAGCTACAGCACAGATCATGAGTTCAGGTCTCATCTATTGACTTCTTTTCAATCTTTTTTTTCTGGTTGATATTTTGACTAAATCAGGAAAAGAAAAAAAAAAAAAACAACCAAAACTTACAGCAAGGAGTTCACAAGGAGACAATTTCTCAGGGAATTTTCTGAGGGAAACCAGTCGGAAGACATGGCTAAAAAGCAAAGTTCAGTACACTGCACGCTAAGTCTGCAAGTAGAGTGAAAGTTGATTCTGGTGCAATTAGGACATGTGGGGGTTTTGCAACCCCTTTGGGACTGGACAAAGCTGAAGGACGTCTTCAACAATTCAGAATAGGGAAGACAATAGGAAAATATCCCAGTGTTGCTGAGAATTTCAGCATTCTTGTGTAAAGGTAGCTTTAGTCTTGCTGACTTCAAATCCTGGCTGGGACTCCACATGCTCTTTTTAGAGGTTCGAATGTATAGCATCACGTGGTGCAGACTGTCAGGTGCCTCTCCGGGTGTCTGACTCTGTTAGACATTGGGAATTTCTATGATAGAAATTTAGGTTTTGGTTGGGGGGATATTTGAATACTACTAAAGGGAAATTGCTTTCCCTGAGCTACTATTCACAAATGAAGATAGGAACTCTTCCCCACTGATATGCATGTGAAGTTTCTCCAGTGTTGCTATACATTTTAAAGAAATGACTCAGAGTGGCTCACTTGGCAATATTTTTAAGTGAACAGTTCAAATAGAAATTCTAAAACTATAAAATTAGAAATAATACAGATTGCAGTGTTGGTATGTTGCAAATGCGTCACATTTTGGAGACTTTTTATGAAACAGTACAAAAATAGCCTATATCTATTTTAGCTCTTTGAAGGAGAGTGCCTGAATATTTTTTCATTTTAATTGTAAAAAAGAAAAAGATAAACTAGGTGGCTGCATCAATGCACTTGACCAAGTCATATAAGCCAGTAAGCTGAATTGCATGTAGTGCCATTGAGAGGTCTCTGCGTAGGAGCTGAGCTGACTGAAGATATCTGGGGGGCTCTCAGCCAAGCCAGCACTCCCAGCTATAGCTTTCTCTGGAGACCTCACTGTGCTTCCATGCCTGGTGAATTTATTATCAGGTATAAAAGTTTCTTCATCCTATTGGAGAAAGGAAGATTTCCATGTCAGTGCTTTCATTTTCCAAGGTCAGAGCGGGTTGAGACTTCATAGTTAGTTCCCATGGGTCTTGTAAGGTTACCACCCTTACAAGAGTTTTCTAGAACAGCTTGTTTTCCAGCAGGACCGTGTCTTCAGGGCTGCTATTCTTCGGAGCATCCAGGAGGTGTTAGCTGCCAGGTCAGCCTAGCAAGAGACTAGTTGGAGCTGCTACTGTAGTGTTTATGCCTCTTTCTGAGTCCTTGACAAGAGTGTCAGAGCATTTTGATGCCTCCAAATCAGTGCTGCTGGTGGGCTTATCTTCACCGAGGTCAGTAGGATGGCTTGGAATAACTGGAATATACGTAGCCTTCCTCTGTAGTCTTTGTGGTGTGCCTTCTGCCAAACATGACCTTTGAGAATTATCTCAGGCAAATTTTGAGGGCGCTGGGATCCGTCCTTTTCTTTCCATGAGGAATGCCAGTGTTATAATAAAGAAGCAAAACAAAACCCCATGTTCCCCCTCATCATGTTTGGGTTTGTTTGGTTTTTTTTTGTTTGTTTTTTTTTTTATCAGAGGTGTAAAAGCAACCCCTTGGAGTGTGCAAATGGCTGGGAAACGTCTGTGCAGTCATCTGACATGAAACACTTGAAAACAGGAAATTGTATTGTTGTTCTTCTGGAACTAAAGGGATGTCATTCATCCAATAAAAGCTATTGATACCCAGGGCTGCACTGTAAAATTATGTAGGACTGATTAGGGTTTAAATTCCTAAGCCGTTTCTGCTGTTAAACATGATTGTAACCCTTTGTCTCTTCTAGCAGGAAGCTGCTCTCTCCTCCAGCGCTTGAGCAAGAGAAGCTGGAGAAGAGGAAGCCTCAGCTCTGTCCTTTCCTCACATCCTTTCCACAAATAGGGAAAATAGCAGCCTCTAAGCCTCTTCCGTTCTCCCTGCTCCGTTCAACAGCACAGGGAAGTTCAGGTGGGCTAAGAGGTCGACTGGGGAAGGACCTATTTTGCTTATCCACAGGATGGCCTCTTAGGGTCATAGCACAAATTTGTTCCTACTTAATATCTTATATCTTATAGCCACTTAATATGTCATCGCTGCGCTGTGCCACGGAAGAAAAAATAAATTCAATTAATTCTTTTGAATCATCTGTTTTTAAAAATAGGATTAAAGCCTGACCACTTTTCAAACTGTTCCATTATGAATAACACATATGTAAGAGATGACTCTGGGTTCATTACAGCTAAGAGCAGATCATCCGCATACATGCTGATTTTATGGAGATTTCTCCCCATGAGAATGCCTCCTCCATCTCTCTAGTGATCTGATCCTGGGGTCAGAAAAAACAGCACGCTGGCAAGAGAGCATCCTTGCCTACCACTTTTCCCCTAATCTGAGGCCTTCTGACCTTTTTATTCCTTATCACTGATGAGAAGAGGCTCTTGCATACAAAATAACACTTCAGCTACATTTGGGGGTGGAGATAAATACATAAAATGGGTCAGCATGGTATACAAAAGAAATCCTAGGCTTTCCTTATTGAAATGGATTTCCTTATTGATCTGATTGGAAGCTTTTACAGTATCAGTGGAAAAAAGCTGCAGTTAGTTTCCATAAATCTCTAGCTGCCTCAATTAAAATCAACAGTTTTCCTGTATTATGTGGTGATAATCTTTTTTTTTTTTTTTTTTTTTTAAAAAAACCAAGTTGGTTAGGGTTTACCAATGCTGCAGGTATTCTCTAAGCTCATAGTGAGAATGTTAGCTAGTACTTCATAGGCACAGTTGCATGAAACATTGATAACTAGGTTATTTTACCAGGTCTTTGCTTTATTTATAATAAATTAGTACTGTACCTAATTGTATTCCTCCTACAGGGAGAAGGCTTGCTGATAAAGTGTGTAGAGAATGATTAAATGTACACAGGCACATAGTAGGGTGACTTCTCTTCAAAAGATGCACAAAATTAAAATGGGAATGCTGCTTTCCCCAGTGGCTTGCCATTATTAAAAGTCTCAGTAGCATGGGAAATTTCTTCTGTAGGAATTAGGGAGTCCAAAATTCTCTCTGGTTTATTGTAGGGAAGCTGAACTGTACAGTGAAACTCTGCAAGGCCTTTTTGATCCTTGAAGAGTTCTGATGAATATACATTTTTATGAAAGTTGTAAAGTGTTTTCATTTCCTTATTAATCCCACCATGGTCCTCAAAGAACTGCCACTCCTGAGTGGTAACTGTGACAATAAAAGTTTTTGTTCCTATTGTTTTACTCTACAAGCCAATCATCTTCCTTACATAAAGATTTGAGGATTCATAAGGACAATCGCAATATTCAGCAATTTTCTTCTTAATGAGCTCAGTAATGCCTGTGTCTCTTTGAGCAGAGCCTTTGAATTGCCAGTTATTTCTTTTCCACTGATTCAGATGTATCCAATTAAGTTTGACTTGGACATGTTCTGATATAACTATTACTGCTGACAGAATGGTGTCTAGAAACGTAAAGAAAATGTGTTGGCTCAGTACTAACAGGGATCTTAGGCAGGAAGACATTAATACACCTGGGAAAATATTTTAAAACATACAGTTAATGTTTGTGTGGACTTGAAATTCACAGTTCTTCGGCTCTTCATGTGCAGTCCTCTATCCACAGGCATATCAACAAACCTGGGTACTGGAGGCTAATTGCAGGACTAGAAGTCATGTATTGCTACACTTCTGGACCAGTTTTCAATATTTTATCTGTTTTCATAGTTGGAAGGATATGACTACGCAGCCACCGAGCATCTATGACTCAGTTCGAAGGGAGACCTTGAATTTCAAGTGTGCTACAGAAAATCAAGCCAATACAAAATGTCAAGCATACACATGTACCCCAGAAAAAACTTGTTGGTTCAACTTTGGGCAAGCTTTTGTTTGCATATAGAGCCATGTGTTGGGTTGTGGGGTGAGCAAAACACAAAGGTACTGCCCAGCTCACAATCACAGGGGTTCTCAGCACTCAACACAATTTGCTGCAGGCCTTCTTTGCATTTTTGTTGGCCACAAGCATGCAGAGGAATATATTCGTATGTCCAAGTTTCTATCACAATTAGCTTTGAAACTTAGTCTTGAACCTAAGATTCCATTGTACTCATAACCAGTAGTCCACCCTGCTTATTCTTCCACATTGCAAGGACCACAATTTGAAATCAGAGAAGCAGAACAAGTGTGAGGAAACCCACAGACTTCATTAACAGGGATGTGGATCATGAAGTGCTAGGACACATAGAGAATACAGCACTTGTCCCCTTTGATAAACTTTTCTACGAAGTATCTCTACAGTAACAGTCAAGGTAGTGGTCTACTGAACCTTTGGTCTGATTTAGGTAAGATAGGTAGGTAACAGGAGGTGGAAATGCATGGTACTCTTTTTTTTTATGGTACTTTTTGCAGTGCTTTGGTGCCATCAAAGCTGGACCTATCCCAGGTGGGTGACAAGTTGGGGGGAGAACCTTAGAGATACTCAGAAGATTATGGGCAAAATCTGTGGTTTATTTTACCAGACTGTTTAAACATTACCTATTTACCTGGAGTTTAGTAGTATTATTAGGTAGCAAAACAAGGAAGTATGTCGAGATGCTGGGCAAGAAAAAGGAATTTTTGGTGTCAGATGGTAGAACAGCATAACTATACACATGGAAGTTGAAGACAAAGGTGAGGATGTGTGTGGTCATGGTTAGGCCTAGGAACCTTGACAGGTACCAGCTGCAAGCATGATATTTAACTTCTGTACCTTTGGTTTCTTCTTTTGTTCTTCTGTAGACCAGAGAAAAGGATTCTAGCACTCAAGTACCTATGCAGAAGCCTCATTTCCTTCTACTGTATGTCCAGTTAGCAGAAGTCTGCAATATTTACGAAGCTGCAGATTCAGCAGTCCTTTTTCAGATAACATTTCACAAGAAATTAAGGACATTTTTATCTAAATGAGTAATTTGGGATTAAGCACTTTAGGATTTTGAGCTGCTTCCTCCTATACACCACTGTAAATTGAATTCAAGGCATGTGTGCTGTGCTAGTTGCAGAACACACCATTCCCAAAATAAGCATAGAATCGTCTGAAACCAGCCTCGTTTTTTTCCACCATGAACTAATCCCATGCCATGACATCCCTTCAATTTGGAGTAATTTCTCTCTGTTCAACAGAAGACAAAACACATGGATTACAATTGCCTAAAGCCGGGGTTTTTTACATATTCTGTGAATTACTTTCTTCTCTGAATTGTGAAAAGACTGTATGTTGAACAGTGCTTTATGCACCAAAATAATACACTTTCATGAAACGGGCTAGTACCCAAAACCCACATCTCTGTCTTACTGAAACTAGAAAGCATCCAGAGCCATGAATTCATTGAACACTCACGTACCAGAACAGAATCCGATACACAAGATCTGTGATTTTTCTGGTCCCTAGCATAAAGGCCTAATATATATAAGCATAAATATATATACAGTAAGTGAGGACAAATCATAAGGTAGTGCAAGCATTTGTTTACTCACATCTAAACCTGCTTAATTCTATTGGCTACATGGTACGCAGCAAGCTCCAGGGGCACAAAAGCTCTTAACATGTTCCCAGGTTGCATATTGCCACACCCAGAGTTTGGGCTTCCAACCAAGGAATTCTTTTGCAAAGAAGCAAAAAACATGCCATCTTTTTTTTTTCCTTCATTTTGGGTAAGTCAAAACACCTAACTGTGTTTGAAAGATGCTGTTTTGGCAGTGCTTTTTAACTATGTATGGAACATATGCTGCTGTTAGCACGTCTAAGTGTATCAAACTACATATATATTATATACCATATTATATACCTGTCTCCAAAGTCAAATGCACACATCTGCAAATCCAGCACACTTACAGATTTGGATGTTACTCTGCTGAGATTGCCCAGCTTTCCTTTTGGCTCCAAGTATCACAAGGCAGACTATGATCTGTCTTCTTGTTTATCAATAAGTCAAGTCATAAGCTGACTGTGGAGTCTGATCAGCACTTTGCATCCTTTCTGAAAGGATGAATAAAATCCTAGTGTTGTCTAAGTTTAACTATGATTTCTGCCTTAATAGGAGCTTGATTGCTCTGAGATTTCTGTTTCAACTCCTGAATGGCTGAATAGCATAGAACTATCTACAGTGTATCGCTGTAATAGCTCTTTTTGCTCTCCTTCTTCCACCACAGTGCATTGGGGACTCCCTCCTCAGAACAACGTGCTTGTGGGTTATTACCTCTTTAAGGTTGGGAGAAAAGAATTGTAAATATTTTTCTTCATTTTTGATCACTGAGCCCCAGAAGACCATAAATCCTTGTGTTACTCCTCATTTGGGATGAAATGGTTGTAAAGATCCTGCCTGTTCATTTTAGAATGATTATAAACCGTGGTTTGCTCATTCTTTCCTCCTTTCTTGTTACAGTCTCTTACTAGAGTGCCTCAAAATCACTGCTCCTGTGCTGGGCTTAAGATAACTTCATCTTCTAAGGTTTCATAATGCAATGTGCATTAAAAGGATATATGTTGAATAAATTGGAATTTTCTTTCAGGTTATTTGGTTACGTTTTAAACTTTTGATTCCACACAGACCCAATCTTCCACTCATTAACCAATTATTTTTAAATAGAATAATTATAGTTCATAATTTAGTATGCATTTTCTTGAGAAAAAGGGCAAATTAATACATGTAAACATGGGCGAATCTAGTTAAATAAACTGTCCACAAAATCCTTACAATATGTAAACAACATTTGTTATGCCTTGGAGATAGCATATGATTGGACTCATGAGGCCCTGTTTATCCTACTGAACAGTTTCTTTTATAACTTCAAAGGGAATTTTATATATTTATGGCAATAGCAGGGTGTTAAGTGTAGCTAGACAGAAATTATACCTCAGCTATTTAGTTAATGCCAATAGGGATTAAATTAGATTTTATAGCTGTTAGTAGAAGTCTGTTTTGTAGCTAACAAGTGGGATTTTTAAATCCTGGAAAGCATAATCCTATTATAAAACTGGCAGCTGAATTAACATTATCTAGGAAGCAAGTCTTCACGGATTAACATTTTTTGACATTAACAAAGAAAAACTAATGCTACAGGGATATTAGATGCTTTTCCCAAAAGTAGGAAAAAAGGGAAAATGAATATAGGACAAGATAAATGGCACAAATACTGCAGGAAGGAAAAATGGAGTGAAATATGCATGAGAAATTCAATCTGGGAGTGGCCATGCTCTGCCTCCTCAAATACAAAAGAAATACACTGGGTAGAAAAAGGCTCCACAATTGATAATTCATATGTTAGCCCATGCATTTGGCGTATGTGCCTTGTGACTAATTCACAGTTATCCAGCCTGAGCATGGAATAGCCATAAAGGTCTTCTCCTGTCCTGAGGGCTGAGGTCTTTGCATTCCAGCTAGATGGTGCAGAAGCCAAGGACTGGCAGCACTGCAGAAGAAACCCTCCTCCCTTTAATGAACAGGCATGTAAAACTGTTCCACAAAGACCTTGATGAAGCTCTCCTTACATACCTTGAAAAAGTATTATGGGACAACTCCTGTAGGCAGTGGTACAGGAGATGAATGGGTCACTGAATTTGCTTGTCTTGCAATCTCATTCTAGGCATTGATAGACTAAATACCTATAAGGGTATATGCCATGTCATATTTCAATTAAAAAATCTCTGTCCCCATCACAGTTGCAGAGCAAGCCTTTTGTTACTTAAAACTGTGAAGTATACATCTCCTGTAATTTTGAAAGCTCTGTGTTTAGAATCAGAGCCCTTATTCACAGCTGCAGCACTGTATTAATGAAATTAGTATTTTCCCAGTGGAAGGCTAGGAGGAACCTACTTGATAAACTTACCAGTCACAAAAACATGAAGAACTAGATCTGAGCCACTGTCAGACTGGGGTTTTGTTATCAGAGAGCATGTGGCTCTGCAAACTTAACACATGGCATCACAGGTTGATTTTTGGTTTGGTGCTTTTGAAATGCTGCGTTTTCCCTCCTTGTTGGTTGCTACTTTAATCATTAATCATTACCAGGTTACATTTTTACCAAGCATCTTTTCTGCCAGAGCATGTGCGTATAGCAGTCATCGCTGTTGTTAAACCTGTTACGGTGTGGCGGTGACTGCTTTAAGGGTTTTCATAAATCACGGTTGTGTAGCATAGATTTTACCTTCCAAAGCATATAACAAGATCTAAGCTGTGCAAATAGTGTGAAATTTCAAAGTTGGCAAACTGGCCTCCTCTAAAGTTAGTGCCATGAGGAAGAACTTTGGCACCAGTATGTCAGTGAGAAAACTCACACCATTTGGCATCAACAGGACCAAGATTTATCCCCCGTTGTGTGCATGTTGCATCAACGATAATGAACCCTAGTGGGAATTGGAAATAGTTGCTTGCCCTCTGTTGTGGCTGTTTTTCAAAAACCTGTCCCCCAAATGCTGTCTTTTAGCCATTGCCACAGCCCTCTGAGGTGCTGGGCACTTTTGGAGAAATGGGAGTAGAAAGTGCCTGTGATTTCTCACATCAGGAAGGACATGAATTTGACGTCTCCCAGAAGCTTATGGTCCTTAGATAAAGAACCTTTATACTTTCTTTCCCCCTTATGTAATGAACAATCCTAGAGGATTTTAGAGTTTGTTTCCAGTTTCACTGTCTGGGTTGAAAAGTATACTGATTTGGCCCATAAAATCTGCGTTGTTTTTAAAACTTTTGGCTGGCTCCTCAGCCTGTGTAAATAGGTTTAGCTCTTCATTTTCCATATGGTGACACATTGGATAAAGCAGCTCTCAAATAAGTATTAAAGAAAGATTATGTGGGAAGAGAGTGTTATATGACCAGGGACTTGCATCCACATCATCTGGCTGGACACTCGTCATCTGCCTCCAGTCTCTGGAAGAGAAAGATGGAGAGGGCCCTGGAGAATAAGTGTTATGAAGAGCAATTGAAGGAGCAGGGACTGTTTAGTTTGAGGAAGAGGAGGCTGAGGGGAGACCTCATTGCTCTCTACAACTACTTGAAAGGGCATTGTAGAGAGGTTGGTGCTGGTCTCTTCTCACAGGTAATTAGTGATAGAACAAGAGGGAATGGCTTCAAGCTACAACAGGGTAGGTTTAGGCTGAATTTTAGGAAAGAATTTTTCACAGAAAGACACTGGAATAGGCTGCCCAGGGAGGTGGTTGAGTCCCCATTCCTGAATGTATTTAAAAGTCATCTAGATGTGGTGTTGGGAGATTTGGTATAGGGGAGGAATTTGTAGAGTAGGGCTGATGGTTGGACTCGATGATCCCAAGGGTCTCTTCCAATCTGAATGATTCTATGATTCTATGAGAGGGCGCAATGCGGTTACTGAGCAGAGCACCTTTCTTCCTCCAGGTGACCCTGCTATGACCCTCCACTGCTTGACTGTGAAAGAGCTCACTGAATGGGGAGGGAGGGATAAGGGATGCTTGGTTCTTGCATCTGAGTATGTTTTTCTAGAGCAGATGCTTAGTAGAAGCTTGTTCAGGGCCAGCATGTGGGAAACCACAGCAATAGCACCTGAGCATTGCCAGTCAATGCACCTGATCTCAGAATTTGGCTTCATGTTGTCAAATTTGCGTATCATCGGTGAGGTACAATGGAACTGCCAAGAAGAAAAAGAAATGCCCAAAAATGTGATGGTGGGTCATGGGTTTCAGTGCTTGAGGCTGCTAGAAGCAGCCCTGCCCACACATGCTCGATTTTGTAGCTGAGGGGAATTCATGCCCTGAGCAAGCTCTAAGTAGTGTTTGATGTGACTTGACATAAACGAGCAACCGGCTCTTAGCCTGTGAGGGCAATCCTGATCCCCAGTCAGCAGGCATCACCTCTTCCTATGTCCATCTCTTCATAGAGGTGTATTTGGTGCTACATAGCAAAGTGCTCAGTGGCTCATGCCCTCCCAGGGGTGACATTCCCTGCAGGAAGAACACCCAGCAGGCCAAAGAGGTCTCAGAGACCTCCCCTCTCTTTTGCTGTTGAAGCTTTGAGCTTTCTTTGTGCTGTTAAGGGAGAGCAGACCCACAAGGACCTCCTTCCCGGGCCATATGATCTCAGCAAGCAACCTCCTGACTGGTGTAAAAAAATATGATAATAACACGTATTGTGCATATTTAGCACTGACCTCTGAGTATTTAAAACCAAGTAGTAGCAGAGAGGAGATTTCTGTGGCATGCTGGAGCTGGAGGTAAAAAGGCTCTTTTCTAATGTGGTCCAGGAGTTGATAAATTGGTCATTTGGACAGGGCGTGAGGAAGCATTAGTGAAGCAAATGAGACCCCTCTGAGGGACATTGGCACATAGCAGCAGCTTCTCAGCTCAAAGAAATCTTGCTTGGGGTTTCACACAGGGCTGACGATAGGCCCTTTTTTAATCTCACTGTGCTAGCTTTTGAATCACAAAGTTACACGCAAGAAGCTCCAGAATCATCAGCTACTGACTTTTTCACACACAGAACTCCTCAAGTGCTTAGTAAAGTTTGTATGTATAGTAAATCTGCCATGGCAATCCAGCTGATTCCTTGAGTGAAGCAGAGCATTTACTGAATTGTGTCTTTTTTTGTTCTACTGATAAACGTATTTGGCAGGACCTCCATTTGAGATTATTGGCTGGGCGGTTTTCTGGGGTAACAGAAATACTGAGCTGGAAGAACTGTCGCCATCTAGTTTAGCCCTCTGAGCTGAAGCAGGATGAAGCCTTTCCAAAGCACTCCAATGGATGTTTCTGTAACCAGTTGTACAGAGTGTCCACAGATGTCTCTGGTCCCCCTAATGTCTGCTCAGGATTTTCTAATAACTTAACTTAAATTTTATTTTCAAATGAGATTAAATTTGTTGTCCATGAGCACTTACAGAAAGAAAACCAGAAACCAGTAAATCTTTCCTATAAACAATATTCCATGTATTGAATTGTTATTAACGTTGCCATAGATTTTCTCAGCTTAGTAAAAGTGACTGCACATCCTTCAGCTTTTCCTACCAGGAGGTTCCTGAACATCTTACCAGTCTTCTTATATGCTTGTGGACTCTCTCCAATCTTTTTTCATTTCTGATCTCCAAAACTGGATATTTAGATAACTGGAGGGTAGATTTAGATTAGATATGAGGAAGAAATTTTTCACTATGTGAGACACTGGACCAGGTTTCTCAGAGAAGCTGTGGATACCCCATCCCTGGAAGTGTTCAAGGCCAGGCTGGATGGGGCTTTGAGTAACCTGGTCTAGTGGGAGGTGTCCCTGCCCACGGCAGGGGGATTGGAACTAGGTGATCTTTAAGATTCATTCTATGATTTCCTGTGTGCTTCCTTTTTGCGTTTGAGTTAAATCGAGTTTCCTGTTCAGCAAGCTGGCCTTCTGCCACACTTGCCTGTTCTTCTGCCCTTCAAATGATTTTCTTGCATTTTGAGCAGGTTGTCACTTAAGTCTGGCTAGCCCTTATGAGCTCCCTTAGCTTCAGGGGTAGCCTAACATGGGATCAGGCCTGCCTACCAGCTGAAATCTTGTGTCCTTGCCTTCCTACCTGATTTCAGGATTGTAGTTAGCTTGCATTAAAAATTGTCTTCCATACATTACAGAAATCTGAATGGCTTGCGTTCCATCACACTGTCCTCTCAGTAGATGCTGGCATGGTTAAAGTCCTCCATGAGAGTCAGAAAGAATTTGAGATACTTCTTTCAGTTGTTTAAAGAAATCTTTATCCATGGTCTTTCCTTGATCAGGCACCATCATGACATTCCCCTGTTCTGGCTTTGCCTCTGCTCTTGATCCACCAGCTCACAGTAAGCCTGTTACACATGCCACCATGGATATGACAGTTATTTATTCTTTCCTATCCTAGTCATTTTTAAATAAAAAGGCA
Source organism: Nycticryphes semicollaris (assembly GCA_013400055.1). Lineage (NCBI taxonomy): Eukaryota > Metazoa > Chordata > Aves > Charadriiformes > Rostratulidae > Nycticryphes > Nycticryphes semicollaris. The sequence goes on from VXBJ01007280.1 coordinate 29,097, forward strand.
ACGGTTTCTGTGCTTTGTATGTGTCTCCTGTCCGAGTTTGCTAGGCAAGGTTTGATCCCATTTACTCAAGGGCCATAGACAGAGCATATCTTTCTGATAGCCTTGGCATGAGAGGCAACAAGCTGCCAGAAGAGGACAGAAACATTTCTGAGTATGCACAAAAGCAGATTTTCAAGCACTTAAGAGCACATGTAAGGATTAGCAATGTGGCTGGGAATTATTCTTGGATGCAGGTGTCTAAAGTCAACTCAAGGCAACAAAAATTGTAATATTCAGAAAGTATAATATGCTCCAGTGCTAAGGGCACTTCATAATACCTGACACAGTGAAGCTATATAATGAAGTAAGAATAAAGTCTCTTATTGTCTTGTTTTGTGTTTGATTTAACCCAAACACAAAAAGGAAGCATCAAGAAAATCATAGAATCATAGAATGGTTAGGGTTGGAAGGGACCTTAAAGATCATCTAGTTCCAACCCCCCTGCCATGGGCAGGGACACCTCCCTCTAGACCAGGTTACTCAAAGCCCCATCCAGCCTGGCTGGAGTCAAAACTGATGAGGGACCTGGAGGGAAACCACAAAGGTTTCAACACTTCTATCAGCAATATTAAGACAGACCAGGGAAAATGTAGGCCTTCTGCTGAGTGGTGGCCTTTGCTTGCAGGACATGGATAAGACTGAGATGCTCAATACATTCCTTGCCTCAGGCTTTACACTCAGAGTCTGCTCTCAGGCCTCCTAGGTCATATCCTAAAAGCAAAACTTGGGAGAAGGTGGTAGCAGCCACAGTAGGGGAGAATGGAATTAGGACCTATTCAAATAAGCTGATCAGTTAAAACAGACAAGGGCACATTGGAGGTTGCTGAGGGAGCTGGCTAGTATCATCCTGAACCTGATGTCTGTCATCACTGAAAGGTTGTGGTGGCTGGAGGAGGTTCCTGGTATCTGGAGAAATGCAAATGTTACAGCCGTCAACAGAAGGGACACTCTGTGGAGTAAGGAACTACAGGCCCATCAACCGAATACTAGTCCCAAGGAAAGTGATAGTGCTGATTCTCATGGGAGGTATTTTGTGGTGCACAAGGACCTAGCCAGAATGGACTGCTCAGGAGCAAATCATGCCTGACAAACCTGATTTGCCTTCTCTTTTGAGACACTGGCAGTTTGGATGAGGGGAGAGTAGTGGATGNTCTGGAGAAATGCAAATGTTACAGCCGTCAACAGAAGGGACACTCTGTGGAGTAAGGAACTACAGGCCCATCAACCGAATACTAGTCCCAAGGAAAGTGATAGTGCTGATTCTCATGGGAGGTATTTTGTGGTGCACAAGGACCTAGCCAGAATGGACTGCTCAGGAGCAAATCATGCCTGACAAACCTGATTTGCCTTCTCTTTTGAGACACTGGCAGTTTGGATGAGGGGAGAGTAGTGGATGTCTTCTACCTTTAAATTAGTGCGTCTTTTGACATAGCGTCCCATGAAACCCTGGAAGCCAGCTGGAGGAGAAATGAACCATATACACAGGCTGCCTGGACTGTATTGCTCAAAGAATAGTGCTGAGCAGATCAGAGCCTAACTGGTGCTTGGTTAAAAGTGGCATTTTGCAGATATTGTGTAAAATTTTACTCAGCAACATTGATGATGGTGTGAAGCGCACACTCAGCAGGTTTGCAGCTGATACTGTTTTGCAGGGGAAGGGCTGCCCCCTTAGAGGGTCTTCTGCAATCTGGAGGAAGGGGCAGGCAAGGTCAAAAGCAAAGTCTCAGCACCGAGCTGGGATGCTCGTGCACTAGTACAGGCTGGGGATGTGACTCTGTGGGGTCACCTCTGCCGAAAAGGTCCTGGTTGCTATTTTACAGCAAGCTGAGCAGGCTCAGTGGTGCACCCTTGCAGCAAAGGTGACCAGCCACTTCCAGGGCTGTGCTGGCACAGGTGTAGCCAGCAAGTCCAGGAAAGGGCATCCCTCCCCTCTACTTGGCTTTTGGTGGTCTCCCAGGAAGGGGGAGCTATGCCCAGCTGTGGGCGCTGGGACAAGAGAGAGGTTGACCAACAGGAGGGAGACCAGGAAGGACCACCAAGGTGGTCATGGTGCAGGAGGAGAGGCTGACTAGTCAAGTTTGTTCATCCTGGAGAAGAGATGGCTGAAGGGGCTTTGCTGTCCAAGGGGAGCTGGATGGATGGCAGAGCCAGACTCTTCTCAGAGGAGCTCAGCAACAGGGCAAGAGCAATGGCCACGGTTGCATGATAGGAGCTGCTGGCTGAAGACAAGGGAAAAAAGTCTTCTGTATGCAGGTGGTCAGTCGCTGGAAGAGGTTGTCCAGAGCGGTGGTGCATCCTCCCTCCATGGGGGTATGCAAGCCTTGACTGGATGAAGCAAGCTGGTGTAGAGCCATAGTAAGCCCTGCTTTGGGGAGGCAAATGGATGAGGTGGTCTCCTGAGGACCCTTCCAACTTGAAGTAGATGGTGTGATTGCATGATTTTCCTAGTGATTAAAAATCCTGTCCAGGAATCAGGTTGCAGAGGTCGATTTTTCCTTAGCTGGAGTGATGACACCAACCTGCTTGCTCAATAAAACTCTGATCTGTATGTACACAGCTCTGTAGTAGAGACACCCTCCACCTTGCTTTAAATAAGTAGATATTATCTGGGCCAGAGAGTGAATCTAGGCCTGAAGCTGACTTTCTAGCTCAGTGATTAGGGCATGAACCTAAGAGAAGAGAGACCTGGATTTCTATCCGTGCTCCAGGGAGAGCTTATACATTTTAGCCTATGGGGTTTTTTTTCAAACATCACAGTGCATGGGTCCCTATGTGGTTCTAGTCCTAGTTTACTATTCTAATCAAGAAATCAAATCCTCAACAGGCATGAAACTGGCACCATCAAAGATACCTCTATACTACCAGGGAAATTTTCATTTATGCTTTTTCTTAACAGCCTGCCACCTCCGTGAGCCACGCTTTCTTTTTAAAAACCCTGAAACAATTCATGTGTTTTTACTGCTTTTCTAGTTGTAAGTGGAAAATGATATATTTTAGTTAGAGCTGCTGGCAGCTTCTTTTTTCCTCCTTCTGTACTATTTCCTCACCTGTTGCATTTTGAAAAACAATTCAAGCCAGTTCCTCCTGTTGTTGAAAATACCTGGATGGAGACTGCAAGGGTCAGGACAAGAAAAAATGGACGATGTGTTAGAAGTTGATAAATCCAGCAGCCCATTAGAGCCAGTTCCACCATCAGTAAAGCTGAGTATGTGTTGCCAATAGGCACATGGATCTACATATTTACATATACATATGCTTGTATATACTTTCTGACTACACCAAATAAACGGAGTGGCCAGTCAAATCCTGTGCCCAGTCCTGCGTACGTTCCCTCAATAGACTAGTATGCATATACACACAGTGTCTGTATAATATATATCTATACACACATAATACAGACCAGCCATATCTGGCCTTAAACAGTCAGTATATCCTGTAGCTGGCCCCACATTCGCTGATCTCCTCAGTCCTTGTCCCCTGGATCTGTGATGCATCGAGCTCCATGGTCCCACTGCAGTGCACACACACTGGAGCACTCCTGTAGCTGGCCCCAGATCCCATTAACAATTCAACTTAGCTTACCATTAGCCTGAGAATTACCACTTCTTATTGCCCATAGCCATATATATTGTTAGTAAATTAAAGACAAGGTTTCTCACAGTCAGAGACTGATGGTAAGAAACTTGCTGTCACTGTTTCTTTTCAATAGGAGCTGGGTGTTAAACTGTTATTCCAAACCCCGTTTATCTACAGGTAGCTATGAAATTAACAGCTGTAAGTGTGCTGTGCTTGAGCATCCTATAGAATTAGGAAGGAAACTCGACAGGACTGAATAACATGCTTTATTTCCCATTAAAAACGCAAAATACTGTATCACTTAGCTGAGCTGACCCACATGTGAGGGTCTGTATGTGCAGCATGTTTTACCAACCCTTTTTTAAAAGGTGAAGGAGGAGGAATGGCTCAACTGGGTTAAGCACAGTAGATGGTATAGATAGGAGCTTCTGGCTACCCTGCTGCTCTTGCAGTTGATTAGCTGTTTTCAGTAATTATGCATTTCCATCAGGGGTGCAATGGTTATCACCTCTGGTAATGAGATTACTCCCATTTCATACAAGTGTAATGTTCTGCCAGTTCCCTTTTGGCACTTTACACGTCTCCTTGACTTGCACTCTCAACACTTGCCGAGATTGCTCACCGTATTCTCTCCTATGGACTCACCGAACCATGCAAACAGGTTCCCCAGCATTTGTCAGTCCTATGGAAGCAACCTATAGGCATGTCAAGGTAGCCTCGCAGCACGTACAGTAAAGAGCTTGCTTTGCAGTAGCCACAGTGAACTAGTTCAATTTTTTTGTTGTTGTTGTTTTATTTTTTTCTCCAAGTGGCTGCTGTAGGCTGGTACAGAGTGGGAATTTCATGTTTTTCACTTATATGAGGCACCTCTGTAACCCATGACCTAATATCCCCAAATCCCCAAAACAGGGTTTTCCATTCTGTTCATCACAGAAGGAAAAATGGATAAGGTACTTATCCTTTTATTACATTATTGAAAAACTTGCAAACTTTGCTGGGATACCCTAAATGCAGAGCACTCATTCCCAAAGCACTATGAAAAATCGTTCTTGCCAATTAGAGTACCCAGAGAAGTGGATGCTGGTGTTGCATCTGACTTACACAAATAAATGGTCAATTCTCCTGGTGCTGGGTAATTACCCTGGAAAACTTTTAGAGGGGAAGAGAGAGAGATACCCCAGTAAAGGACATAAATCATTGAAGAAGATACAAGATCGTGGTGCACAGCACTGGAATTTAACAAAGAGGAAAGAGTATGCAGTGAAACATTACACTGCATGGAGCTGCAGATTCCAGGCATTCCTTTTGATGGAGCCTCTGAAGGAAGGATAGAGTCTGTGTACCCCTTTTGAGTCAGCTTTACAGGTCACAGATCTGGCCTAAACAAAAGTATTTTTTTCTAAACTACTCCTTTCATTTTCCTCCTCCTCATGTCAGGACTCCAGCAGAGTTTTGTAAGCAGTCTGAGGGCCATCCTGGCAGCATCTACCTCCCTGCCTCTGGGGACCGATTCCAGGTCATAGATCAGAGGGAAGGTATACTTCATAGAGCGCCTTGGCGCTAGCACACCTCCTTTCATGGTTATTTTTTTTTCCTTCCAGAGTGTGGCATGAAAAGGCCAACACTGTAGGCTACCAATCAACCACCTCCTTAAAATAAACCCCATCATCACAGTATCTTTCATGTAGACATCCCAGGGAGTAAGCTGCATGGTGCAAAGAAGGGCATCTGGTTTTCACCCTGTTCTGGAAATCGAGTGAGTACATAAATGCGTTTTTTTGCCAAGAGATATAAATGCAAGTGCTTGAGCGGCAGCCTTGGAGCGCAGAGACATCCTTGACTCACCATGTCGTTCCAGGAGCCATGTGAAAAGTTCCTTTAATGCTTTCTCCCATTAAAATTGATCCAAGATCCCAAAAGATAAGCTATGAAATCCCTCTTATGTGTGAGGTTGCCAGATTTCCAAGAGGAAAGAATCTGGTCAGAAGACCAGAAAACAATGCTACCTCTACAGAAAACCTCTCCTATCTCATCAGGGAAAGGTCTTCAGCCTGAAGGTGCTGCTAAAACCAAGCACTTCCAAGCAACCGTCGTATTTAGGGGAAAAAAAGATTAAAGGTGCCTTCTTTAGGAACGGGAGGGCCCGAGCCTCCCACGCCAAGAGCAGGCACAAAGGAGCTGTCAGACGAAGCCTGCCGCTCAAGGGAATGGTCTCCTCCCTTCCTGCTTTTCCATATATCCTTTCTTGCCCACGGCCCTTGTTTTCAACGTGCTAAAATGAGACAGGGTGGTGCTCAATCCAGTTGCTTTCTTTGGGCTTTTAGAGAGTCAGGCTTTTGGAGGCCGAGCACCAGCTGTGAAGTTAAATTGATAAGATCTACATTTCAACAGAATAAGACATATAATTCACCCTTGAAAAGTCAGAAGCCTTATTTCTGAGAAACTACTACTTAAGAGAAGATTTGACTATACTCTTTAATTCAATCTAATCTACCCAGTCTAATTATATGCTCATTTCTACTCTAGTTTAGAAGAACAGTAATATAAAAAATCGTACAAAATTTGGGATCTTTTTCAGCATTGCATGAGGTCACTAAGCTTGGGTCATGTAAGTGCTGTGAAGGCAACACCATGGAGTTTTCATTGAAAGGGTTTGATAAGGGACTTACATTGTTGCAGAGGGAAGTGCACTTGGAAAAATCTCGCTATTGAACTTGTTACTTCATGTAAAGCAGTAGCTGCAATATTAAGAAAAAAAAGACGTCTAATTTCCTGGAAAAGTGGGAAGTGGAGAGAATATATTTTAATAGCAGTCATGTTATTAACTCTTTGAGATTCCAGTATATTTCAGTGATCTCTAAACACAGCTGTACAGTACAAGTGCCAGTGCTGGCACGAGGAGCATCTGAGAAAGTTCCCCGTTGTGCCAAGACTGTGACATTGCGTTCTGCTGGAGATCTCTTTGGCTCCGTTTCATGCATACCTAGCAGATTTAGCAGATTGTGAAAATGAATGTTTTCCATTCTCATGGCTGATTTCTGCATGCATCTGTTCACTCATCTAAACCTTAGTTACATGCTGCTATGAGAATGAAAGGCTATAATTTTTTTCCTTGGAAATTGGGATTGTTTCATGCACCACAATTTCTGCTTAAAGATCCTGCACAGAAATTGTGGAACACTTGTCTTACTAATGTCTTAGAAAAAATCGTAGCTACAGGGATGTATTTTTCTCTTCTTCTGCATGCATATCTGGGCTTCATGTTATAGGAACCATGTGCATAAATCAAGAGAAAAGTACTCCCCCTAGAATGGAAAATACCTGTTGGCAGGTACCAAAAGATAAATATTTAAACATGGCATTTGCATATGACATTAATAAACCCACAGTGATTATGTCACAAAATCTGTATTGTAATTCATGGTGCTTACTTCACATACCAGGTTGCAAGTTACTGTTAGTGCGCAGAGTTTGCCAAATTATTTGAATATTGTAGCTGTGCTATATTACAGGGCTTACACAAGCATTTATATGCTCAACATTCCTCTTTTTATTTTTTGGAAACAAAATGGCCTGGCAATTAGCTCGATACAATGAGCTTGAACAGGGTCATGAAAGAAAACTGATGTATGTGACACTCCAGAATTAACAATGTTTACACTCTCACTTTTTAAAAATTGCATTTCTGGTGTGCTAGCGTTTTATGCTGTAATTTCACTGTAAGTGTTTACCATTCTAAATATCCTTTAATATTATTTTTTCCATGAATTAAGGGTTTAAACAGCTTAACCACATTCTCATAAGAGGTCTAGGCAAAGACAAAGCCTGAGATTCACATAACTCAGCCCACCCAACCCCTGCAATGTTTCTAGTAGATACCACAAGTCTGTTGGTTTTTTCCAAATTATTTGTGCTCTGCAGATTTGTATTCCCTTTGTTGCAGTGATGTACTTTACTTGTCCCTGTGCCACCTAAATTAACATGCACCATCTAAAAGGTAAGGACAAGGATACAAAGGCAAAAAAGCCATCAGTAGAAGCATTGTGCCCCACAGTACTCTTAAAACACTTGCTTCTTGTGCATCCAAAGCACCCATTAAACCTTTATATCACTCTTCAGAGACTGTCATTTCTTTTTCCACAGCATAAAGTTTACTGGTTCTTCTCTTTTCTAAGACACCCTCTTTGCTGAGTAGTCACACAAAAGGAACAGGAGCTAAAAAGTGAGTCACATTAGTCATGCTGCGTAAGGTCCAGTGAAGTGGATTTCCAATTATTGCTAATTTATTCAAGGGTAAATTGTTGCACTGTGAGGGGGCTAGCAGTAGGGGTGGGTGCAGAGCCACACCGCCCCAGCGGGCGCCCGGCAGGGCACATCATGCAAAGGCTGTCATGGTTGCTGCATCTCCTTTTGGGGTCTGGCTCCAAAATGCTAGGCACACACGTGCAGGGGTCGCTGCACTGTGTCACAGAATAAAGCAGGAAAGGTTGGGTTCCATTGTCCCCTTTGCTGCTCTGTGCACTTTCTGGGGATGCTGGCAGAGCTAGACCTGAGCATTGGTGGTCAGAGGAACATGGGGTCTGCCCTGATGTCTGTATCCTATCAGGGGCTTCTCATATGAGGATGGAGTGCTTCCTGCTCACCTGTTTCACCTGAACTGCATTTCCCGTCTGGCTTGGGAGCATTTTGTGGAGGTGAAAGGGAGCACCATGAGTGGAAGGCTACTGCAGGCAGCCTCCAGGGCCCCAAACAGTCTCTGTGGAACCCTCCACTGCCATACCCACTTGGCTGTGCCCAGCCACACAGACAACCGAGAAAGCTTGGCCCTTTGCAGCTATGTGCTCTAGCTGGCGCTTTGTAGTCCAGGAAGCTTGTAGTTGAGTCCTTCCCTCCTGCTTTGTGCCCAGACAGTGTAGCTCCTTTAGCTTTTCAGCAGCATGAGTTTCAAATCATTGTGCACCTGGCACTGCTCAGTTCTCCATTATCTTCTCTCCAACATCCATGGCTCCAGTAAGGATGTGTAGAAAAATGAGTATGTCATTTTCAAGACCTCATCCTCTGCAAGATGGTACATGTGCTCAACATGTGATGTCAAGCCAGGGTAGGAAAAGTCCCCACTCACCTCATGGAGCAACTAATCAATGCTTTTTTTCAATGCAGCTGAAAATCTCACGTGTGGTCTTCTTAGCTAGCATGATCAGAGCGCTGGATAAAGATACTTTCGCAGTTGACAGATATATGACCTTGAGGCTGAGAACAGCTGGTTTGGTTTTAGTGGCAAGCAGTGTGTTTCTGGCTGGGTGGCGAAGCTGACCATGGGAGCCAAGGCCATCTGGGCCCTTCCACAAGGGCCACACTCCCTGCTGTGACTGAAGAGTATTTCCCCATTGAGCTTGCCAGCCTTTCCCTGCAAAGGAGCCAGCTACTAACGTCTTGGTGAACCTTTGGGGACCTTCTAAAAAGCTGAGGATATTTTCAATGGAGTTTACATGCGCTGTTTTTAAAGTCTCTTTAAGCCCATCCAAAACTCCAAGTCAGGGACACTTAAAGTATTGTTTTGTAGCAATTTCCCCTGCTCAGTGGTCATAGGGATACTCACAGAGCCAGCCTTTCTGGCTCTGTGACTATCCTTCTGTGATAGGAAAAATACAGTAAAACAGGTGGAGTTTGGTGCTTTACAGATTGGAACTAATCCTGCTGTCCCTTGCACTACTAATTTAAAATTACATTCTGTTCAACTCAAAGGAAAATCAGAACACAATAGATTTCTTCAAGGAACCAAAGTGTCCATAGACTTTTAAGACCCTGCACGCTACATAATAAATAGCAATAGTAAGAAAAACCAATCTTATTTTTACCAACTCTTATTTAACTTATGATGCTTTGCAAAATTTCCCTATACATTTTTAATATGTGTGTGCAAAATTGCTGTGGAATTACAGGTGCTGGGTTTGGGCAGATGGTTGTAAAGTATTTATATTTGTGAAGATTTTGTTAAACTGAAATGCTACTGTATTCTCCACTTATCTAATATTTTACGTAATGGAGATGTAAGTATGCTTGCCTTCCTTTTTTTTTTTTTTTCTTTTCCGTTATAAAATGTAAGAGCTTAGAAGCAATTAGAAATGGTGATTTTCTTTTGGCATCTAAAAACTGTTAATAGTTGGAAAGTTATGTTTGCAGCATAGATTGCTAATAAAATTCGCCTCTTCCTGCCAAAATCAGAGAGTCCAATTTTCAACATCTCCCCGGTCTCTCTCTCTGCACGAGCCATTCACACTGAACTGGCTGCACTTCTGGCTGTTTTGCTCGTGCACTCTGTCAAAAAATATTTTCTGCATCTCTAATTTCATCAAGATATGCTTGACTGCGAGCGTCAGCATCGCTGAGTGCTAGTGTTTAATTCAAAATTCGCTGCGTCTGTGGCTGTGGCAGCCGAACAACTGAAATATCAGTGAGGAACCAGACCACCGAGGTGCTGCGGTTTGTTGGTGTGTTTGTGCAATTAGATGGGAATCGTCACTCTTGTGTGACTGCCTGTGCTCTAGCAGTGCTCCATTGACCCTATGGCATCCACTTCTAATACTCACATCAGCAAAAAACCCCACATTTTATTGTTGTTTTATAGAGGTGTGTGCCATACTTTGAGAAATAAAAAACACCCTTTTTTCTTCCCCCGTTAGTCATAGTAACACATTTTTAAATAGCAGTCTGCGGTGATAATTGCCTCATCTGTGCAATTTCCAAGATATTTCTTGCACTGAGATACAGGCAGCAGCATTAAGGTTTTAGTAGTCCTAAAATCAGATGTGGGTAGAATGGCAAAGGTTGTAAAGAGCTAAGACTTGAGGAAAAATGGAAAAAATTTGGGGTGTCTTTCCGCCTCTTAAATATGGTTTGCTTTTAGGAACATCAGTCATTTTTGAAATGAAGCTGTATCACTCCTGTTTGATGTGCTCTTGCTTTCACTGTTGATCGTGATCTACCGTGGACATAATTATAGTACTGTGATTATCTCCTGCCCTGGCTACCTTATTGTCCTGCACAGATAGTTTTCTTGAGCAGTGGTATACGGGGAGAGGTAGATGCCCAGGATATCAAGTGATGTTAAGGCACTGCACTTCTAATCACGGTTGCCTTTGGACATGGCTTTTGTACTGTGAGGAAGCACAGGTTGGGAGCGGGCAGCTGCCCAGACCCTTGGAGTGGGGCACAGCTGGACTGGTGTAGCTCAACGTAGGAAACAGGCCACGGAACTCGATTCACATCGTGTGTAAATCCAACCATTGCTGATCTTCCCTTGAATATATTTAGCAAGGGAATTGGGTTTAGTGGATGACTGTTTTGAATGATGAGCTGTTCATTACTTCTGTTTTCCTTGACTGCTGATGTGAAATAATTGACAGATGAAATGTGAGAGCATAATTTCATGTTTCACACCAGTGACTCCATTTTATTTGGTACCCTTCTCACATGATTGGGAAAGACTAGTGTCATATGAATCCTTTGCCCAACTGAATGGTGAATCAGCAGGTCAATGATGAGGTCATACCAAGACCTCCCGAAAAGCTCTTTGTTGTTGTTTTGGTTGGGTTGGATTTTGTGTAGGCTTCTGAATAGGTTTCAGGATGCAACATGCAATTTCAGTACATGTCCCTCGGTTCAGATTTACTTTTGGTAGGCGCTGTTTTTAACTCTCTGACAGCGCCAATGGTGGGCAGTCCTTTTTCTGTCCAGTTTCGCAGAGTTGCCAGTTGTTGATCAGACACAGACACTGGCCTGTGCTTTCAGCCCAGGGATAATCTCTTTGTTTTGGGACTGAGCAGTGCTTGCATGAGCTTGTGTGATACCTTGTTAGGGAAAACAGGGCACCTGGGCTCTGCCTGCATCAGGCAAACCTAATAAATCATGGGCTTTAATCAGAAGGGAAGGGCCAGACACAGGCAAAACAAAACCTGTGGTAGGTTTTACCCAGGTAGACAGGTCTGAAGTGTCCTTAACTGCTTGCTTCTCCAGTACCTTCAGATGTCACTAGCTCCTAGCAGAGCACACTCCCGTGTGCTGTGAAATCAAAAGGCTGATCCAAATCACGGCAGGTATTGACGGTGGAAATGAGACCTCAGTCTCTGGGAACAGCTCCCTGGTGCAGTCACCAGTGCTCACGTGCTGGTGCCCAGGAGAGGAGTTTGCAAAGCAAAGCAAAGGTGCAGAAATCCTTCCCCTTTTCCCCCTTTTCCCTTGTTCCATTACAGATGGGAAATTAATGTTTTCACTGTAGTCCTAAAGCTGTGTGGAGGTCTGTAAAATAAAGTATGTCCCACATTTTTCTGGCTACACTTGACACCGAGAAGATAGCAGCATTTCCTCCTGCTTCTCCCATGATGGGAGAGGGTGAGGGGCTTGGAGCACGTCTGCTAATGTGAGCATAACATTGGTGACAGCATCCTGGCATTCAGAGTGCGAATCCTTTCTGTGTTTCTGAGGTGGCTGTCAGTAGGGTTTTCTGATGGACCGATGCTCTGGGAATAGAGCCGATTTCTGACTTATAGAGGGCTCCACACGATACCCACCTCGCAAAATCCCAGCACAAGATAAATAATTGTTTTGCGCTCCTGCTTCCTATCAATGGTACTATTCTTGTGACCATTCCCATCCCTGATGCTCGGTCTCCCAGCCAGCAGGTGCGGGAAGCTCAGCGAGGGTGGTCCAGGCTCGGCGCGCTCTGCGAGAGTGTATCCTGTGTTTTTCAATAGCAGCCTCTCCAACCGGCGGATGAGCCCCAGAGGGAGTCCTAGACAGTCCTATGCCGGGCAGAAGAAGTTGGCAGCAGCACAGGGCCTCAAGGATGGAGTTTATAAAGCCGGGAAGAAGTCCCCTCCTGTGGCGCGATGCTCCGTGCCAAGGCCATCATCCTTCCAGCCAGGCAGGCTGGATGGGCCTCCCGTAAGAGCCTGTCAGCCCCTTTCATTAGGCAGCCGGAGGGGCTGCCGCTGAGTGATGCACAGCACCTCCTTCCACCCAGCACACACTCCCGGCCAGCCAAGGGAACAAGAGGCTGGGATTAGAAATCAAACTCCGGGTTTTCTGCATGACTGTGCAGGGTGCATTAGCATTAGACACCCCCACCTTCTTTTTTTTTTATTTTTTTTTTTAATAAAGATTATCTATTTGTTTTTTCCCAGCATCGGTGGGTTTGTTCTCACCCACTCCCCCCAACCTCCGCCTCCTCCCCTCCCACCACCCCCAGGCATGGGTACGCGGGGGGATTGTTCTGCGCCAAGCGGGGGCCTGGATGTGGATTTCGGGGTTTTGCCCGTCTCATTACAGCGAATGCATCACCTGCATGACTCAGTCATTCTTCAGCTGCCTGGGGAGAGAGGCCTTCAAGAGCAGTTGCAACAATAATCCTGTCTCATTACGGCACATGGCACTGCCGCTGTGAAAGTAGGCAAGCTAGCAGATCTCCTTCTTAGAAAATACCAGTCTAGCCGTGCGGAAAAACTACCTTCTATTACTGGGTAGTCAACACTATATTGTGGACTTCCGTAGATGGGGTAATTTAAATCACAGTAATTAAAATGAAAAAATGACGCCAGGACAGTGCAATACCATTTTCCTCCGTGGAAAAAAAAATTGCAAAAAACTCTGTTGATAAGAAAAAAATAGATTCTGCACCCCGTCAGAATACTAAATATTTGTAAAAGACAAACATTCAAACCCCTCGTATTTCTCTGTATTTGTCTGATGATTTTTCCTCCCTGCATTTGGGAAAAGATGCTCAGACTGGATGCATTCAGTGGGCCCCACATTAAGTCAGTAGTTTGGTTTGTCACTGTTGTGGTCTGCCATGGTCTTCCAAATCACAGCCCGTTCTCTGGAGTTTCCTGCTTGCCTGAGCTGCCTCTGGTGAACATCTACCCTTGAAGTAAAAGGACTGGAAAGAGTTTGTGTAAAAGTTTAGTAATAAGGAGAGCTGTGAACTGTTGCAGCTGCTGAACTCTTCCTATGAATCCATCTTTTCCTATAAATCCATCTAGAAATCCCTCTAGGACCCCTGGAAACCGTACCCTTGAAAGCATAGCCTTTATCCTCCTAGAACCACCATCATGGGGCAGCATGAAGCTGCTCCCCTCTGCCCACCCTGGCTTTCAAAGCGGCTTTCCCCTTTGCCCGATCCCAGTGCACAGCCAAGGAGCTCTGGGAGGCTGCAGGAGGTCTTCCATACACAGTCCTCCCAGAGCCAGAGTTCGACTTCTCCCACTGCTGCACGGGGGCCAGAACAGCACCGCCGTATTTGAGAGGATTCACTGCAGGAACCTCCTCCCAAACAGCAGATGTCCTTGCCAAAGAAGGGTAGTCAAGCTTATGTTTTCTGTAAGAAAGACATTTCCCGAATTACTAGTTTGTTTTTTTTTTCTCCGACTCTCTGTATTAAAATATTTTTTAAAAAAAGAAGAAGCATTGCTTCATGCATGTGGCTGTGTAGTTTAAATATAATTAAAGGGAAGCTAGTCTTTTCTCCTTCTGCTAAAGAGTTGCATTTATACATTTTAATACGAAGATATGCTCAGTAGGGAGCAGGAGCCTATCATTGGCTCCTACTGCAGGCAACACAAACTGCAAATCTAAAAGAAAGGACTACGGCACAGAAAGGAGGAAGCGAATTTTAGATGCAGAGGGAGAATACAAGTATTTAGACCATATCTGTAGCTATAAAGCTAGAGATAAGAGGCTTTTTCCTTTATATTTTCTTTTTATTGTTTTTTATAGTGCAGTACAATACAAACATTACAACCTGGCTGACTCCTGCAGAGATGCCAGGCACTAGCATCGTGTCCAAAAATTAGCTTTATACATATGCTAAATTAAAGATTGGCAGCCGCAGCAGCACAAATCCCATATTGGCAGCAGTTTGCAAATCCCACGTTGGCAGTCTTCTCCACATGAAAGAAGAGAGGAAATACAAAGGGCAAAAAGCCCAAGAGACTTTCTCTAGCGAATAGCAGCAAGTGGAACATAGAAACTATCTGCAGGGAAAAAAACCCTCCAAATTACTGAAGATAAAAGGGTAAAGCTGAATCTGTGACGAGCTCAAACAAGGACCCATTTACACCTTTTGGAGAAAGAGCCATTAGTAAGCAAACATTATTTTGGTGGGAAGGGTGGGACCAAGGCTAGGCAGAGGAGGGCACTAGCCCCCATGGGAGAATGGAACCAAGGCGGGGTGAGTTCTCCTCTGATGCTTGTCTAAAGCTCCGTTTAAATCTCTTAAATTAGGCTATTGATGAATATGTTAGACCTAAAGCATATAGCGTTATTTCAGTTCTCCTTTACAGATTGTATATTTTGATCTATCTGCAGAAAAGAAATTTTTTACTTGCACTTTTTATCAACCAATACAAAAATTGTCATTGCTGCTAATTCGTTAATCTGAACATCCATGTTTTCATGTTACTTCTGTTTATAACTGCCTTCAAGGTGCATTTTACAACTAGCCGTTTCTCTTTCATGTATGATTGGCAGCAGTTTTTTCCAAGTCTGCCCAGTCAGGATGGATTACTTCTACCTACCCACCCATGTTATTTTGGCTGGCATTGCTTCCATAATGAGAAGTTAGTATTCTTCCATAATGAGAAGATGGTAGTTTTACCATCAGCAGCATATCTTTCTAGAGCTTTGACTTACCTGGGTTTTGGAAGTCACACATCCTGTTTTCAAAGTAGGTACCTGGACTTGAACCAAAGGTACGAAGTAGCAAGTGCCTGTGTGGCAGCAAAAGAAAAGGAAGACCCACAAGTTAAGAGAAATCAATTAACATTTCATTCTAATGATTGGCTGTATCAAAATGCAGGTCCCAAGATGGATGTGCAGAGGAGTAGAATTTGAGTTTTCTCAGAGGTTTGGGGTTTGTTTAGTCTTTACGTCCCTATAAGCATTGAAGCATTTGATGATCTTCCAAATCTTTGGTCTAGCACAAGACGTGGGGGTTTTTTCCTTCCTTTGAAAGGAATGTGCAGTGAAGCAAAGATCAGTGAATAATAAAGGTTTAATTCCTTCTGCATGATGTCTGTCAAGTCTCACTACTCCATAGCCAACTCCTTCCCGAGCCAATGGGTCCCAGGCCAGCACTGCAGGATCTAATGCACTGCTGAGTCAGTGGATGCGGCTTCAGATCAGGTACCTCCACCGAGTAGGGCAGGGCACGTGGGACAATGTTTTTGCCAGTGGGGCACAGGTCTGGGGCACTGGCCGTCATGTCAGATAACCTGCCAGAGAAACTCTGTGCCTTTTTCAAGATGATGTTTGCTTTTCAGCAGCCCACAGCTGCAGAAGCATATACTTACTGGGGGGTGACAAAGACCCAGGGCTGTGCTTGAAGTCCCCAGGCTCGAAGTGTCATCTCTTGTGACATCCAGGACGTGTTCAGAGAGAGCCCTCAAGTGGAACTGGGTTTACAGAGCACTCCGGTGTCTGTCCTTCAGGAGAGGGTGAGGATACGAGGTCCAACAGCAGCACAGTGAGGGTTTGGCACTGAAGCAAGAGCTCCAGCATGAGGACCACATTCATAGCTGATGAACCCCCTTGAAAAGAGGAACTCTTTTAACCTCTTCTGGAAGAGAGGCACTGCCATGGCCACCTGGAAGCTGGAGATTGCCCAATTTTCTCTCCTGCACTACCAAGCATTCAGGTCTGCAAAGTGAAAACGAACAAAGCTCTTGGCCCTCACTTCCCACAGGTGATGGACATGTGTGTTGTCAAAGCGGTCTTTGCTTGCATTGGGCTTTCCATTGCATTGCTTGCATTGGGCTTTGGGATCTAAAGGACATGGGATTTTCAGAAGGAGAAAGTGTTGTTTCTGTATTATTCATTAGCTGACCTCTGCTAATCATGTCCTGGACAAAGGCCCATATGTTTTCCACTGAGTCACCCATTGAACCCTGGCTGTGCTCCATGCTCATGATGGCATTCTCTGCCAAGTATGATTTTGCACGTTCACTCTATTGAGTCTTCTCTCACCACTGCAGCCCTGGTTTTGTTCCCAGGCTTTCTCTAGAGCCTGTAGGACCAGCTGTGTCCTTGAGTTGTCTGGCTTTAGCTGCAGATGCCAAGATGCTTCAAACAAGAAAAATTATCAAGTGGCACATTCCAAGCAAATCAAAAAGCAGTTCTGTTTCACACAATGCATAGTTACACTCTTTTCCCTCTTGATAGTGTGGAAATGAACATCAGTCCAAAAAACAACAGACCATATTCATGAAAGAATCATATCAAGGACTTAAAAACAATGACACTTATTCCAGGGATCTCTGATCCATTGTAAGTAGAACGGTAGAAGGGGGAAGTTTCTTTCATCAAACTTGTGGAAAAAGAAAAATTTTGACAGAGGAAGATGAACAGATCAAGGCCAGCTTCCAAAGGACAAAAGAGTAAGCAAAGGGAGCTTAGATTGACTTTTGATGAGGCAGCAATGTGCACTTGCAGCCCAGAAAGCCAATTGCATCCAGGGCTGTATCAAAACAAACATGGCTGAGGGAGGTGATTCTGCCTCTCTACTCTGTTCTGGTGAGACCCCACCTGGAGTACTATGTCAAGCTTTGGAGCTCCCAACATAAGACGGACATGGACCTGTTGGAGCAGGTCCAGAAGAGGGCAACAAAGATTATCAGAGGGCTGGAGAGCCTCTCCTATGAAGACAGGCTGAGAGAGTTGGCATTGTTCAGCCTGGAGAAGAGAAGGCTCCAGGGAGACCTTATTGTGGCCTTCAGTACTTAAAGGGTGGCTATGAGAAAGGTGGAATGGTACTCTTTATCAGGGAGCGTAGTGATAGGAAGAGGAGTAATGGACTTAAACTGAAAGAGGGGATATTTCAATTAGATATTAAGAAGAAATTCTTTATTCTGAGGGTGGTGAGACACTGAAACAGACTGCCCAGAGAAATTGTTGATGCCTTATCCCTGGAAGTGTTGAAGGCCAGGCTGATGGGGCTTTGAGCAACCTGATCTAGTCACTGATGTCCCTGCCCATGGCAGGGGAGTTGGAACTCGATGATCTTTAAGGTCCCTTCCATCTCTAACCATTCTATGATCACTGACAATTTGAAGGCACCATACAAATTGGAGCATGGGACAGATGCTCTGCATAGACTGATGTATGCGCATCTTCACTCATGCCAAGCATACCTTTATTCTGTTATTGCATGCTATGCCTGTAGTGCATTAAACCATAAAAGCAGAGATCTGTGCAGGTTTCTCTGGAAAAGCTTGCTGTGCTGGGAATCCTTTTTGTTATCTCAAGTTCAGTTTTTATTTTTTACAAATCCTAATGCATTAGATGAACTTCAGTGGATGATCTGTAATTATGTATGGGCTTTGCTGCATGAAATTCTTGGCTCTCACAAATCAATACCATGTGATTCGTGACCATTAATCCAAGGAAGGGCAAGCCCATAAGGAGAAAGGCCTATCAAGAGTTTAGCAATGAAACTTTAGAACTTGTGCCAGGGCCAGGGCTGTTTGGGAGTCTGCAAGACTGAGACAGCAATGTAGGTTTGTGTATGTAACTGTGTATGAGGGAACAGAGCTGTAAAAAGTTAACTTTTTGGTAACTAGTACTTCTCAAGATGCCCAGAAAGGGCTAAAACAAAGGGCCTCCAAACACTGCATCCACTCTGATTAATATGGAAGTCAGGCTGATTTCTGAACACCTTGGGAGGTTCCCTCCAGTTAACTTTTCTTCATCTGTGGTGTGGTCATTAACCTCTTCTGGAAAGAACTGTCAAAGGATGACTGCTTCTGTAGGGAACCTCCTGTTGCATTTGCAGTTGTGTCCTTGTCTGGATGCTGGCATAGTAGTGCTGACCTTGGATTTCTGTCATCACCCTTGACCATCTTGTAGGCTTAGCTCAGACCTTTCTCTTGACTGTCTACTGCTTAGGTGTCCTAAAGCATCCACATGGCATGTGCATGGTGATTTCCTGAGCTCCCCCTGGTTGTCCCTGTGTGTCTGCTGCTCTCACAACCCAAGCACATTCAGTGCCTCGACCAAGTGCTGGTGTTCCCTGGGAATACCACTGTCAGTGCACAGTCTCCATCGTGTTTGACTGAGGCCACCAGCTCAGCCCTGACACAGGGGATTGGCAGCACAGTGCTACTGTTTGGTGTGGTTGACTTGGGCTGTGGGGTCATGGGAACAACTGAGTCATTTCAGGTGTTTTGCAGTGGGCAAGAAAAGGTTTAAGTTAAGCCGGCTTCTTCAGGAATCTTCATGGACCTTCACATAAGGGAGAGCAGCTACATCCAAGGGACAACCAGAACCCATAGCTTTGGAGCACTGGTCTTGGAAAGGGGATGAAAAGGGGCATATGAAAAGTCCATGGTTAGCTGAGAGAAGTCCAGTCGTTTTTATGCACATCCACAGCCTCTGATCTAGACTGAGGTTACCCTTCCAGAAAGTATGAACAGCTTCCACCTAGCAGAGGGACCTTACACTGTGTCAGTGTTCAAACTGTGTGCTCAAAATTATTTGAAAATTTTGGATTAGGTGATTTAACTATGAGACACACTTTCCTGCTGATAATAACTTTTTTTTTTGTAACTTCTTCATGGTACTTATCCCAAATGCTAACAATACTTCTCTTTTACTGTTCAAGAGCTTACTACTTTCAGTGGAGTGATAACATGCCTAAATTATTTGTATGTACCTTGCATCTTAATCACAGATAAGCAAAACAATATGCATTTATCTCTTTTCATCTCTCAATTTTTACCTTGCTCCTTGTTTCTGTGCAAGCGTTTCTACTTAATATGGTCTTTCTGATGACAAAGTGCCCAGAATTGAAAATAACTGAAGACTGGCAGTACTGTTGTGGCAGAGCTGCATAGAGATGGAGGTGACACAATACAGCTCCATTGGCTGTCTTTTTTACTACTGCACTGTCACACAGCACATCCCTTCCTCCTTTGCTGTCCCTGCTTAGCCACACTGCCGCTTCTGCTTTGTGTCTCTCGCTGACAGGGCCGTGGCTTTGCATTTTGGTTTTACACTTAGCTCTTTTGTATTTAGTTCTCATCCTCTTGAACTGCTTTTTGGGTGGTTTCTTTTTTTACGATGGGGTTGCTAGAAAATTTTTATTGGTGTGCTGTTTGCATTTTCTTCAAGACCATCAGCACAGATACAAATTGGAACAAAAAAGAAATGATCCAGCAGGAGTACTCTGGACACTTTTCTTAGCTCGATCTGATTATTTTACCATTTATTTCAGCTTATTATCTGCTTAACAATCTTTTCCAGCAATGCACCTTTTTACCCTTGAACGTTAATTTTGAGCGTTCAGGGCTTAGAGGCAAAATATATAAATTGCACCTAAATTATGAGAAAGTCTTGAACAGTAAAATGCTGCTGTAATACATAATTGTTTGAATTGTCCTCCTGACTCTACTGCATTATTTTTCATTCAATTATATCACAATGGCATGAGCACATATATCAAAAAGCTGAAACGAGTCGGAATCACGACCGTCTACTCCTCCCCCATGTCCTGTCAGTTTCTTCATCCCAGATTAGTGTCTGTTGGCTTGGGAAGCAAAGAGGGAGCAGATGGACCACAAAATGAGATTCTGTAACCTTCTTACCCAATAGATCTGCTTTCTGCGTGTATTCAGACATATTTACTTACTGTAGTGACAATTATCAGTTTTATTTCTTTTAAGAAAACCAAACAACTTCAGCTCAGTATGAAAGAGAGCAAACTAAATTGTCTTCTGGCACTGTTACCATCCATGTAATTTTAAATCAATTAGGAGTAATGTGGCCAGATTCCTATCTGTGTTATACCTGAATATGCCCATTAAATCCATAGATATGCTTAGATATAAGGGGGCGGACACAGTATGCACAGCCTCTGGACTTTAGATAACTTTTTGTTGTTCATAACACAGGTCAGAAGAGCACAGTTGTTTATTTCTTGGGATAATTTCTTTTAATATACCATTGGGATTGCCAGACAAAGTATCTTTTTACTTGCGAATGAAAGGAGTTGGATACAAAAGTAAGACAATAATAATTAATACAAAGCTTCAAAATGAATCAAATAAAGAATTCAGTTTATTCAGAAACTTGCATGTTTCCTATGTGTCATTTGAGATGTGCTCATTCAGAGCACAGGGTGTATTTTAAATGGGAGGAGATAAACAGTGTTTGGTTAAAGTATAGCTGTGAAGGAAGGCATCTCCCTGCTCTTAGCCACACAGTGTGTGGGTGCAACCATACATTGAGCTCCTCCTGAAGATGCACTGTCAGGTCTATAGTTAAACCTTTCATATTAGCAAAGCGTTGCGTGTCTCATCTGGGATAGGAGCCACCAGCCCCAGAAACACTGAGGTGAGGCTCATCTTGTCTGTCACAGTTTTTTAGGAAGAAGGCTTTTCGTCTCAAGTAGCTGCTGAGGCTCCCTGCATATTCAGCCAAGGGAATTCCATGCCTCCAGAGAACAAATCATCTCTATGTCTTAGGCAGCTCATCTAATAAGAAATTAATCTACTTCCAGACATACCAACCTCTCCCTATTGACTGTAAAAAAAAAAAACTATACAAAAACTCTAGAGAAGAAACGCTTAGAGCAGACGCCTTTTAGATGGCTCAGTCTGGATGCAAGGAATCCAAATATATTGTGACAATATATTTGGCCTAATACTTGGTGACAAGCTCCTGCACTAAAAAAAAGTGCCTTCACTCTCCTGCTGAGCAAATGGGACTTGTCCAACAAGTATGTGGCACACATATGGCCACACACTGGAAACACTGGGTATCTTCCTTAGAAGGAGAAAGTAACATGTCAAACCTAGCGATTAGGACCTGGTGTTTTAGGAGTTTTAGGTAACAGGGAAAATAAAGCTGAGAGGTAGAGACTTTGTGTACCAGAATTGCCTGGCTGTCTTGTAAGCGTGAGTGCGTTGCCAAGAGCTGCAGGTGTTCAATCAGACTGCTTTTCTTTGAGGTGCCTGACGTGGATTTTGAAACCACCACATAGGCAACCCGGCTTGAAAATTGATCTTAATTTCTTCTAATTGCACGTCTTACTCTTCATTATTTTTCTTGTTAGAGACAGAATTTTGAAAGGCGATTCACTAGTGCAGCTATTTTTGACTCATCGCTGACTTTGTCTTACTTCGTGTTATTTAATGGGTTCCAGTGGCCATATGCTGCGGAGAATCCTGGAACAAAGTGAGTAAACTGGGAGGCATTGCTCGGAAGGATAAATTTCACAGTTGGAAACACACTTAATACTAAGCCTTCTAACCAGTTTTTCCAGAAATCGCAAGCTTGATTGCCATGATATCTGAACATGGCATTAGCTACTCTAATGAGGAAAATAATTGATATGCTATGGAAATTAGGTCTAATTAGATCTTGTTAAGATAAATATCTCAGTTTAGCTGAAAACTTGAAGAGATACATTCTGCTGCATTCCAGATTATAAATATGACCCTTGTTCTTCACAAACCCCCTGCATCTTGGGTTACTACTGGTAGAAGTGAATGTGAAAAGCCTCCTTATCAGAATCGCTGTAGTCTGTACCCACTTGACACGGAATATGTGACAAAGATGCTAGATTGTTTAAATCTTACATAGCTTAAAACCCATTTATTTTTACATCAGCTGTAAACAAAGATCCTTATTTCAGAACCATGCAACAAAATATCTCCTGTCTATTAATTTTCTTCAGTTAAAGAAATACATTAATGTTTATATATTTTCAGATCCACAGCAAATAATACTACTTCAATGCTCTTTAACACCGTTTTCACTGACTTTAGAACATCACGTATGCTCTATTATATCAATAACATTTCAATGGAGGGCAAATATTGAATGCAAGCTATAACAAAATCTAAGTTTCTTTGAAATTTTAAAGGAAAAAGAAGAAAAAACACCAAAAATTTATAATGTGGGCCAGTATTTAGACTTATATCCAGGTTTATACCTTGCAAGGTGCCACCAAGCAATGTGCCAGACTTGCCTTCCCCATTCACTAGTGGAGTTGCTGTGAGACTCAAAGCAGGATGAAACCTTATTGGCAGCTGCCTCATTTTCTTCCAGCTTGCACAAAACACAGGTTCAAAATCTTTACTGTCTTGATGGGCTTGGGTTTCCAGCTTGCACACTGACACTCTTTCTGCAGTGCAAAAGAGAGGGGAATCGTCATTCTCTAATAATTTTAGTTTGATATTTTCTCGTTTTCATGGAATAAGCTATCTAAAGTGAATCCCTTAAAAGTCTGTCCTTAGAATACCATTTTTCAGAGCCCCTGAGCTAATGACCTACAAGCCCTGCAATCACTGTATGTGTCCTGTATCCTCACAGGCCATTTCAAAAACGTGTTGAAGAGCCCGTTTCCATTATTTGCTGCAATTCCTTTGCTGTTAGCCTGGCAGAGCCAGCTGCTCCTGTTCCCTGCAGCTGCCAGCTTTCCTTCCAGGGAGCAGGTTGTATTGGGAGGTGACTCTTCAGAGCGGTGGGGACAAGTCCTTGATGGATCAGTGCTGCTGGGAGACCAAAGGCATGAGGATAGCACAGGAGAACAGCCCAAGGATGAGATTTGTCCATGAGGACCACTGTTCCACTGTTCACCAAGTGGTCCCTGCAAGGACGAGGGTCTGATGGCAGGAAGTACAAAAGCTTCTTCTAGACAAATCCAGTTCCTCTCAAAAAATAAGTAATAATCCATCTACAAGTCCTACTCTTGGCAAGTCTTGAGCAAGGGGAAAGGTGAAAGGTCTGATGTTTGCAGTCATGGTTCCTGAAAGCTTTTCAATGTCTCTGTGTGTTGATAAGTACATACATCTGTCCAATGACATTTTTCCTTACAAAATGTCGGAGGGGGGAAACCATGGCAAGCTAGTGTATAATTTTCCTAAATGAAGGTGAATAATAAGTGAGTAAAACAAGATAAATCTTCCTATGACCTTTAGATATTAATAAATTAAATACCCGTTTGCATTACTCACTTTCTACTATTAATGCATTTCTCTTTTATTCTCGGTAAGTCTGGTCATTACCACTATTCTGCATCTTCTGTTTCAGAAAATACTTACAAATATTGTAAAGATTCCCAGACCCTCCATATATAGATGTACATAGACAGTCACTGGATGAGCTACCATGCAGACCAGCAGCAGATGTATGTAGATTTCTTCAGTGGGCGCCTATTGCAATGATTTCACTACTTAAGTCATACAGCACCAAGGCAGCAGTTGGTTGGGGTTTTTTTAAAAAAAAATCTATTTACTGTTTTTGTGACAAAGCTAATGATTGCAGAAATGAGAAATCAGCCTGCAAACAGTCCAAATTTAAATAAAATCACCCCCACGCTAGACTATAACAGTGGCAGATGGACAGAGGAAGAAAGTGTATATAGTCATATTTTTTGCCATTATAGTATAGACCCTTTCAGATTGCAGAAAGCAACTTGCCATCTGCAAATCTGAGTCTTTCCTTTTCTGCTGAGGCACTGATTCAAGAATCATGATTTCTGAAGTTTGAGCTAAAGTATTAAGTGGTTTATCTCTCATTTTAAAGGCATACTGATCTCATCATTTTACTTCAAATACATGGGAAAGGCATCCTGAAAATTTCCTTTGGATTTCTCCCTAAGACAAAACCCCAAGTCACTGGCTCACTTTTAGGTATGCAGTGAGGTAATGGGTTGCGCACATGAATAGCTTTTTGTCCAATAGTCTCTTACTGCTGTTGTTATCCCAGCTTTTGTTTGGTTTAGTCTACGGACAAATGACTTGCTCTATGCCAGTATGATATGTAGTTCACACTAAGCACCTTCCTTGCTGCAGTACACATACTGAACAACAGCAATGGGGGCTTGCTTTTAATGTTGCCCCTCTGAAGAGATAAGAATTTGATCGCTACCTAAGTGGTCATCAATTTTTAAGGGCCAGATCTTCACGGAAATGGCCACTTATTTAGTGGGAGTGTCAGCTTATTACAGCTTTGCAAACAAAATTGGAGCACATTTTTAAAACCCCTTAATGTGCCAACCCACTCTTGTTTTCCACAGTTTTATCTGACTGTAAGTTAGTAAAGCTACACTGAGGATGTGACCATCACACAGCTCAAACAAGCATACGCAAGTTGCAGCCAGCCAGGATTTCTGATGCTTTTATGTTATGGGCAGGGAGTTGCTTAATCTAAAGTTCAGGACTCTCATACAGGTTTGACATTTTTTTTCCCCTCTGTGTAGCCAGCAGTAACCAAAAAAAATCTCCTTAAGGGTTGAAAGCCTATTTTGAATTTGTATAAAAAGAAAAGGATGCAATTCAGTTCTGGCAATTTCCTTTCAAGAGGTGCGGCAGTATGCACTGCATCTCAGTATTTCTAATTTTCACCAAACCAGGATTGCTCTCTAGAGAGGCAAAAAGAGGAAAGGTTTCTTTTGTTAATCATACATGCAAGAGCCATGTACAAAATAAAGTATTAAATACAGTAATTACAGTAATTTTTGTTAAAATATTTCTACACAATAAACCTGTGGCTTTGAAAACTCTACCAGAAGCAAAAGAAAAACAATCTGTAATGAAAAAATTGAAATCAGAAGCCACTAATAACACTAAAGGGAGCCCAGAAGCCAAATTAATGTTTCTACAAAGAAATACTTTCCTACACCAGGCAAATTCCTAGTAAGACTCTTACCTGGGTCTTTATATATAGGATTCAGATTTCATTTTGAAGCATGCTTTTTACAAACTGTTTAGTGTTCATATGTCATTACCACTGTTGGGCCAGATTGCACCTGGCATCGATATAAACAAAGCTTTGGCAAGAATTCTTTCCTTTGGGATGGAGACATCTGATTTTCAAGCTGAAAACATGTCAGTGTTGCAAGACACTCCAAATAGCCTGTTTTACTAGTGCAGTAAATTAACCCGCCTGGTGTAGTGTTAAATGCTTTACAAACATCGACTGAAGGCGAGGGAGGGAAACAGCAAAAAACAAACAAAAACATTTCAATAACTTGTTTGACTAGGAGCAGTGAAAAAAGTGCAAGCAACGCTTGAAGGGAGGAGCTGATCCTTGGGAGACAGGAGAGCAGAAAAACAAATTTTGTGAATTTTGCCCTGTATTCAGCACAGAGAGCGTGCCATGGTGTGGGAAGACACAGAGAGAAGGGGCAGAATGAGTTATATTGATGATAGAAAAGGCATTTTCGTTTGAAGAACAGGTTAGGATAACAGCAAACAGTGACTAACTCATCGTTTCCTTGTCTACAGGAGGAAGGCTTTTAGAAAGCTATTACATGCAAGAGGTTTACCTTTAGTGCTGGTGGACAAAGACTATGTAGGCAAAACAGAGGATAAAATATGAGGCTATCCCCCTTGCTTCTCCATTGTTCAGGATGAAAAAGCTGAGCTGAACTTCTGGGCACGCAGTATTGGCTGAGTGAAAGCTCTCATCGCTAGATCGTGCATTTGTACTAAGCCTGAATAGTCTAGAGGACAATGGGGTTCAACCTGCCTGTGGCTTTACAGCAATTCTGCAATATAGATGTGAAACTAGAATAGCTGGAAAGTAGGTCCACATGCGTATGGAGATGAACGGCGACCTGTCCTGAGACACACAGGCAGGAGCAGTATTCTCAAATATATATACGTATATAGCTGTTAGACTGAAGCCATTTTGTTACTCTCGTCTTGCTATTTTTATTATCGGTCTATTTACAAACATGCATCCAAGTGAGATAGAATAATTAATTAATATTCATAAGCATCCATAAAATGTGACAAAGTTTATGCTAGGGTGGCTGATAATTCCCAAGAGGATTACATTTGTGTTGTGTAGATTTATATTAGCAAGCTTCAGCATGATTGATTCTTGCTTGGCCAGCGATAGAGGACTTAGCTTCCATACTGGCAGAGATTGTTATCTGGTCAACAGGAAAGGAAAACTGGCCAAGAAACTGCCAACACAGAATCTGAAGCTGTGAAACCTGGTCAAGAAGAAATAAAGCCAAGTAAGCAACAGATGAAAAATTATCTTAAAGCAAAGATCAAATCACTCTGTTGGAAACAAGAATTGTATTGGAAAAGGTGATGCAGAGAGCATGAAGGGACATCAGAATTTTTTTCAAAATAGTATTAATAAATAAACTGGAGTGGTGAACACCAGTATTTTTTTTTAAAATGGACCTTAACATTTTTCAAGAAAATGAAAAAGAAGTTGACAGTTTTAATATGCTTAACGACTTCTGACAAATAGCAGAGAGGACTTATAAACTGTGTCAATCATATGAAAGACAATGCCAGAGGTGCCAGTAGAAGAAAGCCATGGGCATACTGGAGAGTGTCCAGCAAGGGGCCACAAAGATGATGAAGGGACTGGAGCATGTCTCCTCTGTGGAGAATCTGAGAGAGCTATGACTGCTAAACCTGGAGAAAAAAAAGCTCGAGGGGATCTTATCAATGTGCATAAATACCTGACGGAAGAGTGCAAAGAGGACAGAGCCAGCCTCTGCTCAGTGGTGTCCAGGGACAGGACCAGAGGCAATGGGCACACACTGAAACTCAGGAGGTTCCCTCTGAACATCAGGAAACACTTTTTCACTGTGAGGGTGGCTAACACAGTTGGTGCCCAGAGAGCTTGTGGAGTGTCCATCTTTGGAGGTATTCAGAAGCCAAGTAGACATGGTCCTGGCAACCAGCTCTAGGTGGCCCTGTTTGAGCAAGGGGGTTAAGCTAGATGACTCCAGAGGTCCTTTCCAAATTCAGCCATCCTGTGATTCTGTGACTGTCTGAAGCCCACTGGGGAAAGTGATAGATTGAATGAGGAGCAAGAAATGAAAGACACTTTGGTAAGACACGCACTTTACAATGGTTTTCTGTCACTATTGTACCTGATACAGTGCCCGCAGATGCTGGTGTAGGCCAGTGGGCTCAACAGGGACAACAGACTTGTTACTGCACCCTTGCTGCAGAAACTTGCTGCCTCTGAAGAGAAAACTTCCTAGGAAGTTTATTGACCATTGAATGCCAAATGAAAGACTGGGAAGAGAAATGGGTAGGGAACTCACTTACAAATAAAGCTGAACAGCACTAATGTCACTGTGTATTTTACCCTCAGAAAGTAAGTGAGGTTCTCTAGATACAGAGCAAACCCTTGACAAGCGGTGTGAGGACCACTTTGGACCATACTGGCCACAGCCCCATCCCAAGCGAAAGCAAAGACACCTTAACTAGGACTAGGGAAGGACCTGAACAACCTGCTGTATCCAGCAGCATAACCACACACGGGTGCAAGCACCACAAACACACTGGTGGGGATGGTGCCTTGGAGCCCAGCTGGAATGAGCAAATGGAGCCGTGGAACTTCCGGAGGTTGCAGAAATAGCTGCCAGATGGACACGATGCTCAGTGGCAAGCTGGCAGTGGAGGGAGCAGCCACTGCCAGGGAAAGGGAAGGGAGCATCACCCAGATCCTGCCAGGGTTAACTTGCACCTGATGCAGGGGATGGGAGTGGAGATTCTGGCTGGAGAAGACACCTCTGGGCACTTCAGAGGAAAAGGTACCTTCTGTTCTCAATATGAAACACATTATTACTGGGGCAATCAAAAAATGTAAACAGGTTTAGCAAGTAAAGCAGAACAGTTTCCCTTAAAAAGTGTTCATTAGGTAAGTAGGACACATCTTCATAATTCTCTTTTGGCTGTCCTTCATTCAGATCAAGGAGGTTCATATCTAGTCAAAGGGACAAAAAAAATTTAAATGCAAATTTAGTCCAGACAGTTACACGATAATAAAGTAGGTTGGGCAAAAATGTGAGGAGAAAATAAAATGTGAGTAAAAATGGTTAATTTAATGGGTGTCAATCTCGTGAATACTGAATTCCATTTTATCACTGTTTTAAAATTAATATAATAAATCCAAAGAAGCACTACTATATGAATGCAATTATACTGCTGTAAAATCCTGATTGTGCATGAAGTTCATTCACACAGGAAAATAAATTATACTGCTAGCAGCGTTTTGGTGAACAGATGCAAGCTAAAGCTTTGCATCAACTTAATGTTACTGGTGTCAACTAAATTCAGAGTAGTTAAATCGGCACAAAGGCAGGGTCCAGGCTGGCCCCAGCGTTTATTATATGTGTTAAGAAATGGTCCAAATCTAAACCCACCTTATTAGTCTTTTATTGACATGGCATTTGGCAAATTCATAGTCCAAAAAGTGGGAGAAAATACCTGATAAGCCAGAAGTAAAGAATTTGAGTTTACAGCCTGACAGACTGCTTGAAGTGGTTGAAATCCGTGTCAGATTTGGACTTGGACAGATCAAAGAGTAGGTGACAAAAACACAGTTGAAGGAGCCCACATGTTCAGGCCTGGAAAAATCTTATGAAGGGGGTAACCTAAGTGAAGGCAAAAGTTGTGCTACTCAAGTAATTGATGATTTATTACAGTGTCCTGCTTCCATATGCTGAGGTAGCGTTATGGCTACATAGGCATGGATGTAAAAATGGTGGCTTACAGTGATGATTGTTATGAGATGCAGGCATTTGCTTGAATCCTCCCTGCTACTCTCCTCATTAGCACAAAACAAGTGAAATGAAGGGTGCTTCATTGGTTGACTCTGGTGGAAAAACCAAAAACAGCTCAAGAAGGTCCTCTTTTCACATTGCCCTTCCCAGCTGTCTATTGTCATCCTTTGGAATCCCCATGACTGCAGTGATGCAATTATTTGTATGGCCATGCTGTAAACGTGACTGCTGAAGTGGGCTGGGGTACAAAAAAAAATCCTAGTCTCCCTTCCAGAAATAAACCTGTTTTTTTTTCAATGTGATTGCTTCAGTGATCCAGTTTGCATGTTGGCTCAAGAAACAGTTGCATTGGAAATGCTGCATGGGGAAAAAGTCAGGCCTGGAGTGGGAATAAGCAGAAGAGGGTGGGAACTGCTTAGATCTTGCAGAAATAAACGTATGTTGATTTATCTTATCCTTTTAGAGGGAAATATGCACCAACCTTACTTTAAATTTTGCAGATATTTTAGATGCCATGCTAAGGAGCACCTTCTCAGTCAACCAGCATATAAAAATAATTCATTTCATTAGGAAAAAAAATACAGTTGAAGAAAAGCTTAGGAGAAGAAATGTCATGTTCCAGTAATTTGTTCCACTGAAATATCTAAATGAGGAACTTTAAATGGTTTTGAAGAACACCAACAAACAATTAAGATTTCTTCTCTACATATCTATAAAGAAGTATATTATATTGTACCAGTACACTTCATCTATCAGCAATGTACAAATGCCATACTACAACTATAAGATTGACACAGGGGAGATTTCGCCTAGAAAATAACCACTTCCTCAGGTCCCTCTTTCAAACTGGAGAAAAATCTCAGCTCATTTAACACTGATCATTCCTCTAGGCAGGAAAAAAATCACATTGTCGGGTTTGGTTTAGACCACAGAAAACAAGTGAAGTCATTTCTAAAAGGTCTTTTCTCCTGGCCATGAGTACATGAGTCATAGAGTTGGTCTTATTTTATATGTTAAGGCTCAGTTCCTGCCTCAACTAGTCACTGCCGAGGCAGGGACGTCTGGGACATGGCATTCCGGTGCTGTTTGCCCTCTCCTACTTCGGGGGTGGTGAAAGAAAGGGCTGCAGCTGCTTTTGTACTGCGGCCCGTTCTTCAGGGACTCTGCCAAGAGTGAGCAGCTAGCTGTAATGGGCTTTGTCATGAGCATCTGAGAAAATGTTGCCTAGAGGAAGTGCTAAAACCTGCATCTGGGGTGGAGTGGGATGTTTGCATTCCTTGACTCACCCCAGGCACTCGTCCAAGTGGGATCTCTGTCAGAAGGGAGCTCTTTAGTAGACAAAGAAGAAGTTCTGGCAAAATCCCACATAGTGCTGTGGGTCTTTTTTAAGGTAAGCGCTGGCTGAGAAATACGTGTATAAAACAAGTTTGCTTTGCAGGAAGGCAAGAGTTTTATCAATTTAATGCAAAGCTTGTTAGATCAAAGTATCCTGTGTTGAACGTCCCTGTGGAGAGCTATCTGTTCAGTGCTCATGGCATCTGCTTCTTTCAAGCTTCTAACCTTAAAAACATCTAAAATTACGTTCATGCTCTCCTAACATTATTCTCCCATGGAAGCAATTACTGCAATTACAGGGTACTTCTACAGTGCTAAATGCATCTGATCCAAGGAGAGAACCCTGGTGCCCTCACCTAGTGGGGCAGAGAGGCTCATGGCTGCATTGCATAGGGGTAAATCTCTAGAGCAGGCTGGCTGCAGTGATGGTTACGTAGCACGTGGGTCTGGGTCTCTCCATGACACAGAGTAGGACTTTGATGGACCTTCAGAATGATTGTTTCTCTGGGTGCTTTTTCTTCAGTTCCAGCAGCTGGAATAATATGAGCAGTGTGCCATGTCAACATGAGGGGTTTAACCTTTAGTTGAGGATTTGTAGGGGCATGGCAAGATGGCATGTGTGAGTGTTTGAAGGTACACAGGCCTTGCTGGAGCAGTGTCACAAGACTGAATGGGGGGGAAGCAGCTGAACCTAGCGCAGTCCTGCCTATACTGCTCTTTGGGCGTGATGCTGGGAGAGATCCATCTCTAAAACCACACCTGTGGAGTCTGGATGTAAATGAGCAGTTGTGCCTTATGGGCAGTTGGGACCCCAGACCTTCAGGTGAAGCTGGGGACTAAGTTATCTGACAGCATAGATTTTCTCAGAGGGTCCATAAACATAAACTGAGACAAATGACATGATCTCACAAGAGTGCACAGGGCTGCACAAGATAACCTCTGTTTTTAAAAGCTGCCCATGGCTTAAACCAGAAGGTTTAAGAAGTCCTCTTCTAGACGGCACAAGAACCCACCTGGTGAGATGACTTCCTGGGGGTGCATGACCAGTTAGTGTCATAAGTCCCATGATAAACCCATTGCATGGAAACACATGGTTCTGCAAGGTGACACCACTTAACTCTAAAATGGAAGTTAAAAATGAAGAGAAGAGAAGGCTTTTGCAGAAGTACAATTTTATTGTAAACAGTTGGACTTTGTGAAATCTGTAGGGTATTGATCATAGAAAACATAGTAACACAAGGTTGGAAAGGACCTACAAGACCATCTAGTCCAACCGGCCTCATATCACCGATACTACCCACTAAACTACTACATCATGTGTTGTAGCACCTCATCCAGATGCTAATCATGGAATCATAGAATGGTTAGAGTCAGAAGAGACCTTATAGATCATCGAGTTCCAAACCCCCTGCCCTGGGCAGGGACACTTCCCACTAGACCAGGTTGCTCAATCACATTACAGAATACTAATTTACCAATGCACAGAATACTAATTTACCAATGCAGGTAAAGCACTTTATAAAAACTGAGGTAAGAGGTGATAATTGGCTTTTGCACAATACCAAAAAACATGCCTGGTTTTTCCAAGTTTTGTCTTTGAAACAGCTAGTTTTAACGAGATAATGCAGGTAGATGGGAATGCAGGTAGACGGGGAAAAGTTTCTTCCAGAAAAGAGGAAGGATGAAGGAAACCATGGCACAGCTGACCTGATTTTTTCCTAATGCCTTCTTCATTCCTAGAGGCTTTTGAGCAGCTTGGGGCAGAGGCTGTCTCCTTCAGTACAAGCAGGCATAAGACTCTGGCCAGTTGTTTTCTTTCTGATCAACTCATAGAACTCATAAAGGGACCTTTAAAGGTCATCTAGTCCAACCTCTGTGCAATGAGCAGGGACATCTTCAACTAGATCAGGTTGCTCAGAGTCCTGTCCAACGTGATCTTGAATGTTTCCAGGGCTGGGGCGTCTACCATCTCTCTGGGCAACCTATACCGTTGTCTCACCACACAAACTTTTATTTATCATTATCTTGCCTTTTACTTTCCACACAGTTTAATGCTTACTTCATTTGGCCTTAATTTTTTTTTCAAATAGTTTATTAAATAACTGATGCAATAATTAAACAGCGCTTCTGATGGTACCCATTTGCCAACCTTCAAACCATTTGATTCATATCTCACTTAGAATCACCACATTTGAAATCAACTGCTGAACAGGGGTTGATAATTTGTTAAAGCAGATACACTTTTGACAGACAGCAATGTGTTTTATTATCAGCATTAACAAAGAGTTACATTTATAAAACTGAAAACAGATGCCTAAATGTACACATTTTCCATAATAATTTATTATATCATGCCAAGAAAATGCATCCTAAACTAGAAGATTTTTAAATAAAAAATAACCATCACATACATTTAAATTCATGTGCTGGATGAAAGAAATGTATTGCCTTTTTTTTTCTGTTGATACATTAGATTGAGTATTTTGTGGTCTCATTTCATTGTGCAGCAAGTCATTCGAACTGTCCAGGAAGACTAATTAACACTAATGCTTCTAAAGAATTTTCATTTGTGATGCTAATCTGTCACAAAACCAAAAGCATACTCAGAAAGCCAGGGAAAAAAGTAGAGACTACGTCTTGCAGCCAGCTTAAATTAGTGTTAGCTTGATTTGTCTTAATTGAAAGGTTGTTTACATCTCTTTTGTAAGTGTTTATAAAAGTTGGCAGACAGAAGAATAGCTGCCTACGTACATGAACAAAATTTTCTTTTATTGAAGCTGTTGTATATAGTACTGTCATTAAAAAAACCTTTTGAAATATTTCTGTACACATAGTCTTAAGGTATAAGGCTGTCTCTGTGTTTATGTGTACACACACCCCCCATGCTGTATTATTTTTGCTACAGAGATATTTATGCTAAGTCCTCATATTACAGAATACTTCTATGTGCCAACTGATTCTAGCAGCCTACTGGCCTCTATTTAAATTTCTGTGACACATGCAAGTCGGAAAAATATCTTAACCACAACTTGTGAAAATGTCTTGCTCTTGCACTAAAATGCACTCCTTCAGATACAGTGGCTCAGCAGAAACAGAGTGCTTGCATAGCTGAGAACCCGTAAAGCTTTATGGGAGCGCATGGGCCCTGGGTCTTGGACCACCAGCAGGTTCTTCTTCTTCTCTGGTTCCCCATGTGCATCTCAAGCCAAGCCATCACCCCAATCATTCATATGTTGATATTGTCCAACCCCGGTGAGGTTGGGTAGACCCCACCTAATGTCTTCAGGATTCACATTGTCCATGTTGGTAGAGAGAGGAGGAGGCTTGCTAAGCTCACATGGCAGCGAGCAGCTCCCAGCTATTCATAAACAGCTTTAAGAGACCTCGTCTGTTAAAAATACAGGCTAGAGATTGTCAATAGGTGCACTAATGCATTCCTAGGGCTTAAATGAAACGTCTAGGAAAATGGGCGATGAAATTAAGATTCCTCAGCAGAGCATAGTTAAATTGCAGCTTAGTTCATAATGCTGACCGCTGAAGTTTGCTTCATTTTAGTGTTGCTAGACCATGTACTGCATGTAAAGACAATTAGCAGAGCAGAGAGAAAAGCAGCAGATGCTAGAGATGCACAGTTAGATGACTCATTATGTCATGAAGAATCTCGCTTTCAGAAAAGTGAAAAGGTTGGTACAAAAAAAGAAACGGCTTGAGTAGCCCAAGTAATTATTAGAGAAAGAATTTGAAGATTTCAGGGAAGAGTAGCAGAAAAATCAGAATCTCGCAGTGCTCCAAAGCGTGCGTTTGCCTGTATTGCAGAAGAAAAACACAGACATACGCAATGGACACCCTATTGTCCCTCCCACTCCTGCCCTTTTTTTCCTTTAGGATTACATGGCATGTTCCCTGTTGAACCAAAACAAAATGTCTTTTAAAACTTACTAGGTCTTTCAAAACTCCTCAACTGATTATCTGCTCAAAGGTAACTAAAAGAAATTATTTAATAACAGCTTCCTGAAGGCTTTGTGATGTATGCATATTTCACAGCAGTTTTTCAGCCTAACAAGACTAACTAGAAGTATTTGCCATTTCAAAGATTCATTCTCACAAGTACTTGATGCCTGTAAGGTAGAAGGCAGGTCTTGTGAACCAGGCACCTCCTGTTCTCAGAAGCACTCTGTTCGACTGTTACAGTTCTCTTTTGTTTCCTTAAAAACAGACGTAATTTGTCTTTTCTTTTGTCAATCTCATCTGTGAATTTGAAGCTAAATGAAGTATCAATCTGTATGGCATCACTCCACTGACAGAGAATTAAGCAGGCTTTTCCTCTGCAGATACTCAATTTTGCCCCAAACCCACTATGGGTATGTAATATATGCACACTTCTGCAAAATCTTATTTGAGAGACGCATTCGTAGGGTATGCACTACTATAAATGACAAAAGATTCAGCAATGTCAAGTCCTGTAAACAAACCACTCCAGGGAAGTAACATTAACACATAATTGTATGTTTTTACCATGTCAGACCTGTCACAAAAAATAACTTGAATTGTGATTACAGTAATTAATTTTTCTTCTGCCATTTGAAACATGCAAACTTATTATGGCAATGAGGATGCTAGATTCTGGTCTGCCATTTTAGCACATTTCCGTATGAAGAATTATTACCAAAAGATGTTAACAGGATGAGATCTACACACAAACATATCTTTAAAGACAATATACCCACTGTATTTACATTAAGACAAAAGGGGATAAGACTAGGCGAAAAAAAAATATAAAGCAAAACAGAAATTTTGTCCCCAGAATCAAACAGGTCTAGAAATCACAGTGCTGGAAAACTGATTTGTGGGGTATTGTACCATTTTGAAAAGGTAGAATAGAAGTCATTTTTCTGTCTGCTGTTGCAGTCCCCAAAATCCTGTTATTCTGACCGTCTTCACTTCATTATTGCTGTATTAACGCTGTGTCCAGGATGAGTGGGTGGCTGAGCTTCCAGCTCGGTGGCATTCCTTCTGTTTTGAAGCAGAAATTTCTATGCCTTGGCATATAACTTAAAGAAAAAGAAAGGGGATGGGGGGTGGGAGCAGCGGGGAAAACAAAGGAAGAAGGAAAGGTACTGGTTCAGCTGGTAGGAGACTATGATAGTGCTGTTACCAGAGGCACCTATATAGGTGCACTTACACTGTGTGACTTTAAAATAAGCCTGAGGGGCTCCTTCATTGCCGCCACCCCCTTCCCCAAGTCTCGCACTCTGCCTGCCTGATCCCATCCGACAGTAGAGCTGATACCACACTAATCCCCACAAGTTTGGGACTAATGAACTAACTGCTGGGCTGCCGCCACGGAGCTTGGTCCCAAACTATACTGTACTTCACACTCGATTTATTCTCCAGATGGCGAGACTGCGCGGCCCCGCCGCAAGGGACCACCTCTTCCACTGGAGTGTAAAAGTGGACGGATGTTGTTTTCTTTGCAGATTTGATAATTCAGAGCTCGGAACTTGTGAGAACGGGTAGTTATTAGGTTTAATGGGTGCCAATCGAGATGGCAACTTGCGCATTTCCATCTTTAATTTCAGTATCTGCATGGCGGTGGATTTGTCAGTGACGCTGCATCACTGAAACCTTTACCTTCTTCAGTTGGCATAGCTCTGCATGGTAATGAACATCTTCCCATGACCTCCTCAGAGTCATACAGAAGGGATGTTAAAGTAGCCACCCTGACCAACGTTTTTTTTTTCCCAGTGGGTTTTCCAGAACGAGTTGCAAATTTAGCTTATTTTAATAATTTCAGTGTTTAGTATGAAGATCTCTGTTGTCTTTCTCTCTTGTTCAGTTCGAAAAAGAACCCAACACACATGGGACTCAATGGGGGTGCCACCATCCCAAGCTACCTGGGGATGGAATCGTTTACTTAATGATCAAGTTTATTTCTTTATCAGCTGTTCATTCATGACAGAGTATTATCCAATGTAGTTCTTGTGTGAAGAACAGGGTAAATAATTTCTTTCACAGTTCCTTAAAAATTCTAGTTTGAGCTTTCTTGTCAGAGACTTTGCATAGTATTTGGAAAACATGCTTATTCTTGCATCTAGTGCTATAAAGAAATTATTATATCAAGGATGACTATTTTCTCTACTGTTACAATGCTTACCTAGCTTAAAATTTCAGCTTTTGCATGGAGCCTGTAGTAAGAATAGCATCTATTTTTCCCTGCATAATGAGGCAGAATGGGCTCTCCCTATCCTCCATGCTTTTAGTACATTTAGTCAGAGGTTTTAGTACACTTTTTTATTTACCTATGAAATTTTTTATTGGAAGCCTGGGTGGGGACCTGATACACCCCATGAACATCAATGGGATTTTCTCTGTGGTAGGAAGGGTAGGCACCGAGTCAGCCCCCTCAGGAGCTCTGACTTTGGCAGCCAGGTCCTCTCAGTTTGTCCCACAGTTAGAAACATAAATTGAATCCTGATGTGGAAACTATAGTGACTAGAAGTATTTTATCATGGAAGGGAAACATTTCCATTCCTGGGGTATCTAGGCAGACAGATCTAAAACGAAGTGGTTCTAAGAAAATGCATCAATTCTCAACCCAACAGATGGCATGGGTGTGTTAACTAACATAGCAACATATTTTCTATTAAAATATGGGAAAAAACAACAACCCCCTCCCCATGTTTGTTGGTTGGTATAAATTCAGTGAAGTTGTTGGTTATTTTTGGGATACGTACCAGAGGGCTGCACATTTAGTTTATGTAAATTGATAACAGCAACAGCCTGTTAATAAGTGTTTTGTATGGAAATATACCTAGAAAGACACACGATCTGTCTTTTTTGGGAAGGGAGTTTGCAGCCTGAGGAGAAAAATAGCTAATGAGACCGTCTACTGCTCATTATTATAATCTGAAAAAAAAACCCATAACAAATTAGGCTGTAAGTTTGCTAGAGATGTGCCTTCAGTTGGAACTGGATGCTGCCTTAGTGGATAATTTGGGGAGATCTTTCTTTTGCAAATTGGATCAGTGTGTGCTGAAACAGTGATAATCTGACTTTAATTAAAAGCATAAATTGGTTTGGAGCGTGTTTTTAAGCTACCCTTCTGCATCATATCCAGAAACTTTGAGGCCAGCCCTAGAAAACCATTACCCCTGGTAAGAGAAGGAGAACGTTGGGTATTTGTATTACCCGGTAATGGCATCATATGGTTCGGTTTACCTAATTCGGAAGAACCATTTCAGAGGGCTGTGCGCCGGAGCGCTCTTCCAGCTGGACGTGTTTGTAGTAAACTGCATGCATCTTTGTGTGGCTTTCCTAATGGCCCCAGCCAGAGTCCATTCACAGCAGTTCGAACGTTTCGGGTTGTATTTTCCAGAGATTACCTCTGAACGTGCCCCTTGATCGCAGCACAGGGATGCGTACATGTGCGCCTCGCTCCCGTCTGGCCGATTAACGGGCATATGCTCCCAACCTTCGGAGGAGCACGGCTAGTAGCCCCAAGCTGAAGGCTGTTTGCTTCAGATTTCATTAACTTTCTGCTTCATTATTCCTTCCTTTTAACCAGTTAGAGCCATCACTTGCTTTTCTCTAAACTTACCCTAATTATCCAGGGTCCCAGCCCTGTAAATCAGTACACTGCAGAGCTGTCTTAAACTGGCCTGGGAGACCCTGTTCTGATCGGACCTGACAACTGTAAGCTACTGTTCCCTCACACTGTTTAACTCAGACCACATTGGGAAACCGCCTCTGCCCCTTTTGCCGGCAGAGATTTGCATCCGTCTGGTTTAAATCTACTGTCATGTGCTGTCTCGCTGATTGGTATTAACCTGGATATTAACTTTGATGAGTTCTTTTTTCCCCCCTGAGTTTGCCTGTTTTCTTGAAAACTGTCTCTATTCAGCGACTGCATATTGTTAAAGTCATTCCTGAACCTCCGCGAGTCAGGAGCTTTAAAGTTTTATTAGCCCCATAAAAACTCTTCACAAATGAAATGACTTTTGATAAGTGTGCCTTTTGACAATGCGAATTTGTTAGGGGCTGTTGGCGAGTGGGAGGAATTTGGGGTTGAAACTGCAATTGGCAGGAACCAGGGAGCCCAGCACCCTCCTTCCCCCCATCCTTCCTCTCCAGGCCAGGAGACAGATTTCCTTTTGGAAAGGCAAGCAAATATTCTTCGTGCAAATCAACTATTAAACAGATTTGTAAATTTACATTTACAAAAATAGCAAAGGGTCATGGGAAGCGTGTGCCTTTGGAGATTTTATTTTCTGCCAGCAGGAGAATAGCTTTTTATGTGGTTCAAGAAAAATCTCCAAGTTATTTTGGTGTTGTTTTCATGTGTGAGTTGTGAACTCTACCATGGGCTTTAATGTATTTTGGATACATGGACAAAAGGAAATGGTATATATTTAAACCAAAGAAGTATAAGTATTTTTGTGCTTACTAGCATCCAGGCAACATAGAGATTAGTTGCAAAAATTAATTGTTTTATGCAAATTTAACAAAACAATTTTTGCGAGTGCAGACGGTTAATGAAACAGATTGTGGTTAGTATAAAGGTTTGTGTTTGTTAGACATGTTCAGCACTAGTAGACACAAAGGTCTTATTTTCTACAAGTGGTGGTATAGAGATACTTAGACATAAAACCTGAGCATTTTATTTACCAGTTATAAAGAAACAAGGAAGGTAAAACTGTGAGGTGCTGGTGATGACTGCTGCAATAAAAGTCCAAGAGTGACAGACATTTTGGGGACACAGGTATACTGGCTTTCTAGATTTTTCCTCACGTCATTTTGACACATTTTCTGCTCAGTACACTTTTCTGTCAATAGAAAATACACTTCCTTTGTCTTTTCTTGTGCCACACGTATATTGCAGAGAGAAGCAAGATTGACCATTGTGAAAACCCTTGAAGAGTTTGACTTTGGCCATGCCGAAAAGTGTGTGAGGATAAACTCCGTGTCCAGCGGCCTTGCAGAAGAAGATCTAGCGGTGCTTTTGCAGTCCAAAACCCTTCCCTCGAGCATGATGCTGCCAAAGGTTGAAAATGTTGAAGAAATAAGATGGGTGAGTACCAACAACATAGTAGATATTGACTGAAGCTGATGCGCCAAATTCACACAGGCAGAGATGAAGACTCCGAGTTGTGAGGAAGGCTGCAAATACCATGTAATGTTGTTGTTTGGCTAAGGTGATGGGGAAATGTATCCATTTAAATGTGTGTAAGATGTGCTGTATATAAAGCATCCAGGGGACACCTTGCATTTATAAAGAAAACCGGGTGTATTTCTCCCGTGGTCTTTGAAGAACCAATACTGATGTCAGAGTATATTATTGAAAATAGAAGCATAAGTATCTGACTCTTCTCTGACTGTCCTAACAAGCAAAATGACTGTCTCTGTCCATGATCTTTAGTTACATGCATTGTAAGCAGGAGATGGGGAAACCATGTTAGCAACATATGAAAAAATAGGGTTGGGGGGGAAGGTCACTCCTTGGGGCAACTGGAGGAACAAACAGGAAGCTTTTAACTAGTGTTTTTAATTAGCACAGATATTATTTCCTGAACAGTTCTCTATTTCTTCCTTTTTAATTGCTGACAGGTGTGTTTGTGTTTCACGACTGACTTTTCAGCCAATAAAAACCTGAAATGTAAATGGTTGGCATGTCAAATTACTTAAGAAAACTTTGAAATCGGCCTAATTATGCTATAATTGTTTTAATTGTCAAGAGAGGGGGACGTTTGTTTGGATACACCATTATTGCTGTAACATGCCAGTTAAGGAATAACGCTTAATTATTCACTTCTATATCTTTGCAAACCGCTAGCCGAGCAACTAGCACGCGTGCAAGCTGTGATGAAAGGCAGGCAGACGTATTAGGATCTATTTTAATCTCAGCATCTAACCTTGATCAAACCGTTAAGATCAGGCGTGAGCATAGAACTGAGCAAATAACATCGGGTACGTGACGAGCACCGGCCATTCCGTGGCACAGCCCCTTCAGCCTCCGCCACTCACGGTGGAAGGGACACCATCCCCTTCCACCAACG
This sequence comes from Nycticryphes semicollaris, assembly GCA_013400055.1. NCBI lineage: Eukaryota > Metazoa > Chordata > Aves > Charadriiformes > Rostratulidae > Nycticryphes > Nycticryphes semicollaris. The sequence goes on from VXBJ01007280.1 coordinate 69,639, forward strand.
TTTAATTAAATTAACCGGTGTATACCTCTCAGGGTTTACAGCCGTGTAAGTGTTAGACATAACTTGTCAGTAATGAATATTCATGCTTCCAAAACGGCAGGGCCCTTCCCGCTACCTAGTTGGTTTTGCAGGGAGGTGGGATGGGGGCGGGGGGGCTCTTTGTCCCTTCATCCCCTTCCACCTTCCCTCTCCCTAACTTTGATTTCCGACACAGAAAACAAGCCAGCCCCAACACCTCCAGCCTCATGGTCCGCCTTTTGCTTCCCTCTCACTTTGCCGAACCTTTGCACACAAAGACCGCGCTCTGCTTAACTCCTCTGCCTTCTTTTCCCAAGTCCTCCCAAAATTCACTCCAGCCTGATTTTTTCAGCCTCCCAGAAGCTGTTTATTTCCCCCCGCACATACCCCCACGCGCTCCCCCCCTCTTCATTTTTATTTATGTGCAGCAGAAAACCTGGAGGCTGATGCACAACTAAAAGATGGGCTTACTTGTTTTCTTTTGTGTGAGAATCTCTTGCTTTCCTTTTGTCCCTAGTGTGGGTACTTGTTTGACTGGCATGGCTTATTGGACTATAACAAGCGTAACTCTCCCTCCTTTGTGGCGGGACAATTCTCCCACAAATCCCGACCAGTGTGCATTCTTCCCGACACACTATTGGGTGTGCACTGGAATTGAAAGAATTGCTGAGGCCTTGCTACTTCATCCCCTCCCCAAGCTTTGTGGGTTTTTTTTTCCCTCCGCCTTCTTCTTTTTTTTTTTTTTTCTTTTTTTTTTTTTTCC
>VXBJ01007280.1:70492-97116 GCA_013400055.1 Nycticryphes semicollaris
AAAAAAAAAAAAAAAAATTAATTGAAACTTCTCCACACGTTACCTTTTGTCTTGCTGCTTATTGCAAATTTTTTAAGAGGGAGAGGAAGGGAAACAATATTTAATTAAATATGTTTCTTTTTTTGTGTGTGTGTTTACCTTCAAAACAAAAGATAGCAAAAGGCCCAGGCGAGTGACTTTTAAAATATTTTAAGAAGAGCTCTATGGCTTTAGCATGCACCTAAAATATAAAATATAAACACAGTAGCACTTGTCACTTTTTTTTTCACATAAAAAGTAAAAATTAGGTAGGAGTCTTAAGAATATATGCTAATGCCATTGTATTACCTCATTTTCTGCATTTGCCTGGATGAAGTTTACTATTTTCTGTCACTGTAGTACCTGCCATACTGTACACTTACACGTGTGAATTGCATTGATTGGGATTTTTTCTCCTTGCATATTCTCGGGTGGAATTCTCTTCTCCAAAGAAAAGTTACTGAGAGGGCCATGGTGACGATGCAAAGCAGGGATGGGAAGGGCAGAATTCCTCATCGAAGAAAGCTGTGATTTATTTTGGCCTAATTGTAAAGTTACTGCAAATTGCTGGAAAGCTTTTTTTCAAGATCTGGGTGATTAGATTTTCCTTCTTTTGGGGAGGGGCAGTGGGGGGAAGCTAAAAGGGGAAATAACACCTCTAATCCAGCTTCTGGTAAATAGGCTGCCAGCTTTTAAAATGAGTTTCCTTTCTATTAGTCAGAATATTATGCTAAGCCTTAAGCATTAGTTTTTTATGTTGCCATAGCAGCCTTATTCCTGCAGGGTTGTGACCTGCGATGATTACAGTACAAAGCTTATAGGGTCTTGAAACCCCCTTTGAAGATGAAAAGTCTTTGATGGTTTATATTTATGCAAATCTCTTAGATATGATTTACCCAACTGAGACTGAATGGAGAGATGATTAAAATTCCCTTTCCTTTGATATCCATTAATAGTCGAATATTCCTTAAATTTAAAATATATGCATATGCTATTTTTGTCTTTATTTACTAACATATTTTTGCCATACCTGCGATATGTTTATCTCTGTGTAAATTACTCAATCTGGACAGACATAATAGATTTACAATATAGGGCTGAGGGTTTTTTCCCCTTTTTTTTTTTTTTTTTTTCCTTTTGAAAGGGGAAAAATCTGTGCAAGAGCTTTTGTATGTTTCCAGATGATAGATTTTGGAATTTGGGCTACCCCACTGGCAGCTCAGAGCTAGCTGTGAACTGGTCTCATGGAAAAAATTGGCAAGCTTTGGTCTTCAAAGAATTAAACTTCCTTTTTAAGGCCTTCCTAGGTAAGCTAAAAAATTATGAAGAAAAGCCTATTGAACAAAAGGGTAACGGTGCCGTAATGAATAATACGGATGCCACTTAGAAGGCTGGGGAGCACTTCCAGTGATGGCAGTGCTGGACCTGAAACAAAACCGGACCTCAGGTACAGCAGCACTTCATTGTTTTCCAGGGCCAGCGGATTTGCATTTCACTAAGCCAGGGTGAGAGGTGCTAAGCCTGGATTTTTTTTTTTTATTATTATTTTTTTTTTTCTGCAAACCAGCCTCCAAACTTAGAAACGTATGGGAATGCTGCGGTTTCCAATTGCAGGCCTTGTTAAAAGCTGGTTTAATTTTTTTAATAATGGTTTTGGGGTGGGGAGGGGTGTTGTTACAGCCAGGTGAAAATTTAACGTGTTATATATACATGTAGACTGTTGCTTTTTTTTTTTTCTCTCTCTCTGATAGCTCATACTGTCTAGTTTTAGTTTTCAGGCAAATTCTTACATCACCTAAAAGGCCGAACACTTGCAGAACCAATGCATTTTATCCCCTTTGTGGAAACTGCAGTGGGCTTGCTGAATTTTAAGGTAAGCAGGTCTTGAAGTGTTCGTATTTTGCCATCCCAGCAACCTAGGATAAGCAGAATACTGCCCAGTCTCCCCTAATTTCATCAAGGAAAAAAGGTTAAAAAATACTAAATATGTTGTTCAATCCCCTAAAGTACTTGTACATTTTAACGTTCATGATTGTTTTGTAAAGGCCTTCATAAAGTCAAAATATTTTAGTGACAGAACAGTTCAAGATAGTCCATGCCAAATAATTAAACCTCTCTGCATTACTGTTACCATTTTTAACACACTTGGAGTGGAAATGGGCTTCTCCAAAGATTTTAAATACTCACGGTGTTGCACTTGGCTATTTAGAAGCTATCAAACTCGACTTTTGGATAGTTTTTATTAGAACGGAGAATTAATCATAATTTCAGTATTGCTAAACTGGCATCTTTGTAATGATTTCTACTGATAATTTTACAACCAAAGTTCATGTTATCGTTTTGCTGCATGTATGATAGGGTGTTTAATGCTAAGATTAGAATTAACTGAAAACAGCAAATATCTGCAGAACAAGCTGCTTTTTTAGGGTCATTTCAGATCAAATCTTATTTTTAAAGTGCATTTTAATATAAATGACTCCCCGACCTTTACTGTCGAGCCCAGATTTTTCAGAAAGGCAAGGCAGAGTGGTAATGAAACGGCAGATCTCGTGCATACACCAGGAATTTGGTCTTCCCCTCCCAAGCTCTAAGGGAAAAGTTTCGGACCAGCTGAGGACACACACATCAGAAGTACCTCTAGAAACACCGACAGGCCTCACAGACAGCCTGCTCTTTTGATACAGCCATTTATCTTATAACACATGCTAACGTATCTGGGAACAGAATAAAGCAGAAACCAAACAGACACGCTCCTGTCCAGTGTGTGCAGACACAGAATTAAATCGCATTTTAAACTGGCTGTGGTTTTTCTGCACCTACAGCATTTTATAGTGGAATTTTTAATATCGCAGCTCCTGATGCTGGCGGGAGAGTTGCCTTTTAAAGTGCTCTGTTAAATAATTTCTTGTCCAACCAGCTGCCAGAAAAGTAGAGCTGGTAATTACATCTCTCTCTCCCCACGTACCTTAGCCTTAAAAAATATTAATAATATCCAACCGTCAATATGAAATAGCAATATTTTGGAAATGCACTTCTTCATAGAATAGCTACAGCTGCAAAAATTTTATTGGTTATAGTTTAATGCTTTTCTGCAGCACTTGTTGCCTTTTTAACTTTCTTAGCTAGTTTTTAGTTATATGCAGCAGAAGACTTGAAATTGGCAATCCTGCAAGGAATCCTTATATCCTGCAAGGAATCTGCAGCCATTTTAAACCTTTCATAGCATTTATTTAATTAAAGAGATTCTGGTCTTTATTTCTGTTTCTCGTGCAGAGATATTACCTGTCAAATTAATAAAATTTAATATTTTTGGTCGTATTTTAAGCAGTATTTGGCAAATGTTTGGTTTCATATTGTTACATAAATATCTGAAGTAGCGATCACAGTAATACCCAGGGCATTATGTCAACAAGAAAGCAGGGAATCTGCTACGATGTCCTGTATTTACATGGTCCAGGCATAGAGGTGCTTGGGGAAAGATAATGTTTTCTCTTTTGCTGAGTCATTTTAAAGCACTGTGTGCAGGGTCGAGCACCTACAATGGCTTTGCTTAATGGGAGCAATTTTAGCTGAAGGATTTTGGTAACGCTGGGTTGCTGTAATATCCTCACGTAGTCTCTCTGCATCCTGCATTTCTGTAGAAATTAATACTCTGTTCTCCTTTGAAGGCTGTGTGTGAGGAAGCGCTGAGAACAGGATCCCAGGTTGGCTTTCATTTGGACGCGGTCGTCTTTGGAGGAGAGGATTTCCGTGCCAGCATAGGTTGTTACCTGTGTGTTTCCTACAAATGTTAACGTATGGCAATTGCATTGGAGACGCCCAATGTCATTTATGGCCATGTCTTTTCTGACAGCAATAATTAAAGTAGTCACAATGCTCGGTTCTGCATTTTACATTTTCACTTTTCTCCTTAATTTTTCTCAACGTGGAATGCATCACGGGGATGTTAAACTGTGGTCCCTGTGTGTTACAGGGCACTGACACTTTCTTGTGCTTCTTGCCATGCAGTACCAAAAATTAGGGGAAAAAAAACAAAAAGCAAAACCTGTTGAATCACCGAAATCATTCAAAAATATGATATCCGTAAGAGATATGCACATGCTTCTAAGAGCTACATTTTAAAGTCCTAAACTTCTGGCGTCTGCTTCATCACAGTTTTGCAGACAATTACCATTCAGGCTTTTGAGATCATGCACGAATACTCTCCTGTTACATTTTGCTTTCATAAATTTACTTTAAATATGTCCCGCATCAATACAGCGATACATTCACGTGAAAGCACTATTAGCCTTCCTCAAAAAATGAAAAGTATTTCAAAATATCTTTTATGAGAGGCCACTTAGTTTCTAATTAATCAGATTCAGTTTAAAGATAGTAGTGCAGAACTATCAACATTTAAATTAAAAATAAATACGCTAATGTAAAAATTAGCATTGCCTTACTAAAATATTCCTTGCAAACTAGAAATCTGTATCTAAATAGTGACCCTAAGGAAAGGGACCATATTATTTTTATTATTTTTTTTTCACCTCAGCCTTCATGTGAGCACGTTGCCTAGCTGGTGTCCTGTGAGCACATGAGGTCTCATGAATACTTTTACTTCTTCTCAGAAGCCATCCACCATCATTTTTCATCCAAATACTAAAGCTTAAACATTCAGCTTAGGATATCAGTTGTGACAAGAATCATAACCAAGGAAAGTGCAATTCTATTCTCATTGTGAATTTTTTTAACCATTTAGTTGTACCCAGTATATGAATGTTTTATTGCTGTAATGCTTCTCACTGTATGTACAGTAAATAATATAATCAAATAATTTCTTCATGTGAGTCATAACTCCACAGTCCTTGACAACCTTCCACTGACAACCTTCCACTGACTTCTGACTTACAACTTCTGATTTGAACTGAATCAAAATATAAATTTTACAAAGTAGTGTTGAAAAAGATTTTTTTAAATTTATTTATTTATTTATTACTAAAGCCACTTTTTTTTCCTCATAAGAGTATTATTTTGACAATATAGCCTTGCACCCCTCTTTTGTTTTCTAAATTCATTAAATGAAATATCAAACTTTCCTTTTTTTTTTTTCACATGGGAAATATTTAAAATAGAAAGGTTTCAAACGCTCTTCACAGCTTTTCTTTGTTTTCATTGTTTTCGTAGGTGCCACAAGCAGTAAGGAAACTCACGATATTCTATATGCCAGGCAAAAAATAATAGTCACAGCAAAGGCATTTGGCCTTCAAGCAATAGACCTTGTTTACATCGATTTCCGAGATGAAGATGGGCTCCGCAAGCAATCAAGAGAAGGTGCCTCAATGGGATTCACTGGTATGGCTTTCTGCCTGTGTCCCAAAATAATGCATAGCTTCTTCAATTTAAATATATTGCTACATGCTCTGTCAGTTAGACTTGGGTTTTATTTCAGGTCATTTATTGAAAAACTCAGTGATACCAAGCCCTTCTGTGTTTATTAGCACCTGTAAAATTGGGGCTGGAAGTTTTGCTTCAAACGTCACCAGCTGCTTTTTAAAACCACATCCCATGGAGCGTGTGACTGTTTTTGAAGAGGAGTTGGGGTAGAGGCTGTGCAGTGATTTCTCCCATCACAGAGCATGGGAAAGGCAATACTGTGCTCTGCAATAGGCACTCTACAATTGCTTTTTGAAATATTTGGATCCTTTTCTCCTATTTTTTTTTATGGCAGTTGTTAAATAATATTTTTTAGGTGAAGGAGTTGAGAAGCAAATCTCCTATACTAATTGCAAGGGGAAAGTTATTTTCTTATTCTTTCTTTTGATTTGTTCTTCATCCCCTGGCTCCCCTCCCAGTAAGTGCTGGTGACACCTACGGGTATTGGCAGACAGCAAGAGCAGCAGGATCCTTGCCCCAGAGTCCTGTAAGGCAGCCTGTCACCCTGTGATTGGTGTACCAGATCACTTGGACACCCTGGTGGGACAGTGCAGCCACCAAAGATTGGGGTTTTGCAATAGAAATCAGCCATTTGACGCGTGTATCAGAGAATTCTAGCATACAGGATGAACATTTTACATTATCTGTCTCTGGCCATCATTCAGGCTATATGTACGGTAATAGTTCCTCTCTTAGGTTTTTGTTCCCAGAGGCGTGGGGTCCTGGTGATGCCATCTAGCAAACTGTATTTTTACAGTTTGTGGTATATGATCTCTTAAAGCAAAATAATCTAATGAACCAAGCGTTCTTTTAAGCGACCTTGACGTGCCAGTGAAAGACTAGGGACCGATGCCTTTCAGCGCAAACTCTGCCTTCCTGTCTGCTGAGTTTCCACTTTTTGCAAAAGCAAATCGTCTTTCGGCGGCAAGACGGGTAGCTCCTCACAGCTACGTTATGGTTGTCCATGTGGACTTCCACCTTTCATTCGGCTGAGGTTGAGGATGGCAAAAATAATAGAGCTCCTGAACGGCAGCACCTGCTGATGGCTACCTAATCTCGGCCAGTATTTCCTAGCTTAAGGAAAGGCTTGATTTTTGAAAAAAATTTCAGCACCCGAACCTCCTGTTGACAGAAGATGGAGTTGCAGATGCTTGGCACCTTTGAGAGCACTCTTTTTGAATGCTTAATGTATATTTAAATACTTAATTCAGGCTGCCAATTTAGGAAATTTAGAACTGCTCAGCATAAACAATGTTAATGGTGATTTGGACTCCACTGACTTTATGGTGGAAGTTGCCTGACATCAGGACAGGGTCCAGATAGGAGGCAAATTAAAAGGTCACATGTGGCAATTTAAGGCATAAAGAGAATTTCTAACTGGGCCTTAGTGGTGTCTTGCCTTCCCACACGAGGAGCAAAGATTTGTAAAAGGTACAGACTTCATTAAGGTGAACTCACAGCTTCATCACTTCGCCTCCTGCCTTTTCGCAACTATCATCAACATATTTCCAAAATCCAGCAAAACAGCCTGACAACCATAATTAAAGACAGAACAGTACTGTCTTTTCTGATCTGGTGGCCAAAAATAAAATTAAATTAAATTTAAAAATCTGTTTAAGTCAAAACAGCAATTTTCATATTGCTGGTAAAAAAGAAAAAAAAAAATTTGATGTTCCAAAATGTTTCACTTTTTCTTTTGTTTCTTTCGCTTTAAATTTATTTCATTATTTTTATAACCTTTCTTGCTTGTTTTGATTAAAATAAAATGGCATTTCAAAATGAAAAGCAAAAATATTTTGTTCCAAAACTATAGTAGTGAAACATTTTAACATTCTCAATTTAATATTCATCACAAAAAAATACAAACGAGTCTTAGCTTAATCCAACACGTCGTATAAAGCAGAAGTCTGCAGATCATGTTTGCCACTTCTCTGTCAATGTTAGACTGAAATACTGAAATGTTGCCTTAATAACAAGTTCAAAACGTGCCATTCTTTTCATTTTTAAATATTTAAGATCCCTTCCAGCTACTTTTTCCAAAAGAATCAAAATCATTGAAATCAACAGGACTAAAATGAGCTGAGGCTTCCAAATCGCTCTTACACACGATTTGCATGCATAGGGCCAAATTTACCACCTTCAAAAATAATGCAAATCAAGAATATTCAGCAAATCCTTCGATTTCCCCATATTCAGATTTAGAATGGTAGAATTGGCCTTAATATAATCAAATATGTTCACTCAAGATTAAACAAGCAAAATAATATAACAAAGAATTTACCAGCTGTGTAGTTACTATTGTGATCCTTGTTACTTATTGTAGCCAAGTTTTTCTTTTCCAGTTATCTTACAAGCAGCCTGTTTTTTTCTTCAGTGACTGTTTACATAAAATCAAATGTTTTCAAATGTACTTCAGCCAAATTAAGAGATCCCTGATATGTATATTTAATTTTTATTTTATTTATTTTATTTTATTTATGGGGAGGGGCAGTATATATATATATATATATATTCACACACCCACGCATACACAGCCAGCAAGATGTTCTACGACACCAGGATCCATGCACTTAAAGTCAGTCTGTTGCCTATATAAACAGTTATCAGTTTTAGGAATGTTTATGTAAAAAATTAAGTAAACCTTGCCATAAGCTCTAACAGCTGACTTAGTCATTATAGAAAGTCCTGTGCTACATGCTGAGAAGCCAGATATAAATACGAACCGGTACAGGTTTCCTCTCTTTTTGCAGTCTTTTGTAGAAGACTAAAATGACACCATCATACAGTTACCCAAAAGACTTGACAGGTATTGATTTAAAGCACGATATATCAAGTGGTACTGTAAAAAGGATTTCATGGTCATAAATTTTAATGTCTTCCAATTTTGCACTCTCTCAGTAACTTGTCAATAACAACAATTCCGTTTAAAATATTTGCTTCATTCCGGCATGGCATTAGGTCTATTATACAGTTATTCGGATACATAATCTGTAACAAAAATCATCGGAGTGCTATACATCAAAAGTTAGATTTTATTATCTGTAAATTGTGCAGCAGTGTTTTAATGATGAAAAGTATAATTTACTGCTCCAGGTACCTTTATCAAAACCAATTTTTTTTCAGAAATGTTTTATACTTTAAAAAATCATATATACATATTTTTATTTTTGTTATAACTATGGACTGACTTTAAATATAATTTAAAATATATTCTACATTTTCCCTGAAAATTTAGGTGCCCTAGGATTTTGCAGGAATTATTTGTCCACCCTTCAATTTTTGAATTAGTAGCTTAGCTAGGCAGAATTTGTTATATTATAAATCAGGAAGATCATAATCTTATTAATGGTAACATTTGATTAAATTGACTAAAAATCCTTTGATTAGACCTCACATAAAACACATTACTTAAGGAAATTTGTCTCCATGTAATTTCTTTCAAAAAAATATAGTTCTTACTGAATTTTAAACTTTTTATAATTTTTAAGCTATTTTTTAATTAATAGCTACTGTAGTGAGATTCCAAACTGGATATTTGGATGCCTGTAAAATCATAAACTAAGGGTTTGTTAGATAGGAAATAAAATAAAATTGAGCTATTTATGGCTTTTCAGCAAAGAGGTATAGCAACCCTAAAAAATTACTATTTTCTTTGCTCATTAAATGAAGAAGTAGATTGTGCTGCTGCATCCCCAGATTTTGGTTGTACTCCAGGTTATCACTCAGACCCAGTGCAGTCTGAGAAAGATAATCCGGGAAAGGGGTGGGGGGTGGGTGTTTGCAGTGGTTATTTCATTTAAAATAGGTGCATCTCTGCCGTCCCGGCTGAGACTTCGCACACCGAGCGAGGGGCTGATTTCTAACGTGCGGCTGGCTCAGTGTCAGTAAGGACATGGGAGCAAAAAACTCCTTAGATCCTGACATGTCAAACTTTTCCTGGCGTGCAAAAAAGCTGTCTCCCGCGAGCGGCTGCAGCCTGCGGCGGGGATGGGGTGGGATGGGATGGAATGGGATGGGACGGGAGGGCTGTGGGACCCTCTGTGTGCAGGAGACTGCTCATTCGGTGACAAGTTGCGGGATCAGGCTCATCCTTCCAACTAGTTTTGTGAGAGGAGAAGTCATTTATTCGGCGGGAAGCTGGGAATGACAGTAGCCGCCTCTCTGTGTGACAACACTTTGAAACCAAAGTGCAGAAATCGTACCAGGCTGCGAAATTCCCGTTAGAAATGAACTCATAACGTCAAATGCTACACTTTTAAAACTGTCAAACAAATTAGATATGTATTTGTTTTAAGGTGGCTAAATACAATGACAGATTAAAACGGATTATGTGGCTGTCTATTCACGTTTGAAAATCTCTAGTAAAAAAAAGGCAACATCTATTTTTATTTTCTTAACATATATTTAGAGAAGAAAGGATTTTAAAAAAAAAGCACTTCACAAAACTTCAAGGCACTGCTGGTAGTTGTTTAATATACCAGTGACTAAATAAGTATGCAACCTGCCCATGCTGCTAACTATTGCAACAACAACAGTTTAAACAACATTAAGGATTTTATGATGCTAAACCAATAGTGAGAATTTAGGGCATGATCCTTAGGTGACTGGTAACTTTTCAGTCCTACAAATCTCTTCCCACCATCTTCAAATCTCATTTTCTGAGCGCATTTTACTATAACTTCTTTATGTGTGGCTGGAGCTGTTATTTATATAGTTATATAGTTAAATTCAGCAGTGCATTATACTGTGATATTGACCACCCCGGACAAACAATTGCACCTGAAAGGACAGAGAGAAGATGTATGGATTGAAATGGGGAGGGAGGAGAAAGAATCGTGGGTTCTGTCAAATAATATTGAATGCAAGGTTAGCTCAAAATATTTTTATTCTTAAAAAAAAATATCTGGTAAAAGGCTATCTGCCCGTTGTCCGGTTTAAAAAAATAAAAGAAACCAAGTAAAATAATTAGTTAAAGAACAAGAAAGTCTGTGAGGCATATGAGAGCCTCAAGTGGTTGGAACATTTTGCTTGAACATCTGTTTGTCGATGCATGATTCTGCTGTTATTAATCTTCCTTGTAGGTAAGCAGGTGATTCACCCCAACCAAATTGCTGTTGTCCAGGAACAGTTCTCTCCGAGCCCTGAAAAAATAAAGTGGGCACAAGAACTGATTTCTGCTTTTGAAGAACATCAGCGATTAGGCAAGGTAAATATTTTGTTGATATGCCATAGTGGAACACAATTTGACTAATATTTAAGATTTAGAAAGATTGGTGAGGGGTCTTTGCATTTATCTTATGAAGTGTGCTGTAACTGAGAGTAGTGTTTGCGAAAGCTGTGTCTGGGTAGACTGTAGAGTGTATATTTATTATATATGTGTCACTCCCCAATATATTTACAAACAGACCGGCTGTCTTTTTTCTCCCCTCCCTGTTTTAACTAGAATTCTTGGAGTACACAGCCTTTCGAGTACCCGCGTGTATCTACAGCCTGGGCGAATTAAAACCGCTTCTCTGTTATGCCACAGAATCCGGGTGCTACTGTCATAGGCAGATATTTGCAATCAAAAGGCAGGTAGCCTGGTAGATGATTCAGATTCAGGCTGCTTGTGCGGGCATCATGGATGGGGAGAAATAAACAGATAAATAAGTCTTGGTTTTCTGAAGAAAAAAACCAAAAAAAGGTCTGTGTTGGTAAAGCTGTTTCACTTTTGGGTGTTTGACGCTGCAAACATCCCTCGTAGTGAGTGAATTTACTTTTGAGCAGAACTGCTTGCAGATTGTGGTTCTTAATCATTAAAAATGGGAATGTTTTATGTGCGCTTGTACCAATTGCTGGACCTGAAATTTGGATAGAGGAGAAAGCAAATTAACACTAGAATATGATTGTTCCTAATTTAGTGCATCATTGAGTCTCACGTTTCCTGCTCTGTGGGTTTCTGCTATGTAAATATTGCGGTGGTGATGCACAATCTGTCTCCACTTTGTGCCAGTAATACTTAAATTAGGGGTCGCCTGAAGGAAGATTTTATGCTAGTTGCGGCATTGTCAGTTAATTATCTTAAAGGTTATTTGCTATAATCCAGTTTGCCTCTTTTTGAAAGGAAAAAAGAAAAAAAAAAGAAAAAAAAAGAAAGAAAAAAAAAAAAGTTGCAGCTAAATATGTTTCTGATAGTTGCAGCCAAGCCTGGGCTAGTCAAAAAGCAAAGTCCCTGTGTCAGAACGGGGAGCGCAGATGAGATGAGCGGGAACGGGTCGCGCGTGCTTGTGTGGCATTGGAGCAGGAGGCAAATCTCTTCAACAGTGAAGTTCAAATCTAAGACTGTGCACAGGCTCTCACTTTCTCCAGGGCCATATCAAGGTTTTCTGTACAGTTCTTCGCTCTCTGGTGGGTAGAAATAGATCGGGGTGCGTGCCTTCCCTGTTCCCCTGCATTTCTGAGGCTGCAGATGTTGTGCGTTAGAAATGCTAAAAAAGGTGGAAGCAAAAATGATGCTTTCATCTCAGGGTAAAAGTGTGACAAGGTGCGTGCTATCGCTCTGCCCTTCTCTTTGCTAGGCTATTGCATCCCCTCTCTGCTACCTGGCTGTTTCCCATGGGTCAATAACCACGATGTTTGGGTGCTGTCCTGAGCAGTTATTTCAGGGGCACTATTAGGATGCTGTACGCCTGCATCTCTTTGTTCTGTTCCCTCGGTTTTGAAATGTAACTGTCTTCATGCAAACGATTTAGAAATAGAAAATGTAAGGCTGGTTTTGCCCATTATTCCAATTTACAAAGCTTGGCTCTCTTACAAAAGGCGTCATTATAAGCATTCTGCTGGTGCAAATGTGTAGGCAGGTAGATACAGACAGAATAAAGTCAAACGACACACTCAGATAAATACTGTTTATGTTTATGATGTGTATAATACTATTCGTTCAGCCAAATTTACTGTCAAAAACTCATCTAAGGAATACCCCTGTCATATGAACAACCGATGAGGACACTAGACTTAAATTTAATGCGAGTCCCAGTATCCCACAATCATGAAGCCAAACGTGTTTAACAGTGAAGAAATCTATAACAGGCAAGCATTAGTATTTGGATTTGTTTTGAAGCTGTGCTTTACTGACATAATTCTGGTTTCTTGTTTATATCAGCCATTCAGGGGGAATTTGTTTGGGTTTTGGTGAATTTTTTTTTTGTTATAAATGCTTTTAAAATAGGTCTTAAGCTTCTGTAATCAGCTGCAAGAACAGGTTTGCTGAGGGTTTGTGGTTTAGGCTATTTTTTTGACCAACCAGGTTGCATGCTTCATATATTTTTGCATGTAGCTGTCTATCAATAAAAAAGGACTGGCAGGTTAATATGCAAGCTTCTGGATCTTGTATCACTGCCGCAATGCCAGGCTTCATACCAAAATTGGAAAAAAAAGTTTTCCGTGTAGTGCAGCAAACTTCTGAACCGAGCTTGCAATTTGGTATTATAAATGTGTCAGTAAGAAGAGCGTGGACGGTCTGATTGCTTAATTTTTTTTCCAAAGCAAACATATCACACTGAGGGAGCCTCTTGCTCCGTGTCCTAGCGACATGCTAAAATGTAAGTAATAACTCTTCCCCTGCCACCTCCTGACAAATACTCCACACAGCGGTTTTAGTAATCCTCGTGTCCTAATGAAACACCTCTTCTGTTTTCCTTTTCTTTTTATTATATTAAAGTGTTCATGTCAGTAAGACTAAAAATATAGCTGTGGTTAATATGGTTGAGACTTGCATGGTTTTGCCATGCTATTAATCAAAGTTGAAAGCCTGGAAAAAATAAATGTGAGGAATTTGCGCAGCTGTTTGTGTGGTAGATAAGTTACTGGTCTGCAGTCTGTGGGATCGTAGTTTGTTATTAATTGAGTTTAAAGTTTGATGCCTTCAGTCAACAATATTTTATATTAAAATAAATATGTAATAAGCTTTTATAACCTATTCCAGTTTGAGAGATACAATTGCCACAATAATCTTTCTTTGAGAGAATGCTAAACCAGGCTATTTCATCTGGGAGGCTGAAATGCTTTGACATGGTAGCCCCCAAATGTAAGTACTGAGGTCAGGAAAAATTAGGATCTTGGGTGGGCACTGCAGAATTAGAGATGCTGTGGCAGCGTCCAAACAGAAGGAAATTAGAGAGCTAACCAGTTACCCAAAAGTATTTGGGCTTACCTTATAGAGATAGCCCTGTTTGAGGGTTGCTTTGGTTTGGCTTCTAGATTGTTTTGGTTGTGGGGTTGTTTGGTTTTTTACATTTCTATTCTGACTGAAAAACAGCACATCTAGGAAATAACTGATAACATCGTATTTGGGGCAATTAGAATATTAATGTTGAAAAAGTATATTTTGTATTTTAAACAACTAGTTATTAAGTGCTCTCTTTTGTCTAGAACTTTGAGATCTAAAAATGAAGTGTGCTTAAAAAGAACAGTATTATTCTGTACCATCTCAATAATTTTCTATTAGAATTGCATTACTGGGGGATATGATTTTCAAAACTGAAAAAATTGAAAGCCAGTATAGCTGTTGGGAAAGTCTAAATGCAAGATAAACATCAGAGCATGTTCAAAAATTAAAAAGAAGGGTAATAAACATTATTCTGGTGGTCTAAAAGATAGATTCTCGTTTGAACCACATTAAACAGGGAAGTCACCTTATAAATACAAATTAACTGAGTCTGAGTTAGTCGGAGAAGTTACTAGCTTATTTCAAAGATAAGATTTTATTTCTATCAATGAAGGTTCAATAATTTTTACTATGTCAGTAACTCCTGCATTTACAATACACTGGAGACAGGAATATAATCTCTTCTATATGCAGTAAGTGGTTATATACGACAAGAAAGTAAGACTCTGACAATGTGGTTTTGAGCTATTCAACTTGTAAATACATCAGGCACTGCATCATTATCATAACAGGATCCTCCTGAATCATCTGGTTTTTAAATAAAATTCAGACAGAAAGAAAAGCAGAAGAGTAAAATAAGTTGTTTACATATTCATCTCACGTACTAATTTATAAATGGTTTCAAATCACTCACACATTAAAACAGAGAGTAGCTAAACACTGTCGCTGAAGTCACCTGTCTGGTAAGGATTATTTAGAGTTAAGGTAAGTAGTTCACAAATCCAAGCTGTAATATGGATTGAATGTTTTAGATCCCATGGGGCAAAACAGAAGGGATATCTGTACATGCCACGAATGCACAGAGTGCTTCTCAGAAGATCTTTAGCATATGTTTCTTGCATTATATTCTCTGCCATTGTATATCATGTTCCCAGCGGCTGAGGAATAATATATATGAACTCCAGAGATCTGACAAACTATACAGTTTCTTTTATGGACCTTTCCAGGATTATGAAAAATCTTAGGAATGCATTTATTTACACAGCATCTACCCAACAAAGGAATGGAAATTTCCAGCAGTGGCTCCCTTATAATGTTCTTTGTTTAGGAAAAGCTACCCCAAGCCACTGTATCTTGGAGACGATGCGCCCTCGTGCTTGGGCCAGATCCAGCTCCCACCACCACCCGGGGAGGTCTCTCCCCGCTCCCCTCCCTCTCCTGGCAGTGCCGTGGCCCCGAGGAGGGCTCTCCATGTACAGCCCCAGCCACAAGGGATCCATCCCATTCCAATCCAGCCCATGAGTGCTGGGAGAGCAAGACTGTGCCCCAGGGGTGGCAGACTTCTCCGGGCTTCCTCCTGGGAAGGATGTGCTGAAGCATCGCTCTGTCACGGGTCAGTGTGGGACCACATCAACCCACAAAGCTTGGATTGCATCGCCCCTTATAGGGCACTATATCTCTGGGCATTACACGGAGCTGGGGGTGAGGGAGCAGCCCGGCTCCCCACTCCCCTTGCCCAGGACACACTGCAGGCAGAGCTTTGAGGTGCCACCAACTAAGCTGGATCCCATCCCAGGGTGATTGCCAGCAGCACAGTGTACCTCTGTGCACGCTGGGCTGCAGCGCTGCCAGCCCTCGCACCGAGGATGCAGGGCATTTGCTGTCATTTATGTTAATTAGGCAATGTATATTCCTCACGCTGTGGAGTGGGGGATTCAGGGGTTTGTGATAAATTGCCACCTTTTATGAGCTTCAGCCTTAAGAAGTATAGGCTCAGGTGCATCTCTATGCAAAGATGGAGAGCACTGGCGGGATTTAAGCATGGGCCACTGTTATGTTGTTTATCATTTTTTAAAAAAAGGCTATGTGAAAATTGATGAATAGTTAGAGAACAAGAGAGCTCATATTAGTACTTACAGTTTCTCTATACAATTTCATTATTTGAAAAAGATTTCAGAAATGTGTTTCGTGTCACAGTTGAAAGCTTTTCTCTTAGAAAGATCCATCTGGGGGCAAATTTTGAACCTTTACAATAGAGCAGAAGGGGCTGTATTAGCTAATTGCTTGTGCTATACTGGTTCTTACACTGGCGCAATCAGTCCTGAGGGAGTTATGCCAGGTGGGGAGAGAAGGAGACAGATTTTACTACGCGGGGCTGCAAAAGCTCCTAAGCAGGGCAGAAATTCATACAAAACATTTTCTTGCCAACTCCCCCCAACCTCTTCCACTCCCCAGCAGGTATTCAGTGGCTCTTAATCTGTTTTCCTCCACTCATTAGGGACCTGTGTCCAAAATGTGGGGGTAGAGGGACTTGGATGGCGCTTTGACATTTCCCGCAGGGAGAAGTTTCTTCACAAGCCGGGAGCAGAAGGATGGACCCTGTGCTCCTCCATAGCCTGTCCACCCAGAGGTAGCTCCTGGAGGTGGTGACTGCTGTCCTGGGGGACAATGCAGAGGGCACAGGATGGTACCCTTCTGGGTTTCTCCTCTGTCCTTGTCGCCTCAAGGAGCATGGTCTCAGTGAGACAGGGTGAGTGCCTTTGTTTTTGGAAGAGCCGTGCCATACCAGCGCGCTCCCAATGGCATGGGGGTGCTATTTGTGGGCATGGAGAGGGGAGGCACCCAGCACTGCAGACACCTGCCTGCAGCTGTGCCAAAACCTGCTCCTGCACCAAGCAACCCACCAAGGCAACTTCCCACCTCCCAAATCCCTCTTTAAAAAGCATTAACAAGTGCTCGCGAGCCTTGTTTCAATTTCCAAATCAGAATCTAACCAGAGATTTAATGTTCTGACCAGATGGCTCTTTTTAAGGCTTACTGAGGGAATTCAGAAGCCTGTACAGCCAAAATATTGTTTCAGTTCATTTAAGTAGCAGCAGTCTTGCTGCCTCTTCACTCCTCTCTGGCGTTTTCTGGGACCTGGAGAAGCACTCTGCAAAAGCTCTGCCAGCTGAAATAGAGAACAGCAGTAAAAAATGGCTGTCCAATCCTATTCAGTAAATTAATCTGAAATTAGAAAAAAACATACACTACAAAAATAACAGTGACTGCATTCTTGTTCACAGAACAAGCTTTACTGTTTCTACTTTTCTCACCTGCACTGTATTTTATAGCTACCTTCCCCTTTGGTATCAAATGCCTTTTGTTTATCCTGTAGTCATTTACTTCCAGATGAAATTTTCTAGTCCATATTTAACAAATTGCTTCCATGACTCAAGTTAATTCTCAAGTTAATTCTAAATGACTTAATTAAGGGCATCTGAGGATACTGAAGTCTTATATTAGTTACTTTTCATTTTTCCATATAATAACCATGATGCTCACTGGGGGGAAAAAATGCATAGTGGGGTAGGATGTTTGTCCAGGAAACTGCTTTTGTGCTATAAAATAAAGATTTGCTTGGCAGCAGCAAGTGTGCTCTCTAGGATTCTTCCGTTTCCGATACATTATAAGACAGAGGGTGGAAACCAGTAGAGAATATTCCTGACGTCTAGGACTTTCTTCTGTTTCTTTAATTTTATTCTTTCCTCCTCTAGAGGAGCACACAGGAAGGCAACAACCACAATGAGAAGGAAACGAAAGAAAATGTAAAGACAGCAATAAAACCCCTCATGTCTGCTTTTCATTCAGGGACCTTAACCAGGTTGTTTGCTCAGTGAGAGGCAGAGACTTCGGTAACTTGAAGGAGTTTCTGGAGCTGGACCACGCAGGAACCCCTGGCCCATCCCAGCCTAAATGGTTGTCCCCAGTGGTTCAGACAGCTTGGGGGGTGGTAAGAGGGAAAAATAGCTTGTCTGGCTCACACAGCAGGGCAAGACCCTTATCTTTGGCCTGGAAAGTAATGTCAGGTGGAAGAGAAGTAAAGGACCTTGTAGGTCCCTGTCCTTCATCTTTCCTGCCCCACTGTGGACTTAAAGGATCACAAAGTCCTTCCTACCTGTTGAGCTTTAGAAAGGGCTTTTTCTGTCAGAGTTCTTGTACTGCTGCTAGGGAGTTATTTGAGGTAAAAATTAATCTCTATTTCATGTGGTTGTTGCTCTTTCTTTCTCGACCTTTTGTGTCCTTCCATCTGCTCCTAGAGTTAGAAGCCTGTCTCATACAAACAGGCCTGCTTCTGGCATTGCAAACTGATTTATCCTCTGAACTAACTCCTTCTACTCTGATGGAAGTTTATAATGGCAAAAAGAAACAAAAGGCACTGATGTTTTCTTCATATCAACAAAATGGCTGCAGAACCTTGCTGGTTGTAGATACTTTGCAGAATTCTCTTTCTGTCCATCTCTTCCCTCAACAGATCAGATACCCACTGAGTATCTCCTCTGGCCAAAACAAATTTTTGGCAAACCTTTTCAGGGGTCATTTATTTTCCCCAAAGATTTTATGTACAAGTGTCTTTCCTGCCACAATGTTGCTACAAAAAAAAAAGGGGGTGAATGTCAAAGGGTTCAAAAGAGAGGATACAGAAGTATGTAACCTGAAAAGCAATGTTCATATAGTTTGCTGTGTGTGAAGTCTTCAATTTGGCATATGTGACCGCATGAGTTATTTGGGCGTTTCCTACTTACTGCAAAGATGCTAAAAGAAGGACAAGAGCTGTATGTCAGCCTGATCTGGAGGCAGGACAGGCCTGAGCAGAGAGCGAGACATTATCTTATTATAACTTGAAAAACACACTCACTTGACCCAAATATGGTTGAACACTTCCTAGCTGCTCTCTAACCTTTAGAAGTTCATCACTAAAAGGTGGAATCGTGACCCAGCTCTTTATGATGACCCTTTGGCTACAACTTGCAGAAGAAAAAAATTAATTAAACCTGCATTCAGCGCCATCACAGCTGTTAGCTTATTTCGTACTCTTCATTTCCCCAAAAATATGGCTTCAACCTTCTGTTTCAAGGGAAAGTCATTCCTTTGTAAGTCAGGATAATCACTCCTCCCCCAGGCAGAGACCCAATGTCATTTGCTGAAACCAGGACTCTCTTCTCTTTTGTTCATTACCTGTAAGCAAATCCAAGCGTTCTTTTTAAGCCCCAAAGCAAAGATTTCCAAATTTCCTCTGCAGGGGGCCATTTAAACAATGTGTGTTTTCATTTAATCCCAGGGGAGTTATCTTCCTGAATGCCATGCTTTTTAGGGGGAGCCTTTGCCATCCACCTGCTGCCTTCCCTCCTCAGAAGAGCAAATCTGCCCTTCTTCCAGAACATAACACTCTTATTTCCATGTAGCAGTTAACCTTGTGCAGAAGCAGAGGTAATGTTCTCAGACTCAAGTAGATTTTACTGGGTTTATTCCATGTATCTTTGTGGCCTCCAAAAACTCATAACAAGATGTTTGGGATTTAGAAGTGGGCAAGCCACTGAATTACCATGGCAAGAATTAATGTTTCTCAGGTAACTCTGGATCAAAAATTTCTCACGTCTTGCATGGACTTGAGGATGCTTGTCTATACATGTTCTCCATTTCCCCTTGTAGGAAGTGCCCAAGGTTTACACTGGCCAGCTGGCATTGCCAATTCTGCTCATTTCCATTTAGCCTGGCATCTGCCCACAAGTGCTGATACTGGTCACAGTAATTACTTATTTGGACAATGGCTATATTCACACACAGCCTCTGGCCCGGGTTACCAGAGCGGTGTGGGAGCTCTGCTTGATTCACCACATCTCCTAATGATGAAAGCAGTGGAAGAGAGAAGGGTGGTTGGCTTGTGTTCCCCTGTGCTTGTTTCCCCTAGGTCCTAGATGCATGTCCCCTCAGAAAGTAGCCAAGTGGGGTGAGAAGATAGCCCGACTGCCACACTCATTACAGAGATTTGGTCTGCAAAGGATAGTATTGCTATTTTGTTGAGAAAAGCTATTGAAGAAAAACAGAGCTTCATCAGCGGGGCAGTATTTCTAATCCTGTAGCAACAGAGTGCCATCAAAGGACCTCCCCTTACTTGTGAGTTTGCTTGTCTTCCGAGCAACAGTCATCTAACTAGCGGTAGAGGCTTTTTTGGCAATTCCACAATCATTAGATGTATCTTAGACCTATATGTAATTGAGAATTGAGCAGTAGGTTCATGAAGTATTGCAACTTCATGGAACGTGACCTCAGCTTGTTTTTCCTTTTCTTCCACTGGCCTGGGTACCCAGAGTCTCCCCCTGCCAAAGCCTTACATACTTACCAGGATCCCCTAGCACATCCAAGCCCAAAATCTAAATTGCCTGACCAGATTCCCAAAGTAAACTGCTTTTGAAAAAAGCTGGCTATCTCTACGTAGTGACCCAGGACATCCCATATGTTGACACACACAACAAATAGCACTATTGACTACACAGGCTTAATGTAATCTTTATAAATATCTTTTAAGAAAGTCCTGGCCACTGTCACATGGGAGTTAGAGTTGTTGGCTACATGTATAATGAGATCTGGTAGGACAGGGCATCAAATCAAAGGTTTATTAGCAAAGTATTGAGGTAATTAATAACAACAGCTCTGTTCCCAAAACATACCACAGAGTTCTCACTATCAGTGCTCATGTTTGGAGTCCCATCTGACATCAAACAGGAAACCAGAAGACTTTTCGGGATTTATAGGACTTAGGTGGCACTTAAAAATTTATATACCTGCTAGCCTTAGGAAAGCCAATGCTCACATTCAGTACTGATGCAGGTGATTAATAGATACCAGTGGTGTAAGAACTAAGGGCCTGCATTAACCCTCTTAGTGTGTGCATTGCAGTCATCAGGATGGGCGTGGATAGAGGCACAGATAACCACAGATGGAGCAAATGCTGAGGAAAAAGCCACAAGCATTCCCAGGTGCAGGAATACATCTAATTCTTGCATCTTGTCAACCAAAAGGGACTAGCTCATCTGATCACTGTCCCACATGTCCCAGAACAATTATTATTTTACTTTAATTAACACATGTACTTTAATCCACAGCTCAGAGAGAATTGTGTTACATAAATATGAGGTGCCTTAAATGTTCTGTATCATGACAGTTTTAGCCAGCTTGTTGCTCTTGTTAACCTGGTGGTACACATGGAAACACAAGATGATTGGAGTAAAACGCCACATAACATTGTGCATGATATATAAAAAGTTTTCAGGACATGAAGTATAAAACTCTACTTTCCATGATCTTCTGGAAAAACATGAAGGGTACCTCACTTGTGATCCTGTCCATCCCATGTTGTAGTCAAAGACAATTCAATTCTACCACCCATGATAAACACTAGCAAGAGAATTGGCTGTGTCACTTCCTCCCCTTTCGTAGTTCCACCAGAACATATTGATCGCCAGATGACACAGGAATCATGGGCTCTGAGTCCTGTCTATTTAACTTTTAGAAAGATCAAATGCTTCTGGGCATAAAAAAAATTATACTCTGTTTAGGAGTTGGTCATATAGATTTACCAAGCTCTTAACTACTCCCAAACGTTTCACAGAGCAAATGTTCCTGGATGCTGACACACACAAAAAGAGGAGGTTGTCATATTCCAGGAACCACTGCTTTAACATGTTCATCTTTTGGCCATGGCAAATAACAGACCAACCCTGAGACTCCTTCTGTGACCTGATACATGTCATTACTTAAAGGCAAAGGAAATCCTTAAGGATGACATATAGATATGATGAGAGCCGTGCCCAAGATGCATGGCAGCACATGGCCAGAGTTGTCTTCTAAGTTGTCAAAGAAGAGCCCTCAAGTACATGTTGAACTTGGCTAGATCTGAGTCAGCTTTAGTAGTGGCTGTATTTGTCCAAAAATGAAGTGCATAAGGTACAGGCATAAGGTTTGCCAAACTAATGTGTTAAAGTTTAGTTCTGCATCTCTTCTATCTCTCCACAGCCACCTGGAAACTTACTGCATTACTTATTCCTACTGCACCACTTGATTTGCCCCCCTTTTTCATAAGCCTGTATCATCAACTCTGCCTTATCACTGCTCTTGTCTGTAGGCTGGATCTTTGTGTCACTTGGGGCTGACCATGCTCAATTCTCTTTTTTCCATGACTATAATTTTTTGCTGTTCCCTTCTGGAAAAAAAAAAAAAAAAAGAACCAACCTAGCAGCTTTGTATAATTTTAATTCCCTTCCAGCTGTTTTCTGTATTCGCCAAAAGCCTTCTCTGTTCCATTCTCAAAGCACTTTAGGACATATTGAAATTCAAAGTAGAGCTGTTAAGACCTTACTCAGCATGGTCTGCATCTTGCATAAATAGCTGTTACGTTTTTTAAAATGTTACTACTGTTTTAACAGAGCATTAAATGTCATTGTGAATTTATTGCATTCAAATACTACATGGTTCCTGGGGGATGCAGCAAATTGCACAGTACTGGTCCTGCATCGTTCAGCCTGAAGAAGGTGATCTGAGATACAAGAAATGGAGATGGGGAAATGACAACTTGGTGGGTTTATGGACAGCTGCAGTAACCAGGTGGAGAAAAGATGAGCAAGATGGGTCTGCCACCTTCTTCTTGCTTTGCTCTCACAGAACTATCCAGAAGAAAAGCCCTTTCTCGCTTGTAGGTCAACTGGGAAGGACTCTTAACTAGTCTGCATGATGACCCAAATGGGAAATGT
The DNA here is from genome assembly GCA_013400055.1 of Nycticryphes semicollaris. Classification (NCBI taxonomy): domain Eukaryota; kingdom Metazoa; phylum Chordata; class Aves; order Charadriiformes; family Rostratulidae; genus Nycticryphes; species Nycticryphes semicollaris. The sequence goes on from VXBJ01007280.1 coordinate 92,861, forward strand.
TGCCTGGTCACCTTTCCTCCTTGCTTTCTCCCCAATAGTCTGCCCTGACAGAGGCACACAGCTATCAGGCTGAGGGAAGCCAAAGATTGTACAGATACAAACCCGTCTGCTGTGTTTTCCTGCCTTCAAAGCAGTGCAGCATAGGCCACCAAAGCTCCCGCACCCTCCAAGCTGAGGAGTGCCAAAGTTAATCATAGAATCATAGAATGGCTTAGGTTGGAAGGGACCTTACAGATCATGGAGTTCCAACCCCCCTGCCATGGGCAGGGACACCTCTCACTAAATCAGGTTGCTCAAAACCCCAACCAACTGTATTTCTCACAGGGCTTTGCCTGGAGTTTGGTGCTGGATGAAGGATGGCACTGAATAAGGACAGCAGAATATGTGCCTTATTGCTTAAAACAGGGGCAGTGTCCAAGTCCCACAGAGGTAGCCACTCCTCAGAAGGTCTGCATTCCCAGCTTGCTATTTGGTGGATACCACAGTTATACTCCCACTTCACATCCCACCCAAGTTACTTGCACCTGAAGGCTGTGCCCACCAGCTGTGGCTCTGCCTCCCAGCTGCACCTTCTCCCGGCTCCTCCATCAGCCTTTACCTAGGGGGGGGCTGTCTCTTCCCCAGGACAGCTCTGACTCATTTGGCTCACCTGATGGCTGGGTCCTTTTGCAGGTTTCCAAAAACACTCCCACTGAATGTTTGGTATGGTTCCATGGCAAGCGAGAACCACAGCCACTGAAGGCGATGGATGGAGATCCCAGCCTCACACCACACACCCATCGCCGCTCCCATTCACCCTGCAAGTTTCCTTAAGAACAGCCCTTTGGTCCAACCATTGAACCACTGGAAGTCTAAGTGCAGTCTGGAAGTGTGAGATTATTAAGAAAATTAGCCAAAAAGAAAATTTAGATCTATGACTAAATTAACCCCAGATTAACGCTATCAAAGCGTTATCAAACGGTGTTTATAGAAAGTCTTGTTTTCTTTATATTAATGCGAGAAAAAAAAATCAAAAGAATGCTAAAGGCAAATTTCATCTAGCAGAATTGGAAAAGAGAGCATGGGGACAAAGCTATAATTACTGGTATTTCCTATCTGTTGAAACCTGTGGGTGGAAAGAGAGGCAGTGAATAGAGTATATTCAATGGCATTAAAATCAGTTTCTTTTTCTGGACTTTAGCTCAACACTGCAAATTAGCAGGGAGAAAATAAGCCTCAGAGTGAACAGGCAGAGAAGCCAACTTTTTCGTGTTACTCTTTACTGTTAGGGGGAAAAAAAAAAAAAAGCATTTTTTTCCTTTAAGAATTCAAATTCCTAGCAACCCAAACTACAGCTGCATGCTGACAAGAAGAGAATGTACAGCAGATCTCAAGTGGCTCAGTGTTTGTGTGGCCACACACACATACTATTACCCTGATTTCCTTTCTAAACATGTTATTTCAGTGAGGAGAGTACAGGCATGCTGTTTAATTAACTCCGGCTTTTTAAAAGAGACGCCCTGACCCAGATTGATCATGCTCCAACTTGGGCACCTGCAGAGGTATCTGACTTTAGAGCATCCTGTCAGTGGAAGAGATAAGACCCTCATGATCACGATTTGGTCCACCAGAGAGGACAATTGCCATTGCGAGGCACCCTTCTCTTTCTGCCAGCTATTACAGGCGCTTAGGATAACTGTGCTCCTCAGTCAGCCATTTCACAAGCCTAGGAAGGATGATTCCCGACTTTAACAGATCTCTACTTACGACTGTCATCCCACACGCAAATTTCTCTTTTAAGCAATGGCTATTACTTGACTGAATTTTCATAGGAAAACAGGCTCAATTAAAACATGGCTTTTTCCCAGTGAAAACAAACATGTCTTGCGTTAACTTGTAGTTTCAGATCACTGCGCAGGCCTGAATTATTCTGAAGAAGTCCTACATCATAAAATGTTTACTTAGTTCCCAATTTATTTTCACAACAGTTAAAAAATGCAATGGTTTGAGGCTGCATTTTCTGTGAAGGTTTAAAAGTATAAGTGAAAATGGCTGACACGTTGCTAAGATAAAATATGGGGTATTATTATTCATTATTGTAATAATAACACTGTTGTTGGGGTAACGTAGTATTGGTTGGTTGCTCTGTAAGCAAGAAATTAGATTTGAAGCATCTACTCTTGAGTATCATCAGTCCCATTATTCTCCAAACCCACCTAAAATACTGCAAGCTATGGTATGAAATCTTACTTAGAGCAAAATATTTTTAACTATTACATTTTTAATGGCTTTAATACAGCCTGTTCTTACATGCAACAATATTGATTCGTATTAGGTTACTGTTTAAGGTGGATTTTTGTCCTCGCTGTTCTAGAATGTGATTTAGTATTTAATTAGTACTGCTTCAGTCAAGCTAGATGCGTCAATGGAGCAACATATTTCCTAAGCATTACTGTAAAGGGGTTGTATTTTCACTTTACCTGTTAGAATCCTCTGTTAAACGCTTCTCAAGCCTTAAATGAAAACCAGAAAACAACAAACATCTTGTTCTCCGCTGCATTTCTCTCTCTGCTCTGCATGCACAGCCACACAACTCCACCGTCGTTCTTACCCTGCTCTCGGGAAGCCTCCCTCCCCATCAAATCTCAGGGCAGCCTGGCGTCCCCGATGGTGGCAACGGGACATTAAAAGGGTGCAACAACACTTCACAGAGACACCTTACCCAACGCTGGGACCAGGCTTCCAGTTCTGAACTCTTCAGGGGAGGGATGGCATCTTTGTGTTTGGGGTTTTTTGCAAGAACAGGTCAAAGTACTGTCAGAATTACAAGTAAGATTATTTTTCTACTGAACTTTGGCCTGACTTGATGCATAGTGTTTTATCTTCAAAATCCTACCTGAGCAACACGTGTGGATTAAAGCACCCAAAGGAAGCCAAAGTCAGCTTTGGCCCTATTTAAAACATGTGTCTTCTGTTTAAGATTTAATTGTCATTCGTAGCTAGCGATTTTAAACTTGTCACTATGGTACCAACACAAAATCACTAGAAATACAAAGTGACTTCTGAAACCTGCCCTGGCTCTCAAATTGCCACTGCTGAGGCACACTGGCTAGTTGTACGTCAGCTGGGGTCAATTCCCTATACGCTCAGGAGGGGTTTGCCTTGGCTCCAGAGCAAATCTGGGCAACACTATCATGCCAGACACTTGCTTTTACAGTTTTCATCCCAGCCCCTGGCTCTAAGCTCAGGCCCAGCCCGTCTTCAACACCTGATGGAGAAGTAGGTGCCAGTGTCACAACCTCAACACACACCATCCAAGTCAGGAAAGCTCCACTCCAGCCCCCTTCCCCCCTGCCCCTCANGTGCGGTGTCCACCAGCCCCATCGGCTGACACAACAAGGCCTTGCTTGCTCTTGGCCCTCAATGTCTGCCAGCTAGAGAGGCTGAAAGAGGCCAGGCGGCACACTGGGCTTCCCTTCTTGCTCTCCTTTTTTTGCCTTCTCTTTGGAGCACTCGGCGCCTGCTGCATTTCTNACTCGGCGCCTGCTGCATTTCTTTAAATGCATTTGCCCCGTCTCGGTTAGTTTGTCTCCTCATGCAGGATTCCTGTGGGAGCTGATGTTTCTTGCCAAACGGATGTGTTTTTAAAGGAAAAGACAAGCCAACTACCATTTTCAGAGGTCCTCTCAGGAAGTTCATATTCTCTCTCTTCCAGGGAGCATTTACTTTCCACGGGAGCATGATCGACATGCCATTACTGAAGCAGGCACAGAACATTGTTACGCTTGCCACAGCCATCAAGAAAAAATGAGCTGGTAAATGAAGCTCTCGCCATGGGGCCCCAGTAGCTGTTTTAAAGGATGACTATAATACTTGGGGGGGGGGGAAGAGAGAATAAAATTAAAGATGTCAAGCTTAAGCAGAAATTCATTTCCATTTTGCAGATCTGTCATAGTTTGCTTGCCAGAATTGCTAATTACTAAAACTATTCCTGACTCAAACCGCTATTCGTTCCTGCATAGCCCATGTACTGCTCACAGCCTACCATGAAGTTACATCACCGGCTGTGTGACGTCATGATAATTACTGCAAATGCAGGATTATGACTTCACCGAAGGAGAAAAGCAGTACGGAAGCTGTGAGCTCTGGTGAAAACTGGGTCAATCGCTTCTATTTCCATCTACGCTTCTTCCCTCTCCAGTGCGGAATTCGCGTCAGAAAGGGCAAAGCCTCAAATAATTAGACACCGGTTGAAATAATTGCGATGATAATCATGA
>VXBJ01007280.1:101085-122032 GCA_013400055.1 Nycticryphes semicollaris
AGCCCGTGAAACCAGTATAATATTTTCTATTCTTTATTTTTCCCGGTATCCCGGGGCTTGGGAGCCACGCACCCGCTAGGGGAGCCGGGGTGGAGAGGAGCCCTGGCAGAGCAGGCAGGGCTGCGGGCCGTTTTGGGGTGTTGCTCGTCGCCAGCGTCGAGAAGCTGACAGTACCCACTCCGGGAGGGGACCCCCGCAGCACCGTGGTGCCGACGGGCTGTGGCCGTGAGGACCGGGTGGATGGATGGATGGAAGGCAGCTTCTGACCCTACGGAGACCAGGACAGCCGTTCCTGGGCTACTGCCGGGAGCCCCAGACACTGCAGAGAAAGAGAAGTAGGGAAGGAAGGGGAAAGGGAAGGAGGGAGAAGGAGGAAGGAGGAAGGAGTGCCTTAATCACACTCGTTAAACCGCTACCAGAACAAGCTCCTCCAGTCACCTTCATGCCCACAGCACCCCTTCAGCCGGGACCAGGGAGCCTGTAAAAAGGCCACCTGCAGAGAGGTGCATACACACCGGTCAGGCACAAGTGGTCTCTGCAAGGGCCAGGAGATAAATTAGTGCCTTCCATCTTCTTTACCCCTTACTTCCCTCTCAGAGTCTCCACCATGTCTCCCTGTCTGCTCAGTGCACCCCAGGCCCCCTTTGACCCCCCAGCAGTGGGTGTCCCTCACTGGGAATAGGGAGGGGGAATGCTCCTCAGGGCCTGGGGTGCAGGGACTGAGACGAGGAGCAGAAATGTCCTGCATGTGCCCATACAACAAGCAAGGGCGAGATCAGATATCCTCACTACATTTAGGGGTTATTGCTTCCCGAACTAAGTGTGAAGATCCCAAACCTGTGATAGCAAAGACAATACCTTATGGTGCTGCTCAGAATGATGTCTTTGGAAATGCAAAAGGCCTGCAGCTGCATGCTGGCATCATTTGAAGCTGATCACCCTGGTGAGAATGAGGAGTGCTAAATGCCCATAGTACCTTTTTGGGCCTCTGTAATTTAAAGTGTGGGTCTTCTGCTTATAATTTTATAATTAATTTTATTCCTATTTCTGCTAGAGCTGCAAATGTTCTTAAAGTTGTAATATCAAGCACCCGCATCAGTTAGGAATTTTCCATGTCAACGCTTGATGAAGGTAAAAACCTTGTCCCTGTATCAGACATGACTGCAATAACCTAGATTTTATATGAGACCTCTGGGAAGACCTAGTCTAGGCTTCTTGATACCTGACTTCATTCCTGCCTAGTTTTTGCAAGGTAGACTCTAATATATAGCAGTGTTTGTACAACCATTGGATTTGATGCCATGGGATGCCACTGGAAATGTTTCATGTTAAATCTGCACATCCTGTCCTACACAAAAATGCAACTCAGGTACAATCGATACTGCATGTATTGGTGCAAATCTGATGATCACTGACAGCCTTGCCTCCAGTTTTGTCACCAAAAGGACCATGGCTGGATAATATGGAATTAAATATGTGCAAATGAGGGGGAAACCTGTGGCAGAGGATGTGCAAGGGCTGTCGGGTTACATCGCTGTGTGACAGCACAGGTAGGGGGAATAAAATCACTTCCACCCTCCTCAGTCATCAGAACTTGGGCCATCAGTGACGGGTTTGTGGTTTAGACCTTCTTACACAAGAAGGTCTGTAGTACTTGGTCGGAGTGCAGGGAAGAACTGTGGTCCTGGCCCACAAAATGCCCTGAAAAGAGCTTGCCTGGCCGAGGCTGCCCACCAATGCCTGCCCACCACGGCAGCACCATGCCTCCAACTCTGCACTCCTGAGGCTGCTTGGGTTCCAGCAAAAGCCAATCTGTTAATTTTTAAAGCGTTCAGGCACTTTCAGCCCCGTATCATGATGCTTCACCCAGAGACATAGTAGATAGAGGTATCTATTGCTTTCTTTACACATGATTTTTTGGGGAAAAAACAAACAAGCAAGCAAAAAAAAAACCCAAAGCAAAAAAAAAATAAAACCAAACCAGTTCCCCCTAAAAAAAAAAAGGCCAGTCCTGCACTAATGGTGTTATGGTTTTGTCCAACTGGCAAAATCTCCATTAGTGCAGTTCTAAGATTTTGCAAGGTGAAGTTCTAAAATTTTACCAAACCAGATTAGCCACCTTCACCATGTGGAATATATGATCTTGCTGAATACTAAGGATATGCCAAATTGACAGCAAATTTGCACACAGGAAGTTCAGCAATAAATGTAAGCACATCTCCACATTGTAGCTATATTAGGCAATTCTTTCTTTAATGTTTAACTAGCGTTTGTTAAAGGGGTAGGTGGGGGCGATGTGTACAGTGCGAGTCTGCTGTCAGAGCTCAGGGAAATGAGTCTTTGTGCCCAGGTCTTCCTGAGGCACGCACGTTCCCCAGTATAGGCAGACAGAGAAAATTGGAAGGCTGTCCCATTTCATGTGGAGGGGGTGTGCTCGGGTCCTGGCCTCACTCCCCCCCCCCAAACTGACATCAGTTTGTGCCAAGTTTACCAAAAAACCCTGCTGCTGTAACACCCCATTTGAGAGGCAGGCGGTGGTGGGGGGGAAAGGATAATAAACTTTTTTTTTTTAATTGCTTCCCTGGCTATAAATTAGCATGCATTGGGCTAATTTTTTTTTTTTCTGTGAACAAAAGCACAATTGACGGTGGGGTTTAGGGAAAATAGGGAGGGAGCTCTGAGCCCCGAGGCTCCCCTGCGTATTGAACCTGAGCAGGGGGAGGCCTTGTCTGTGCCCAGAAGTTGAAGGGCACTGAGAACTACAACAAAACAATAGGGATTTTTATGTTTCACTGGCTGTTTTTGCAGCTGCATCTTCCCCCCTCCTCCTCCCCCCCCCCATTTATTTTATGTGAGAACCAAGTATGAAAATAGAAGCTATGTCTTTCCCTCCTGCCACAGCCAATGCGCAGAAAACTGGGCTAGAAATCACCAGAGGTCTGAGGTTAGTTATAAGACAGTGTTAAGGGCAAAAGCAGAAAACGTTTTTTGCTTCCACACCTTATTTTCTTGCTGTTATCATGGATGTAAAGACAAGGCTGAAGCCCATCAACTGCGTTGTGGGTTCAACCCCATCATCTTCGCATCTCCGAGGCTCCCGACAGCACTTGAGGAGGAACTGGCAGAACCCACCAAGTTCTGCTTTTGCAGTTCCCCCTCCATGCACATCTCCCATTTTGCCCCAGAACAGCTGATAAACCATCTCTTTCCCATGGTGAATGCTCATATAAGGTGATTTTTCTCTGGAGCTGTTCGTGGAAGCCCTTGCACTACTTCTCTTGTGCATCCAGTTACCAACCTGAACAAGTAAGAACTAGGTAGGCATGGACCACAGGCTGGATGGGGAATGTTAACAGAGAGGTGTCCTAAAGGGTGGGGGAATAGTAGTGGAGAGTGGCTGAGAAATGGCTGAGGGGTGGCAATGGAAAGGACAATTGCATGCCTGTCCTCTCATACTCTGCAGTGGAGTCATCTCTTGCTCTCCACATCTGTAAGCAGAAGGACAGGCAGAAATTGGTTTAATTTGCAGCAAAGGAAAATATGAACATCTGACCATTTGTAAAACAAACATTAAAAAAAAAACCTAAACCAAAACCCTCTCTAACTGAAGACATAAGAAGGTAAGTCACTAAAGGAAAGGGTTGAGGTTTCTTTAGAGCAGGCTAGGTAAGCATCTGTTGCAGGGCTTTCATGGAGGGGAGGTGGACTATATGAGCCCTGAGGTCTTTCCTAGTCACTTTTTTTGACATTGTAAAATGTACAGAGATGCAGAAGGAAAAAAAAAAGGCAGAGGGGGAGGAAGAGGAACCTTAGAAAACAAACAACAGAAGAATTGGGAACTTGCTTTCCTACCCCTAAACATCTACACCAATGGACTGTTTCGCCCTTTGAAAAATACCTTTTCTTTCTTTCCTTTGGTGAGGAAGGCCTACAACACTGCTATTTAGAGAGATGAAGAACTCTCTGTGTTTTCACATGGAGCCTTCCTACTTCAGCGTCCTTCTTGTCAAAGGTGCACCTTTGCCTCAGGGAGCAGAACATGGTGGGCTGGAAAACTCAAAAACCAAAAAAATCTGAACAGGCTACCTTATCCACCACTTGTGGAGATTGTCTGTCTCTTGAGATCCCTTCCCTTACCATTTCTAAGGAGCCATGTGCAAAGGGCCCCCTCCCATGAGTGCATCAAATCTCCCTCCAATCATAAGTCCAAGTAACTGGTGAAGCTGTGACTGGGCAGTTGTGACTCCCAAGATGTGTTTCTGAACAGGTACTGATTTCATTGTATATGTCAGCAGTGCAGCAATGAACCTAGAGCACCATCTCTTTCACTCCTTCTACTACCATTCATGTTCTGACAATGTTTATATCCTTTAAAACTTTTTTTTCTTAAGCTTGTATCTTATTTTAAAATAAATTTATTTACCCCAGATACAATATTATTTCCAAGAAGCAAATCATTCTTTTCTTATTGTATTATAGAATGGAGCATTTGCAAAAATCATTAAAACTCTCACATTTGAATCAATTTCAGGCTTGTGTCCTGTTATCTGAGACTGTCAGGGTTTTTTTATTATTATTTTGTGTGATTTTTAAATTGGTGTGTTCTCTGCTGTTACTATTAGAATTGTATAAAACGTCTTGTTTGCAGAGCTGTGAAATGCTTTAAAGGCATCAATTGAAATGACAAGGTATTGTCCAAATTGAAATTTATTTCCTCCGAAACAGTGTCCTGAACATCCAGGTGGTAATAAACATTTTTCAACCACGTACAAACTGTGAATTGTATTTGAAATTAAATCTCCACATTAAAATCTGCATTGCTGAACCTCCCGCTGGCAGCCACCGCTCTCCTGAAAAGTGACATCTTCCCTGGCACTGATGGGGAGGGAGTTCTTGCACAGATATAACTGAATTATTTCCTATCGCTCTTCGGACACTGGGAATTTGTAACAACGTGTACCTAAAAAGTACAAAGGATGTGAGGTGTGTGAGGAATACAGGAGGGGACCACCTTGGGTTTGGTGAGGATAGGTGGTTTTGTCCTGACACACGAGGGTGGAAAGCATTTTACAAACCTCTATTAAAGCAGCATATTGCTGATGTCACAAATTATGTCATTTTTCAGCAAGCTGTTAGGTAGCAGCAGGATACTTAGAGGTCCCAATCTGAGTTCACAGCTTGAGGCCTCATCATCCATTGAAGTCAAAGAAATACTCCAGTCCCGTGGCCCTCTGTTTACAAATAATATATCAAGAATCAGGATGCCCACAAATGAACTTTCAGGCACTGAGCTAAAGGAAATATATTTGTCTGTATATATTTATATATATATACACACACATACTAGCTATATATTAATCTATAGATACATATATGTGCGTGTGTTCATTTGTGTGTAGTGCAACTGAAGTCTGCAGTTTGACATTAGATAGATTTTCTTTAAACAAGCATTTATTTTTTTTATTCCTTGGTATACAGAACCAATTCTTCATGATCAATTTCACACACAGAACCCCTACCAAAATTAGAGATAATCTGCATGGGAAAAGAGGTACAAAGTACTCCCATTCATTTCTCCTTTGTAAAATAGTGAGGGGTTTTTAGTATCTAGTGCTTATATAATACAAAGAACTCTGATTTTAAAAGATATACATAAGAAGAGACTTATTTATAACGGATTTGAGTGGACTGTGCGAAATAAAATAACCAGAGTGTCTAAACACATACTAATTAGTATAGCAGAACAACTCTTTGGAGGTTCTCTTTGCCTCCTGGGTGAACCATATTTTCACATAGATTTGTCTTTCCCCACACTAGAGTGGAATATGCCATCGTGTTCTGACAGTGCACATATATCTGAGAGACAACAGCCTCCGTTTTGAGACATAAAATATGTAGTACGTGGCCTGAGGTTGTGAAGAAGCCCAACAGAAGGAATTAAATTCAAAGTTAACAGTGCCAAACTGATCAGTGGATGTTTTTACTCCCCCGTGCATTAGTGGTAGCCAAAGATGGAGTGTCAAGGCACCGCTTTGAATTTCCTGACTTTTGCTGGTGTGTTAACATCACTCCCCGAGCAGAATGAGGGTAATGGCAGGGAGATTGATTAGATGGCCAAACAAGGCATTTTTTATCCCTGAGCTCTCTCCTTAAACTGATTCCAATATTTCGCTGCTTATTTACTGACGTAGTTGGCTGTAACTTCCTCCACTGTAAATGATATTACAAGGCTGGATTAGCTTCTCCTCTATAGCATATCCCTGATCTAATTACCACTGCAGCTATCCCCCACTATCTGCACAATAACCGCAGTTGCTTACAGAAACATGATTACAGGATTAGAGTTATTGGGCCCTCGCCCAGACGAACGCAGTGACATAGCATAGCACTGGCACCTCTGAAAGCTACACTGACCTCAGGCATCTCTACATCAAAGGCCACGGCCACAATCTGAGCTTCATTAGCTTTCAAGGCTGAAGTTACAGGAGCACTACTTCCTCAGCCACTAATGGGAAACACTCTCCTCCATTTGCTGTTGAGGTGTTAAAAGTTCCTCTTAACATCAGTTACTGAGCTACAGCTTCACTGGTATCCCAGTAAAATAAAATGACTTGTGGAGTGGGAGCTGACTCTGAATTGAAAGGCCGTCTTGGACATCCCTGACTCAAGCAAAGGGCAGTCACCGACGCAGGGACATTTCAGAAGAGAGGACTACAGGAGGAGGCACACCCCAAATCCCAGACCAGGAGCTCCAGGGAAATTCCCACAGCTCCTGAAGGGTTTCATATGGTTGTAGCCAACTGTTTAATGACTGAGGTATCTGAAGGATGCTCTGGTTTTCATTTGTAGGATGTGACACAGATGATTATGCAAACAGGGAGAGCTTGGCAGCCAGCTGCACCTCAGAGCATGTGCAACATTGGGTCTGCACTCACTGTGAGAAATTGGTGAATTGTGGGGATAACTTCTCTAGCCCCCCAGGTTGATCTGCACCTACAAGGAGGAGACTTGGGAGGTAACATTTAATGCCACAGAGAGAAAAACCAGTCAGAAAGAGAACCACCAGGCGGCAAAGCACTAGCTAGGTAGGATCAAATTGAATTTTTGCTTCTAGCATACATTTCCTCTGTGGAAATTTCTCTTAAACTCGGCGCAGCGCACTTCCTCTTTATGCAGCTGGAACATTAGTATGTCCCCCGTCTTGCCTGTTTAGATGATGCATTCTGGGACACAGGTCACCTCTTACCATGTTTGCACAGTCCTAGCGTAGTCATATGGGGCTTGCAGTCATTACCCTAATTGAATAGCACTATACAAAGGGTGAGGCTACAGTATCAACTTGCACACAGAAACCAACTAAGTGGCTGGGTGGCATGGAAGAGCTCCCAAAGTTTCATGACTCTTTGTGCAGAAGGAGGGAAAAAATACTTGTTCCATGAAAATACTTGTGAGTGGTAGGAAGTAGTCCACCACAGTGAGCACAGAGAACCAAAAACTGGCTTTATATGAGAACAAAAAGGCTGAAATATGTCATTTGTATTAAAAGACCTCAATAAGACTGAAAAAGAAAAATAAAAATAGGAAAGCAGAAGAGAGCTAGAGGGTTTACACTGAAGGGCTTGCTTTTCTTTCTTCAGTCCAACTAGCTTTCTCTGGTGCTATGCCTGTGGGATTGTCGTTTCTATTTTTTAAGCTGATGCTGAATAAAATGGCTTGCCCATGAGCCTCCAGGCTGGGCCAGCTGGATAAGTTGGGCTGGTCAGGTGTTGCCAAGGATAAGGCTAAGGAATTACAAGGGTGACCTCTGGAGCTAAGCTGCTCCTTCTCTTCAAGAGGTAGGAGACTCCCCCAGGTCTGAGGAGCTCCTTGCAGCTGGAAGATTTAGTGGGCTCATATATTAGCAGGATCACATGTCGGCTCCAGAGTTTTGTCCAGCTTGCCTCTTTGACAAAGCTCAGAAGCTTGCTTCAGCTGGCAAGTTTAACTTAATCTCCTGGGCTTGTTCTGCCCTAAGCAGCCTGTTCATGTTGTCAGAGCTGATTTCAGTTTCCCAAGCTTTAGGCTGGGTTAAGAACTAAGGCAAGATTAGAAATCAGAGTAAGAAGAATTCAGCTGATTTTCAGCTAAGCACCTTTTCACCACAAAAAGGGACTTACAAAAAGGCATTTATTTCCTAGGAAATTGCCACTGGATTTCCTTTTAAATTAAATTACCGTCATTCAAAGAAATGGGAAATTCCTCCTTATGTGTACATTTTTCACGAATTACTGATTCTTTCCAGGCTTTCCCTCTGCCACATGCCCAGGGCAGCAACCCCCAGCTCAGGCACTGCAACAGCCCTCTGACCAGCGATGGTTTAAGTACTGCAGCAACCGCTGCTGCTGCAGCAGAAATCCAAGCCCTTCACCTTGCAAACTCAGGAAGTATGTGATGTTAATTAGAAGCGTTTGCTCCCCTTACTGAGTAAGATCGGGGGTGGTGCGTAGGCGTAGGTTGACCCAGGGAGGGTAAAGAGGGCTCTTCTCCCTGTCAGCACCAGCAACTGCAGCCCTTATTGTCATTTCACAGGACACAGATGCAGCAGCTCTACAGTCGTTTTCATTATTTTTATTATTTTCTCATCTGTCTTTCCCTTTGGGCCAGGGCAGCACATGAAGCACAGTGGGGCAAGCAGACACAAGAAGGGTATTTGTGGTCCATGTGAGATTGTTGCTCTTTAGAGCTGGCACATTCTTTAGAGGTGAGATACACCAGTCTTTGGTGTGAATCTCCTATTGCTGCTAATGGTTATTGCCATACCGATTTCAAGGTGCTCAGGGTTCCGGGGTGATGGGGTTCTAACCCAAACCCCAGAAAGATTGACAGGTATTTCAGATTGAGGGGAGCCCAGAAAACACAACATTTAAAAGATTCAGAAACATACGTTTCTAAGATTCTCTTTAAAAATTAAAATATAAAATAAAATGGGAGGAAATAAAACCAGCTACTCTCTTCCAGCTTGCTTTGACGGAAAGCAGGGAGGTGATCTTGGGAACACTCATTCCAGCCTCCTGTTCATAAGTAGCAGGAAGGCCTGTCAAACCTGTCAAACTCCTTGAGCTCCTGGGGTTTACAGACTCCTCTCAGCTACCCCAAGCAAAACCACAATCCCATAAAGAAGCCTTTTCAGTAAAACCTTCTGCCATTTGCCTGAAGCCAACAAATCACTCATTTAAAAAAAAAAAAAATCTATTTCTCATTTGGAAACGTCCCTTCCCCCTGTGCTTGCACTCTCCTGGTGAAGCCCCAAGCAATGGCCTTGCAGCAGCAGTTTTCTGCAGGAAACTGCCACCACAGAGTATGTCAGAGCCCAAAATCTGCGCTCTGCACAGAAACCAACGTCTCGCTGGTCCAAGGAGAGTCTGGCTTAGGTAAAGACTGCAGAAATGACCACCTGGCTTCAATCAGAGCTCAAGGTCAATATAGGATGGCTTCTGTTCATTGTCCTGTGTCTCTTGGTGGACTTTTCTGAGCTACTTGGCTCTGACTAGCTGCCAAGGTGCACATCCCACACTGAGGGATCTAGAAGAGACATCCAGACTTTACCCTTCCTTTCATTCCCTACGTTGCCCCATCCTTTCCCTGAAAGCTGCTGTGAAAACAAGGTTTCCCAAGGCCCTGCCTTTGCCCTCGTGCTGCACCCCCTGGCTGCTGGTACCCAACCTCGCCACCATCCCTGCCCCACCAGCATGTGGCTGGTGGAAAGCTGTGGTTTCAGTCATCCAAAACTCCAGTTGGTCATGGCATGAACCTCTCCAGTTCTCAGGATCAGTGCTAGGTTATGGTGTCTAATACAGTGACAGAAAAAAAAAAAAGTTGCCCCACAAAAGAAGGCAGATATGAAACAGCAGCCACTTTTGGAGGAATTAATGGATTATTTGAAAAGAGTTGAAGGGGTGCATTCTGCCCTGAGTGATATCCTGGACCGTGGCTTGGTCAGCTATATTGCAACATCATTTTTGGCTTTTCCCAGCTGCCATATGTCCTTGGCAATTATCTGACTAGGTATATGTCAAATCATTGTTCGATCAGAGCACAAGATCAGAGGACAAGACACCATCATTTTCCCATATAATTGCTGAGAGTAACAGAATCATACTCAAAGTCCATCATGGTGGAACCATGGCAACACCATAATAAATAAAACAGTGATTCCTCAATAAGAGCAAAAAGTGGCAACTTCAAGGTGCAATTTATTCACAATATGGGAGACGCGCTCTGGCAAGAGTTAAGCAGTCATCAATACGTGTATCATAAGGGCAGAAGTATAGCAGAAGGAAAACTCTGTTGACAACACGGTAAACAATGATATCATGAAGACTGAAGCAAAAACTTGAAATACACCCTGAAATACAGGCTTCAGAAGTTGGCACTTAGCCTATGCTATGAGCCGAAAACCTGTTTCATTTTACATCTACTTTAACTTAGCATGCAGAAATCCACTCATGACCACCTGATTCAAAGCTTGAAAAAACCCAAACCATATTTAAAGTCTAATTTTCCAAGATATATTCATGTGAGGCTGAGGGGGTGGTTTTTTACATCCATATAAATGGCTAAAGACTATTCAGCAGAGGCCACAGCGCTCACACTATGTGAAAAAGGGAATAGTACACAGACAATATTAGACTTGTTCTTCTCCAGACTGCAAAATATGAAAACAAAGTGAAAGAGAGAGAAAGCAAATCTGAGACACTTCTTTGGGACCTAGACCTACTGAATCCATAAGACACCCCCTTAAAAGACACAAGCAGAAATGTGACAGAAGATATGAATTCATGTCCAGTTCATTGCCCGAGTTCCCATGGACTGGGACTTCTCCATGGCAAAGGGACAGAGTACACACATTTGAAGATAAGATTCATCTACAATTGTGGATTTTATCTGCAAGTGGTGCTTTATTAAGAAGCAGATACAACTACTATGCTTGTTGACTTTATATATATATATATATATATATAATATATATAAAAGAAAGAATATGAATGTAACAGGAACAACTAACAGGAATATTTAAGATATTTAAGATGCACTGACAAAAAATCATCACCCCTCTTGAAATTCTTTGCCTTTATGTTTCATGCTTTTCTTGTTTAAGAACAACCATTGCAGTGGAGGGTGCATAATGGCCATCAAGACAGGAATCCTCTCCCCGAGGATGCACGTGCTGGATGCCTAACAAAAAAGAGAAGAGCAAGTCAGGCGTGCACTGACACCTCCGATGAACCTCTATGGACCACTCACCTCCTCCATCTGAGAAGGGCAACGAGATGCCTCAGCCCATATCACTGCCTCAGACCCTATACTGACAGTTGTCTGTATTTTGCAAGGACTCAGCCACAATCATGTGGAAATCTGTGCTTTGAATGTTGTCACATTTTTTAGTATATCCAGACTTGAAAAGGTACAGGGAAAAGTTGGAATAGGTTGCATAATTAAGATAAAATTAGCAATGTCCTCATAATTGTGTTTATGAGAAAAATATAGTCAGTACTTTGCCTCAATCAGGTTCATGCATGATGTACTAAAACTGAGGGGTGACACACAAGTGCATTGGGACGAAGCAGAACAGATCTCAGGACTGTTCACTTTGCCTAGGAAAGAGTTGACAGGATACACAAAAACGAAGCACGCTTGAGGCAGCCATGTTGGCTCCTGCTCCACTGGAAAGAGAAACATTTGCCACATGGAAGCAGAAAACATTGGCAGGAAAATAATTTCCAAACTTGCAAAGGAGTATTTCAAGCAGAAAAAAAGAAAAAAAAAGAAAAAAAAAGGGGGGGGGGGGGGGGGTGGGGGACAGGGAAAGGGGAGGGAAATCACATTCACTTGGACTCTCTGATTTTACCTTCTGACCCTATGAATTTGTGTATATTTGAAAGTAATCAATTTGTACAAAGACAGAAAGAGAGCTTAAAGTAACTTCTAAACTTGAGATAGGAAAAAAAGTGTGTGCACCCATCACCTGGGGGCTGGTATGAGGACAAGCAAGGACCTCTTGGGGGAAGGCAGTGCAGCTCTCCTATACCAGTTACCAGCCCAGACACCTGGCTGACATTATAGATGTATATGGCATGCATAAGTAGCTAGATACATACCTACTGGGAAAAGGCATTGGAAGGAAGAAGCCCCAGCTGTAACACAGACTCTACAAATGCTCATCCTTCTACATTTCTCCTGGTTTGAGCCTTTGTGTCTGTTTAGGACCCAGGAGAAAGACAAAAAGGCATATTTATATTGAGCCAGTGCCTTGAGAGAGTGACAAAACCTTTTGAGACATTTTGTCTCATCTACAGCCTTCCACGCCTGTTGTCATTTGCCTTCTGAGCCTAATGGAAACCTGCCCTGGATGGTATGTTCGTTGTTATTGTTTCAATTTCCTTGTCTTTTATTTATTTCCCTTGCCCCTCAAGAGCCGTTTGGAGGTCCCATTACTTCCTGCTGACCAGGGAAGGCTATGAGAACAAATAGTTATAGCAGATTAAAATACACATATGATCACAAGAAAAACAGAGGGAAGGGGGCAGGGGACTTGCTTAGCAAAGGGTGGTGGAAGTTATAGGATAGAGAGCTGCCAGAAATATTGAAGTGGGGTTTTATGTCCAGACTTGTGTTAGACTTGATCTCTGCAAGGAACAGAGCTTCTGAATTCTTCCTGTGGTGGTATTGCAACTTGAGCCTGCATATCTTGAATCGGTTCAATGTTTCTTTTGGATTTTAAATAAAAGTTTGTTTGAAAAAAATGCAAATGATAGCTCTTGGCAATGTGGATTCCTCCTGCCCATACTGATGGAGGAGCCAGACACTGTTATAGCGGGAGGAGGAGAGCCTGCACAGAGCATGCATCCCCTCTACAGCAAAGGTCCTATGTTGACCATTGTCTTCAAGGAAGACAACATTTTTGCTGAAATGATGGACACCAGTAGCCCCCACCTCTCTAGGGCAAATGAACCCTGTGGTCCATGCTTGACCCAGGCTACAGCAGATTGTATCTGTTGTATTTGGAAATTTTCCTTTCTAGCATCTGTTAAAAAATTATTAGCAGGTGCTGAAAACTGTGGCCTCCGATCCAGAGACCTAGAGCCAAAATACCAGAGGGGAAAAAGTCAGTTCTTGACAACCACCTGACTCCAGGGCTGGACAAGCCAGAGAGACAATCTGCTGTTACGGGAGACGCCAGATCAGAGGAGGGAAGTGGTAGCACCTCACGCAATTAGTCTAATTTCTTTTTTTTTTTTTTTTTTTTTTTGAAGCTACAAGTGGCAAGGGCCAATTCCTTGCCTCTGTGAAGTTATAAGCCTGGTGATCCCCTCTGGTGCCATAAAACAGTTACACCAGCTTGCAGGTGATCCGAAAAGCTTAGGGTACCAAAGCACCACCCAGAATAACCAACTGAAGTAGTTTAACATTTGCTGTGTAAAAGGCACACTGCTATGTATGTATATCCCAGTGAACACTAGAGAATAAATTCTTACGTACCGTGTAATTACACACACACTCATGTAGAAATGAGCTGATATAAAATAAATATGCATATAGCTATGCCTGTGCCTATTCCAGCCTCCACTACGGGGTTATTGCATTGCCAATGTGTTGACATAAAAATACAGTTTTATGGATTACATCTAAATAGAAATGTGTGAAAAGGGATTTTGTTTTGGCTACAGCCCAGTCTCTTAATATAATTATAATTACTATTTTTACTACTACTGCTACTACTGCTACCACAGTGAATTGGGAGCCCCCTTGGTTCTACCTATGGTACAAATCGCAAGAACAAGCCTGACCTAAAAAACAGGAGAGATGAAAAAGGGAGAGACGCAACATGATTTCTTGAAGCTAGAATAACAGGACAGGAAGCGGATGTAGGATTTGCAACTCTTAAATTCTCATCCTCGGTGTAGCCTGGGCCCTCTCTGCCATGATTTCATACATGGCTTTCCCAGGGAAGACAGGGGGGGAAAAAAGTACTTTGTTGATGCAATGGGGAGAGCAGCTTTTGTTGTGATTAGGGTGGCTCTGCTTGGCATCTTGCAGCACATATGGTGGCAACCATTAGTCAGGTTGTCCTGGGTGGCTGAGGTCAGTCACCAGTGTCTGTGGCCACACTGGGGATGGGGTGGCTGTTGCTGGACACTTTTCTCAAGACACAGTGACAGCCATGCAGCAGAGGTATCGGCTTGCTTGGGATGCAGACACAATGCCAAATGTGTGGAGGTGGGAGCCAAGCAAGCATTTATTATCCCTTTCTTTTTTTCACCTGCTTGCTCTTATTATGGCCGTAACACAAGTCATTGTGCTGTGTTTCAAACTGAAAATCAGAAATATCTCTCTCCTGTTTGCTCCTTGAGAGTTTGTCCATATAAAAGAGGTTTTTAAAAAATCTCTCCGAGGACAAAAAAAATGCACTTTCCAGTGCTGTTTAGGTGTTTCCTGGATTTCTTGTCATTTCATGCCAGGGTCTGCTGGGTGCTTTATGAAAAAGCTTCTAAAAGTTCCACTTTCTTTCCAACACTGATCTTAAACAAGACAGGTGCACAGCCCATGCAGCCGGGAAACATCCCCACCAAGGCCATTGTTCTGTACCAGCCACGCTTGTTCACAGGTAGTTATTTTCTGCCAGCTTTGGGGCTCCAAAAATGAAGTAAAATAAAATGAGAGCATCATCACACACACCCCACTTAGAAAGAAACGTTTTGAGAGGAAAGGGCATAAAAAAATGACGTGTGCCTACCCGGCAAAAGGCAGTGGGCTCCTGAGGACTAGAAAAGATGTTTGCCAGGAGGCCAAATGGTTTGCCTGCAGCTCCGGGAAAAGGGATGTTGTTTGGTGCTTGAAATCATTTAAAGAAAACAAAGGATGACTGCTACATGCCTGCCCATGATAGTTTGGAGCACTGCGCTGTTGTGGGATATTTATGCCAACCAAATGGCAGTAAAATACCAGCACGGAGATTGGGGTGAGCTGGTCATACACAGGCGTGCTGGAGGGACCGGCCTCCGACAGCTCGGGATGCATTGAACCCCGAGGAAAGGAGGACATCCTCCTCATTATCTCCATTTTACAGGTGTTGAAAGGGAGGTGGGGGAGATTTGCCACCAAGGGGGTCTGTCAGAGCCAGGATGAGTGGTTATGGGTCCCAGCTCTCAGCACATAGACTGTGCCTCTTGGAAGAGGTTTGGGGGAATATTTTTATTTCTCTGACACAGGAGAGAAATAAAACCAACTCACCTTTCAGCTTCTACCGATGCCATGTTGATTTGTCTTAGGGCACTGTTAGGATTAGCTGAGCTAGAAATCCATATTGTTAATTAAAATTTAATATTCTCCCAAAGAATAAGAATAACAAAGTTTGCAGACCAGTGATCAGCAGTAAGTATCATTTAGGAAGAAGTCCCTTAAATGACCTTGCTCTGCTTTTGGTCCATGTCCACGTAGGCACATATATCAAATGATTTGCACACATACAGCCAAAAAAACCCCACTTTGGGCTACACTACCCCCAAATACTGCTCTTGATTCAGACTTTTTCATTCCAGCCACCCAGCATCAATCCTGCTCTGGATACCTTTGACGTCAGGAGGAGTGTTAACATTTCCTACCTCATTACTGCCTTTCAAAGGCAGCCACAATCACAAAAACTAGACCTGGGGGAACGGGGCAGAAAAATCTTGGCACCCACAAGCAGAGCCCCACCTGCCAGTTATCTTTTGTGCTTTGAAGAGGCATCTCAGGGAAACAAGTTTGTCGTGGAGAGAGATGTGGTTAGTAATTCTCTCTGTGCTTCCCTTGCCTCCTCTGAGGTGAGGATGCCGTGGGCCCAGCTCTCCCTCCCGCGCTACACAAAGCGCGAGCCAGTCCTGACCCACACCGACTCCCTGGCATCCTTGGTTCCTCCCAACTCCCCCATTTCCCAAACCAGCCTTTGAAAATGTAGTGCTGGTGGCTGAAGAGATGGTTAGCCAGCAGCGACTGGACCGTGACAGAAATGCCAGTTTATAACCTGGCAACGCAGATTTGGCTCTGAAATGTAACAGATCTGTTATAATCTCTGTGCTCAAAGGCAGACTTGAGGTCTAAATAATCTTTGATTGAAAGATAACGGCCTGAGTGTATTTCAGCTTTACTGAAGTTCAGTATATGATATTTTCCCATTGCCCTGCTTGCTGCTTTAACCCTGTCTCAGTTAATAACACCTACTGGAGAGACAGCAGCTTCTCTTGGCAAACTAAGCCTGCACAGTCTCAGGAGTCAAAATCTGAATATGTATAGAACGTGTAAGCAATCATTAATGCATAGCACGTCCCCTCTGGTCATTTAAATAAATTATTGACACCAGCATCGCCAGGAAATGAACCAGGTGCCACCCCAACAGTTGAGACCCTATAGGTAAGTGTAAATTATGAAACTGATTCTAAATTTTGAAACCTTCCAAAAAAAAAAGAGCATAATCACACAGCGTTAGTTGCAAAGATGTGTGTGTGCACATACGTGTCTGTCTGTGTGCATGTGCACGTATGCACATCCTAATGTGACCTTAATAATTTGTTTTAAAAGCTGGGTGAAGGATCCTTATAGCATCTATATCTATGTGTCCAAGTATTGCACTTGCCGTGCCAATTCTTATTGCCACGTAGTCTACAAATTGCTTCTGGAAAAGTGTAATCCTGGTTTTACCTCTGTATTTTAAAAATAATTTCCCTGTGTGTTATCTCTTTGCAGCTTTATACGGTTACGCTTTTACTATCCAAATGCCTTGACTAGAATGCTATATCCTTGAACAGAAATATATTCCCCCCTGCTATTTTTCTGCAGGAGCCTGGTTCATTCAGAAACAAGGGAAGGAAAAAAATACGAATGATTGGTTTTAAATTCCCCCATGTGCAGAGCTCAGACAAGCCACAGATGCAAATGTGAAAAGCGAATCTAGTGCTGGCGTTAGGAAATGGCTGGGTTCACCGCACCTTTATTTAGGCATGGTTGTAAGCTGCCATTTTGATATAATCCCTGGTTTTCTGGGCCAGGTATGCTGAAGCTGGCACAACACATCTACCTTACCCACCCACCCCCTCCTTGTAATACCCAGCCATCCACCAAGCATCCTCTGCCAGCCCTGATCAACGCTCGCTTCCCAGAGCTGGCAGCCAAGGACAAGCCTGCACATCCATGTCACCAGCAGCCTACATATCCATCCCTTTTGTCACTGGGGAGCACCGGGGCCCTGTGCCAGCCCAGTAAATGATGATGCTGCCCTCCGCAAGTCGGGAGCTCAGTGTCGGCATGGAGGATGCTGAACTGGAAGGTGTCACACTGTGTCAGAGCATGGGCACTGCCCAAGGGTGGAGGTGGGGTCCTTTTCTTAGGAGGTGAAGGTGGCCCTCCTTGAAGGAGCAGACAGAAGGTGATATACAAAAGGTGCATGTCCCGCTCCCCTGGGGAAGTCACAGGGGCTGCCTGGGGACCAGCACAGGCTCTTTGCACATTTGTTGTCTTCCAGTGGCTACCCTTTGCACATCTGGGCTGCCCCAACCCCTGCCCAGACAGAGGATGGGACGCTCCTCCGCCCCTGTCCTTGTGCCAGCTTGTCAGATGGTTGGAGCCTTTGGGGAGAGGGGTAGCTGCAAGTGATGTTTCTGGCTGGGTGGCAAGTACAAGAGGCTTGATCTGGGCAGGACAATACGGTTTGGTTCCATCTTTTCTAAAGCTCAGAGCAATTTTAATTTTTTTTTTTTTAAGAAAAATGTTCCACCCACACACCCCTGTTAATTTGATTTGGGTCCAATAAATGGGCACTGTAACATTCTTAGCTCCTCAACAGATGGGCAACTAAGAAAGGGAGGGAGCAATGCTTTGAATCCTAGCAGACTTGGGGCTCAGCTTCTCAAGTGGCATAGTAACAAAAATAAACCAAACACTACAAAACAGGCCATTCATATAAAGTTGCATCTGCTGTTAAAGGGACCTTGCTGTCACCCTGTGCCCTGGTTGTGTCCTTGGAGAGCTCTAGGGAGAAGGGTGCTTAATGCCAGCAGCGTTGCCTTTCTTCTCAGGTTGGGTTTTTCTTTCCCCTATATCCTGGAAAAATCCCTGAAGATTTTACTCTCCTCATGGACATGATCTAAGGGTATTTGGATAAGACTGATGTCCGTATGGAAGGGAGGGCTGGGAATCAACTGTGTGTATGTGTGTGTACATGTTATCTGTGTGTAGCGGGTTTTTACCTGCAATTGCAGAAATGTTCTTTCTTTGGGGAGGACACAAGGCAGAACTGGAGCGTCCAAGAGGCAGATAAACTCTCGCTTTATGGTGCCTTACAAAGCAATGAATGTAGCTTCATTTACGTGGCTATAAAATGCTGCTAAACCCTCAGGAAAGTCTTGGGAAACTGGGGCTATTCACCTCCCTGCCTCGCTGCTCTACTGGAAGAGCTCTGTGCCCATATTGTGTGTATATTTGGGTTTAAGGGCTCCCCATCCTCCCTGCTTTCTGCTCAAGAGCAACTTATGCACCCAGCCTAAAGCTTCACCTCCAAGCACTGCCTGGCAGGCTCCTACCCCTGGGAACATCCTGGGTGTCACCTGCAAGTGTCAAACCGCACAGGTACACTCCCAGTGATCAGGGCAGGTCAGGCTTAGCCCTGGGTTGTATTTCTCTGACCTCTGCAGCACATGCCAAATGGCAAACACGTCTGGCATATGAGCATTGCCGATTGGGGAAGAGAAATTTAAGCCCTGATGAAGTAAATGGGGACAGGTGATGGCACAGCATAAAATAATTAAAGGATCACAGTGATTGCATGATGAACAGTTTCGAGGGAGATTTTTTCTTCTGTGCCAGAGAAGAAGAGAAAAAAGATCCAAGGACCATTAGACACTCTTGGGCATGGCTGTTGAAGCCAGCAGCTGGTGCTGCCCTGGCTCACCACCAGCAATCTTGGAATCTGAAAAGCTGCTCTGGACTGAGCCTGCCTCCCTGCCCTACTAGAAATCACAACATAAAAGCCTAAAGAAAGTCCCCTGCAAGGGGTTCTGGTTTAGGGCACAGTCCAGGCAGCAAGTCCCATATCCTCAGCCTGTCCTGGCCCTCAGCAAGCTGGGGTGGGAACAACGTGAGCCAGTGCTGTGTTGGGTTGGCTTGTGCTTGGTTATGGTTTTAAAAGAGAAGCTTTATGTCACCACAGAGAGTCTGCATTTTTGTGGGATTCAAATATTCCTTAATTAGGTGTTGTCTCTTAGCAGGATGAAAAGAGGGCTTTTATTTCATTTTAGTTTGCCATTTTCATTTACTCCTGTTTGTATTTAATAACTGGGTTGGGGAATGTTAAACAGCTGCTGTAAAATATTTTGCAGCAAAGCCCCAACTTTCAAACACTATCTGCCATCCCGGTTGGTGACGATGAGTGTCCAGGGAGCCCCTTCCAGATTTAAGAGACGGGAGAACTGCCTGGGTTTGTCCTGTTGAACCTCCTTTCCTCACCCATTTCTCATGGGAGGCAGCTTTCCTCCTCCTTATTAAAGATTAAAGGCTCGGCTACAGGAGGGTGCAGCCTCCAATAAAGGTGTATTAACTCCCTGCCAGTGATTAACAGTGCCAGCTCCAGAGGATTGCCAGTCCAAGGGGACACACCAGGGAGGTAAGGGCAGGGCAGGCAGGAACAGGCAGGAGAAGAGGGACAGATAAGCAGAAGCAGGCATAAGCAGGGACAGGCAGGAGCAATGGTGGCCGGGTAAGACAGGCAGCGGTAGCTGAGGAGGGGGGCTAAGCCTGGAGGTCCCCCCGTGACATCGTTCCCCTCCACTCCCGGCCTCGGAACGGCGACAGCGCCCCTCACCCGCTCAAACAGGGTTTGGACTGTAAAAGCACGTCCTGGCTGGGAACCTGATCCCGGTTCCATAAAACTCCACGGCCACGGGTGGGACCCGCTCCTGCCCACGGGCAGGTGCCGCTGCAGCTGCCCATCTCCGCTCCTCGGGACCGCTCACCAGGGCGGTTGTCCGGCAAATTCAGGCTCTGGGCTGGGGAATAGGAGAGAGTCCTTCTTTCTTTCTCCCGCCACACACGAACAATTCGTGACCCCCACGGGACCCGGCGTGCTGACTGCCCCGGCTCGCAACCCCAGAGTGCAAAGCCCGGAGCTGCCCCATCATTTCCATTCCCACGCCCTAAAAATAACACGCCACAAAACGTCCGGACTGCGCGGTCCTGCGTGGGCACTGCCCGTGGACGGCGGGAAACAGGGGGCAGGAGCACTCCGGACTTGTCCGCCCGTCCCGGGGCTGAGCCGGGCACCGCTCTTCCAGCTCCGAGCGTAAGCGGGAAACAGAACCCCCTCCCACCAAAAAAAAAGGAAAAAAAAAAAAACCAAATCTTTTTCTTTTTTAACGTTTGGGATTTTGGGACTTGGGATCTGCTCACTTTCTCCTGCCTGGCAAGAAGAAAGCTGCTGAGCTGGATGCGCTCGCCGCCGCCGCGCAACCTCCGCGGCCGCGCAGCCTCGCTCACCACCTCCCCGGTACTACCGCGGGATTTACCGCAACTTCAGGGCCATAGCCGCCCTGCTGCTCGGCTTTTCGGGTGGCTGGTTTCCACCAGGAAAGATTGGGGACGTTCGATGTCCTCGCTTACGAGCTTTAATATTAAAAATACGTAGCAATTAAAAACAAGCCGCGTCACAGCTGCTCCGCGCAAGTAAAGCATCTCTCCCCTCTCCTAGCCCCAGCTAAATATTTTTTTTCCTGCTATTTGTGTGAATTTATTTGGGAACCTACCGAAACCCCCAGCACTTGTGCGTTTTCCCTTCCCGCCCCCCCCAACGCGTGTTTTATCTCACGAGTTCGAACGGCACCGGCAGCCCCCCGGGCGGCGGAAATGCTCGGCGGCCCCGTCTGGCCAAAGCCACCGCCCCCAC
>VXBJ01007281.1:0-32210 GCA_013400055.1 Nycticryphes semicollaris
CTTGACACGTGGCTATTTATCATTTGTTGGGCCAGGTGAAGGGACTGAGCCTGACCTAACCTAACTTTACTGCATCTCCATGACTGTGTCCTGTTTGCTTTAAATATCTGCCACAGAATGTGGGCAACACAAGCCTGGGAGGAGGAAGACAGCGGGACAATGTCCTGGCAGTGTAAAGTTGTTGGATGTAGAGAGCTTCTGTGCACCAGGTGGAAATCTGGTGTAGGTCAGACTGTGACAAGGACAACTAGACAGTGTATGGCAAAAGGCACAGTCCACAGAGTCAGAGTTTCTTTTGGTGGCAAAGCACCTGGGAGCTGTAAGTGTGTCCAGAGGAAGAAAAAGCAAAACTCTCACAGCTGACAAAGCAGTTCATAAGACAGGATTCCTAATGTGCAGCAGTGCTGTTCACATTAATTTCTCAGTCCTGTGCCTTACGATTAGACCTGTTCCTGGACATTTATCCTGCTTCCCCTCCACTCTTCCTCCCCAGTGGCCTATTGTCTCTCTGGTCACCCATAGCTTTGTCCTTGCTCCCCTGACTTGGAAGATTGGAACTGTCTTGAACAAAGGCTCCTCCCTGATGCTCACTCATGTATCCCTAGTATTTAAAACCTGAATCTGCCTCCTGAGCAAGAAAGTGTTGGTCAGTAGAGCTAATACGCTTATGCATAGAGGACAGCTGTTATTCCCCATGACTTTCCTGAAGGTGAATCTTGAAGGGCTGGCCATGGTATAGGATATGAGTTTGGCACAATAGATGGCATTATTCTTCACATTCCCTGGTGATGAGCCCATTCCTGGGTGTCTCTTCCCAGGACTCTCAGCTGGTCTGCCTTACTCCAGTTGAGATTGCAACAGGTAACTCCTGGGGACCATAAGTGCTGAGCATGTGATTTCCAGTATGGCTAGTTCTGTCTCTGGGTTGGATCTGGGCCTGACTTGCTTTCATGAGGTGCAACTGAGCTGACTTAGCACATAACAGAGGAGTCTGGCAAGAAGCAAGGAAAGGCCCAGATCCACTAATCTTTTGAAAGTAGATGAGAAAAGGAATACTTGGTATAAATCAAAGTCTATAATTTTATTGGAGTGATGTTAATTTATATCAGGAAAAAACCCCAGTCCTTTTATAATTGTTATAGGGAGAAAATAACTTACAATATTCAAATGTAAACACAAAGTATTAGGTACTTCCTTGATTTTCTAGCACTTATAAAACTCTAACTAGAGAGAAGCAGTTAGTGATGGATCCAGCCTCACTTTTAGAGTCAGGAAACCCCTTAAAAAACTACATAAAATGATATAATTTATAGGCAACAGAAGTACTAATGTACTTAGTGTTCATATAAAAAGCAGATGGATGCAAGCAGTCCAGTTAGGTCACTGCTAATTTGCTTACAACAACCATTAATATCTTCCCTTGGAATAAAGTCCAGTGTGTCTCTTTCTTAGGTGCTTCTTGCATCATCCAAAATTTATTTGGCCTCACTATGCTGGGTCCAACACCTTCTGTGCTAGGCTTGCATCTGGGTTATTTATATTTGACATAACAAACAGCTGCCTGATTCTGGTCATGACTGTCATTCTCAAAAAAGCAGCCATCTGAATTGTCCCTTCTCTCAGTAATTCCAGCAGAAATAAAAACTATTTTGAGCTGATACACTCCCTGTGTTTTCTGAAACTTGGCCTAAGCCAATCTCCTACACAAATTCGAGAACGTCCTTCTCTAGAGAACCCTGATAACTAGCTTCCTTGTTAACACTGATAAATGCAAAAATAAAAATGTCTATAAAGTAAAACCTTCCCTAAACAAACTATTAATGACTCTTCAGATTTATGGTTTTTTTCAGATTTCTTGTCCTTTTGTCATGTTCCCATATTATACAGTTATTTATACCCATTTGCCAGCAAATCCAGATGTTTGCCTTGTATACACTTCATATGATATGGGTAAACAGGTGAAATGAAATGGATACCTTCAGTATATTAAAGTTTCAGGAGTGCAAATTCAAACAAGTATCAATAATGAGCAACTTTTATTAATACAACATAGCTTTGAAAATGTGAGGAGAAAAGTAAGGTTGCTATGAAGTCATTAATTACTTGCTGTACCTATACAAGGAACTTTCAAGAGGAACTATGTGTTTGGACAAACTTTGCATCAAATCTCTGTCTTGGGGTTTCTGCAAGTCTCCTTGTCAGGCTGTGATTGAGTTGTTTTGGGTTTGTTTTTTTTTTTGTTTATAAGGCATTGGATTTGGTCTTTGTTAAGAGAGGAGGTAAAAAAAATAGAGAGAAAGAAAGAAAGAGAAAATATCTATGTGCACAAGCATTTCACCTGTTCTTTACTTCCCACTGACATCCTCAACACAATATTGATCACCACAGGTTGGCAGGGGAACTGGGACAGGGGTTCAAGGGTTCTTGAACTGGATGATTATTAGACTTCCTGGTATGGTTTTCTACTGTGTTGTACATAACACAGCTTTTAGTATTGTACAAATAAGGAATTCAGTGAACTCATGCAGGAGCTAGGCATATGGTTTATGGCTTCTGCTTTCTTCCTCTGACATATAGATTGTATCTTTAGATCCTCACTCTACTTGTTCAGTTAGTAGAAGAGATAGCGAAGCATTTCCTGGCATACTGGAAGATTTGTGAAGCATCAGTGGAACTTTCAGGGCAGTTGTGCAGTTCACATTCTTTTCCCTTTGGCCACAGAAAATCGATGTGATAGCTAAGGCAACTCCTCTCAGCCCTCTGTTCTAGCCAGAAGGCTGACATGGAGCAGTATCCAGCTTTTCAGGAAACTGCCATGTAACTCCCCCTTGGAAAGTCTAATTTTCATTACGAATTTTGTCATGGCTTCAGGAAAGCAGAACTTCTCACAAACCAGAAAGTCAAGGATTTCATCTGACAAGCTGTATTGTGACAGCTGAGATGCAGATCAAACTATGCAAACTAGTATTTTACAGAAGACCATGTCAGAACAGAAGCTGAGCACACTTCAACTTTACTTCTTCTAGATTGTTACATGTAAGATTAAGCAGATCTCAACAATTCAGAGATCCAGTTTCTGAGGGAAATAACAAGGCAGCTTTAAAGAAAGATGAAACCTACTTTGCCAACATAAAAGTCCTGCTCTTGACTTAAGCAAAGGTTCTCCTCCACATCACAGTAGTTGGTTTTGCCTGGAGTAATATTATTGTTTTAGTTCAGACCACCCACGCTCATCACAAGACCTAAGGATTTACAAACTTAGAGGGGGAATCACATCGGAAGGATAACACAGACCAAACCCTCCTGCGCTATAGTGGGACATTTTTCTGCAAACTAAGCCAGGAAATCAAAAGTATAAAACACAACAAAGTAAAAATAACATTACTGCAATAGCTGTTGTAAGTATCTGTTGCTGCTTTCTAGAGAATGCTTACTTGAGAAGTCCTGCAAGATAATGACTCTTCATTCACCAAATACTTTTAATGTTTTAATCATGGTATTTGAAGCTGGTTTACACAAAAGATATGTTTGGATGAAATTCCCCAATTCATCCCAACTTCCCCTACACTAATGACTGATGGATTTTTTCCAGTGAAAGTTTAGCCCTAAATTCTCCTTAGGTTCTCAATTCTCAGGTCCCATAAGAAACATGTGGCCAAGCAGAGCCTTGAACTTGCACTCTAAAATACAAGTACTATAGTCACAGAGCCTCCATACTTGCATCGTCAATGCACTGGAAATTTGATCCAGGCTTATACACAGAGAATACAGTCAGAGGCAATTAAGCATTATCTTAAAAATAAACACAGTCCTTGACCATTCTGCATCTCAGTTCCTCATTTATGGGATTACCATGGGAGACTGTATCTGCATGTCTCATTAATGCATGATAATATAAGTGTTTAACTGGAAACACGACCAACAACTGTGTTCCTAAAACACACTGAAGGAATGGAATTAGTTAGCATTGAATACCTAGAAACTTCAAGGATAAATATCTATTAAATCATCCATGACTTACACGTTCTGATAGAAAGATACAGATAGATGTGGTTATCTTATGAAGAACAGTCTACAAACTTCAGCGAAAGCTGCGGGAACTTTGCCATTACCTTCAGTAGGACCAAAGTGTTACTTTCGTCTCCGATTACTTAAAATCATTGTATATCCCAGAGGGTCCTACCTGCTTGGAGTTTGCCCTTAAAACCTCAGGAAGTAAACCAAATTGGGGAAGTCAACTGAATTAAGATAGCAGAGTTCATCTGCCCCTTAGTCCCATATTTCTGCAACTCTACTGCAATCTGTTTCATTACAGGAGAAAATAAAACTTCATGGTTTAGTGAAGCTATGTACTGAATCACAGAGACATAGCAGTTTAAAGTTGGGGGGTTTTTTTATTGTATTGCACAAGAAATCTATGCAACCCATGTAGGTACTGTATTAAAAGATCCACATTTCCCAAAACATTGGCTGTTACAGCACACATCACAAGCATTGTGAATAACCAGTGCCTTCTTCAAAAAATTAAAATAAACGATTGCATTTTTAAGCATGTGTGGCAATAAATGAAGAAAAAAAGCAAGGAGTATCAATACATATTTCTTTTCAAACACACAAATATACAATTTTTAGAAGAGCGTCAATAATGCCAAGCAACTATTTTGATGATAGACTGTATGTGTAGGCTCTGCAAGAAAATGCCAGTATGCACACACAAAAATATATTTTAACTTTTAAAATAATTTAACCATAATATCTTGCATGTGTCACCTGTTAACAACATATCCTTTCAAATACAACGTCAGGCCCAGGCCTCAACTTGTGGAAATTTATGCATATTCACCTAAAGCAGCTGAGACTCTGGACTGGGTGTTCAAGCTGAAAAAGCCTTCAAATTGTTCACATCTGAATACAGAGCGGTAGTATAAGACCAAGAAACTAGTTACAGTGAAGGTATAACAGAAGTGGTACTATGGAAAATGAAAAAAACAACATCAAACCCTCAAACACAAGGTTCTAGAAAGAGGCCTACATGTAAGTTGATGTTGTAATAATTTTTAACTGTGAATAATTAAGATCAATCTCCTTTCTGACACCTAGAGATTCTCACATAATCAGAAGCCCATAGAGGTGAACTAACCAAATGTCACAATCAGTATCATCCTCAAACTCTGCTTCTTAAGTTTCTGATCATTAATACTGGTACTTAAAAACATTTTATATTTGCTGAAAACTGTTATTAAAATTTACCTTCTTGCTATGAGAATTTAGTGTAATAAAAATCATGAAAAACAATAGGTAAAAAAATAGCATTTTAAGAATATTTTAGAAAACCCGTCAAACAACTGCAAATACAGCTGATTTTTAAGTGTCTCTACTTTTGAACTATGTGGTTTTTTTGTTTGTTTTTGTTTAAGTGTATCACTTCTAAAGAAGCAAGGGAGTACCAGTTCTAGGATTTATTCTTGTCCATTACATTGAGGACCTCATCCAAAAGTGAAGGTCCCAAGTCAAGTTGTAATGAGAGAAGAGAGCCTGCAAGATCTGAAAGGGATTCTTCCGACTTAGTCTTTGTCTTGGTTAGTTCACATGAAAGTTGACTGTCATCAAATAAATCAACTGTTTGCCAATCAGTGCATCGTTCAGAAAAACTGGATGAGTGACTGTCTCTACCATTAGTAAACGGCGAAGAACCATTTTGCTCCCATATGTCATCTTTGTATGTTTCTCCATCCTCCATCTGTTTACCTTTTTCCTGCAAATTTTCTTCTATTACTGGCTCACAGCTAAGCCTAGGATTTCTTGATGACCTGATGGATTCTTGCTTTGAATTAAATGTCACTGGTGACAATAAGGGCAATGTAAGAGCTTGAGAACCCCCAATGGCAGGAAGGGAAATAGCATTTTTGAGCACTGGTGATGGAGTTTCTGTAAACACGGATTCAGAAGTGCTGTTTGCCCTTAAGAATTCACTGTGGCCACCAGACTGGCTAATTCTGGTTTCTCCTTCATTTCCAGGCAATAGCTCATAGTTGCCCTGCAAAAAGGAAATGTCTCCAAAAACATCATGTTGTCCCTCTTTTCCAATGTGTATGGTGTGACGAAAATCTCCGAGTGGTGGACTGATCATATCAGGAGATAAGATATCCCTTAGTTTGAATTTTTTCCCTTTCTTATTGTTAGCAGCTTTCAAGTAGATAGGTGTCTTGGCAGGCATCTTGCTTGTAGTTTGAGACAGGAAGTTTTTAAGAAAATAAGAAAAAGGAAGCAGAGAAGCAGCCTCTTACAAAGTCAGTTATTCTTGGATTCTTGGGAGATCTTCAGTGTTATCAGCGTTACATCATCATCTTGAACCACCCTTGCACACTAAGTCCTTCTCTTCTGATGCAGAGAACTGTGGGGTATGTGAAGGTGAATGTCTCCTGCAGGTCTTTCCAAGGCAGAACACAAGTTCAAGGTCAGTTAGCAACCACACACCCTGCTACTTCCAGAAGTTGAGAAAACCTGCATGGGATACAAAAACAGATTATCACTAATTCATTTTTCATGGTTCATTGTCTTGTTTTTACAAAAAATAATAAAAAAAAAAAATGGTTCTGACAGTTCCAGCCTGCAGATTAGCTTTATGGCATTGCTTCCCTTCACTGGGCAGGATAAAAGAGTTCAGACTAACAAGGGTTAGCTAACCTTTCTCTGACTTCATAGCCTTTTTTTGAAGTCAGTTTCTTAGGCACGGTTGCTGAGCACAATTCATTTGATAAATATCACTGTCTTTATCTTTCTCCTCCTTATTCTGGCATTCAAAATCCTGGCCTGTGACAGAACATGCAGAAACACATTGATAACATTTAACAACATTAATCTTCCTGCATCTACCAAAAGATTAACAAAGTAATTCAAGAAACCTTTTTGGAAATGTAGTAGACCACCTTGGATTAGAGAACTTCAGATACCCCCATCTAGTGCTGGAAACTAAAGCTCACCATCGTCAATAACATTTCTCATAATTATGCCCATTTAAAAGGACAGTTTTAGGTACTTGAAAAAAGTGCTAGTCCAGATCTTTACAACTAGTCAGAAAAATCCAAACACAGGTGTCTTGGATAAGACTGATTCTTGTAACTACAATCTTTAGAATACAGGAATTCCCCACAGCAAATAGTTATAGACTAGCTCATTAATTATGTAGGCCATGACTCAGAGTTGCTCTGTGCAACCAAATGAAGCAGCGTTTGCAAACCAAGTCATCCTGTTAGAATGTGATCTCTGAAAAGCCTGATGAAGCAGTCTACAAGGGCTAACAGGCTATTGGGCCAATAAATTAAGGAAAAATACTCTTTGTTAATGCTTTTATGGTGCATTTCTTCCTCTTAGTACCAGTTTCTTACTCTTGAAGAATCTCAGAATAAATGCATTTTTCTCCTGGATGTTTTTGTACTTTACCCTATTAAGTCTATGGACCATCAGAGCATCACAGGTCACTTCTCACCAGAATACTTAGCCACAAGTCCCTCACACTGTCCATCACCATCCTTACTCTGTGAAGACGCTTGTAGTTTTTGCACAGAAAGACTGTCCTGTGCAATAAGTGAAGGGAAGCTGTCTGTAACAAGGGCTACTTTTGCTGACTTGTATCCATGCCCCAGTAGAGATTTTCCCTTTGCCAACTTAAGCCCAGTAAGAATCACCAGTTACAAAACTTTGTACTGTATGGCTATACAGCCAGTTTGTCAAGTATTTAAGCAGCTTCACAAACCCTTTAGCCTGAGTAATTAGTTTTTACAGTGGAATACTTGATCGTGCATCACAAGGGGAGCTGGGAATCTAGCCACCTTAGGTTTTTTTGATTCTCACCAGGTATCTACAGCACTTCAGATATTGTTGAAAAAACTGTCCCCCAAAAGTATAACAGATATAAATAGCTGAAATCTGTCATACAAAACAAGCTCAATAAGTTAGGAGGACATTTTATACTTTTAAGCTCAATTACAAAAATACAATTGATTGCATCAATCAGTTAAAAGCCCTTCAAAGCTTCCTTCTGCACAACACAATGGTAATTCATTGGGATCTACAAAGTACTAGGAAATTCACATTACATGCCAAAACTCCACCAACTTAACTCTGTGTCAGTACTGTAAAATACAAAAGTCAGTCCTACATAATATCTCTACTTGTGCCACATGCCACAGGAACAGAATTGATTTGTCAGCTTGGTTACCTTTCAGTTTTAAACTGAAAAATCCACTGCATTGGTTTCTCCCCCTGGTTATTATTCTACTCAAGCAATCCACTTAGTTAAACAGTGTCCTCAACTCTAAAGAGATGACTATTCTTAGCAAACAAAGCCAAATGATGAAATAGTTTTGTGTTGATCTAGCGAACACAGTCCTATCTCATTTCCCCAGAATAACAGGCTGAATCCCCACTGATGCCAATTCCTCATTCTTTCAGATCTTTTAATCTGGAATGAATGGCAGTGTGATCCAAAGACATGCCTGTTGGTTGATTTAAAAGTGAAAGACAAATCCTCGTTCATTCAAAGCTTTTATGGCTTCCACAGATTTGTATGTGTATCAAAAAACATTATCGCTATCCTCCACAAGGATATTTGAAAGAAACCTGAAGGACTTGCCACTGGTGAGGTCTTACCTCAAGTACTATGTCCAGTTTTGGGCCCCTTACCACAAAACCAGACGTTGAGGTGCTGGAGTGAGTCCACAGAAGGGCAATGAAGCCAATAAGGGCTCTAGAGAACAAGTTTAATGAGGAGAGGCTGAGAGTGCTTAGTGACGTGGTTTAGTGGTGTTTTAATCAGAGTTAGGTTGATGGTTGGACTAGATGATGTTAAAGGTCTCTTCCAACCTAGACAATTCTATGATTTTATGAAGGACACGATGAAACATCTGAACATCAAAAAAATACTAAAATCAAGTGTAAAATAACTTCTAATATAAATAATCCATTTTGACACACAAGAGTACTGTATTTTATTTAGCTTATAGCTCAGGAGGGAAAGAATATGCAAACCCCCAAAATAGAGCAAGATTTTGGGCATCCAAAAGTTCTTGCACTATGGCAGAGCCCCAGTAAGGGGCAGTGTAAAACCACGCTACCTCAGGGGATGCTGCAAGAGACTCGGTGTCAAGAATTATAATCCCTCTCTATGCAGCAGTCCCTGCAATTCTGAAGGTCTTGCCTTCCTTTTGGTCCGTGCAAGTGGCTTTACATTTAAAGACAAGAACTTCCACAATTATGTGCTTCCTGCAAGCATAATTTTCTCTGTCAAAATCAAAAGCTATTCTTGCTCTAGATTTCACTAGCCACTCTACTGAAAATTAATTTACAAGGTCTAATTTGCAAAAAAAATAAGTTCCCTCCTCGATGGATAGGCATTCCATGTACAGCATGACTTAAGCTTTGGAGCAACTGTGCTTCGTTTCTGCTTACCTATCCTCTTTGTCAACTACTGCTCAAAGAACTACAGATTCTAAACTACTTTGAACAGCTGAAATATATCATAAATTTGGGAAAAAATACTGCTGTTGCTCATCTTTCATTTATAATTAAATAAGGAAGAACATATATCAATATACAACATGGTTTAAAAAGAAAAGTGTTCTTTTAATTAAAAAAATAAAGAAATCCAACTTTGGCAAATGAAGAAAAGCTTCATGAGACTAAGCCTCCAGCTCAACTCCTGCAAAACCAAGAAAATTAGTCCACAGAATTTTCACAAGAACATTACACACTCCCTCCACTCAACAAGATTTAATGAAATCACCAGTACACACATGCTAAGAGAAGGAACAGAACACACTCCAATCTCGATACCAGGCCACAAAGTAAATTTCATCTTTTCTTAAGATGACACCTTTTTCTGACCCTGCTGCTAAAAGAGTCTCTGTTTTAACTAACTTCAACTCAGTAACTAAGTGAATGTATAGCCAAATGGGAAAACTGAATAAGATATTACTAGAAGATCAAACACGTAACCCCAAGGCCAGTGTCAGATTGACAGCCTACATTTAAGACAAAGTCAGGATTAAAAGATTGTTTCTTACAGTTGAAGAGATAACTCTCTCCTAACAAGATGAGCCAAACCAGAAAAACTTCAGCCCAGTGAAAATTAAAGTTTTAGTTTTGCTGGAACACTTGTTCATTTTCATTCCTATCACTTCACACTTTGATGTGTTTTGCTTTGTAACAAAGACTAATATTTTCAGAGTCACTTCTCAATCCGCCTTGTGAACCTTCTGTCCACTCAGCAATCATCACCTTCCACACAGCTTGAAGTTTTCCATGGATGCCTTAGTTTATTCCACAGCCTGTTTTAAAAGGCTAGACTATCAGCAAATATCTCAGCAGCTAAGGATACAAAGCTGAATACAAATACGAGTCAGGATACAAAATTTTATTTGTGGGCAAATCCCAAGAGACCTAGATCCTTAAGCAGTGCAAAGAAATTATAGAAAGAACATCCTATTTACACAGGACAACAGCAGAAGCAAGTGTGCACTCTAGGATGCCTATGGGCTTTTTAAAGGCCAATGCCGTGCAAGGGCTGTGCCTTACACATCATGGGCTAGAAGGATGAAGTTTTAGAGAAATCCATGTCTACAACATTGTTTACAATAGCATTGAACTACCTTGTGGAGTAAGTCACTATGGGAAAACAGTGTCTGTAAATTATTTAATTATCCAAATGAGAACAGAGCAACCCAGCAAAAGACAGACACAAACTATGCAATCAACTGCTACAACTTTTCTACTCAATGAAATATCTGCAAGCATAGAAGATTTAGGCTTTTGGAGTTCAGTTTGGGTTTTAGCTGCAAGTAGTTTTCAGCAGCACAAAAAAAATGTTGAGAATGTCCTTGTCAGTGCTGTTACTTTCACTATGCCCGAAACATCAATGCAAACCATATTTTCACTGGTTTTGTAACAGGGGCTTGAACTAGTGCAAATCCTGAACACTGGTAAAACAAACTCCCAGTATAACTGAGTCTTCAGGTACAAGAAAAGCAGCAAATGATGCACTGTAGAGCTTACCCTCTTATGTTCCTGTGGACTTAAGGGTCCGTATCAACTGGCAGCTTCTGAAGAAGAGAGGCCACAGGTCTGTCTGCTTCTAGACCAGGCCTCTAGTGAGCCTCTGCTTATAGAGCCACCACCTTCTGAGTACCTTTAACCAAATCAGGTGGTAACACTTCTCCCTCCAGATTGTTCATCTAAATTTACCTTGGTTCTAAGAGGCCCAGCCTTTGAATTCACCTGTATTAAAGTCAGTTTCCCTGATCAGATTAGAAGTCCTCACCCTTTGTTTCTCCCTCCATCAAAGAATTTGCACCTTTTGATTAAAGCTACAGATTTAATTACTTTATAAAACCAATCAGGCTAATTGCACTTCAGTTCAACTAATTTTCCTCAGTCTGCACTCAACATATTTTCCTAGATCAAATCTTAACTTACTTTATCTCCTTGTCACATACACTTTTCAGAAAATGAAGGGGAAAAAATCCCCAATCCCTCCCACAACTAGAGAAACACACGTCAAGAGGGGACCCTATGAGGCAGTTCATTCCTTTCTCCATCATCCTGCAAAGACCCTGAGGCTTTCTACTAGTCCTGGAAGACATATGTCCACCCTCCTCTTAAAATTCCCTACAGGTGCAGACTGCACACATTCATTTACTTCACAGAGGCTAGTCATCAGAGAAGATGCACCTAAAGTCTCCCTTGATCCCGTCTGGGCCCTCACGAACACAGTTCATTGTTTTATGCATTCTAGGTCTCCTTTCAGCTTTTTCTTCTTCAAATTAAACAGCACAATTATTTAAATATTTTTAACACACATCATGTCTTGTGGAGCTTTGATAGCCTCCCCCAGCCTCCTGTTCTTGTCTTCCTCCCCTCGGTTCAAGTCCAAAGCAAACACAATATTCAAGCTGAGATCTCAATTTCTTTCTTATTAGTCTACATTTTTCTTTCAGCATCACAAGATGGATGGCTTATGTTTGGTTTGTGGTCCAGTAAAAACCTAGTTCCTTTAGCTGAGGACTGCTGTCTAGCCAGTTATTCTACACCTTGTTCTTGACTATGCCCCTGTAGCAAATCCTCTGTACTCACTGCATTGCATTCTATTAATTTCAAACACTTCAAATGGTCAGGATCACTTCAAATATGAATCTTGGCCTCCACAGCATACAAGTGAATGTTATAGGAATACATTCAAATCATTCATGAAAATACTGTGTAGTAACAGAGATGGAAGATAATCCTGCAGAGTTACAACTGATATATCTTTCCAGATTAACGGTAGCTAAATACAATAAACGAATGACAATGAAGGCCTGGAAAACTTCAGCTATATACCAGCTGAGAAGAAATAAAGCAAAGGAATCTAAAAAAGCAAAGGAATTAATTCGTTATCAATCATCTTTGGAAGGGAAATGTAAGAAAAAAAATCCCATAAGGATACCTTTTCATCTCCCTTGCTATGAACACTTCTTCCCAGGCAAATCAAAGCTAAATAGTGTAATGAACAGTCCACCTAAAAAAGTGTTAATTGTCATTAAGTGTAAGCAGAGACAGGGACTGGCTGCATACAGTAGCTTTCTATGCAGGTCTCCTTCATTTCTCCAGCACGCTCCTCTTTCCCTCCAACCCCTAAAACTGAGGTTCATAAATCAAAATAAAACAAGTTCCTGAAACTATTTTTAACTGGTGATTTCTTTAAATCTTGCCATCTTGCCCTGTATAGTTCCCCTTTCAAATGGATCTAGCCAGAGTAAATCATATTAACCAGGGAACACCTTCAATTTTGAACCATTACTTGCGGATTGTAAAAAAAAAAAAAAATAAAATCATTTTCACAGTTAATTATATCCTTCAAGCAGCTGTACCAGCAAGGCAGGAAGGAGCTGGTGAATTTATTTAATTTGGAGCTACTGTCTAATTTGAACAACTGGCCCCAGTCTCCACTTATTTTGTTCTCTATCAGTCTGGGAGATTGTAAAGGTCCTTTATTAACCAGCAACATTCATCCCTGTTAAGGTACTTGAATACAAACCAAGTGGTTTCTCGGTTATCCTTTTTGATCGAAGTGAACAGGGGGAATTCCTCATGTGGTGATGGTGGGGGAGTAATTTTAAGCCTTCAAATATGTCTCTCTCTCCTTTGAACCCTCTCCAATTTTCCAACATCCTTTTCAGAGCAGACCAGAATTAGCGACAACGTTTCAATATCATTCTCCCTAACAACATATACAAAGATAAAAATCACTTCTTTCTTCCCATCATTGCTGTCTTGTTTATAAACAAGATCGTATTTCTGCTTTTATCCTCACCATCTTATAACAGGGATTTTCCTGTATTTACAGGGTAGCATTATATTACAAACCATGGAAGAGTTCTTGTGCTAGTATAACAAAAAGGAGCTCTCTAAGCAGAATAAACTATATTGGCAAAAGTAGAAATTTATTACTGCCATTTCTTGGTTCAGAGTCGGCAACCCTATTCTATTTTTTAGCATGAAGATACAGGTATATTCATTTAACCCACAAATTTTGCCTGTACAGCCAATGGCGGCTCTCATATAACACTGTTTGTCCAGTAAGACTCTATTCCTTAGGGAAAAAAAAAAAAGAAAGCAAAAAGCTTTCCAAGCTATTTTCTCCAACGTATAAGCTGGATTTATATTCTTTAGGTTAAAAAGCAAGGCCCTACTTCAGAAAGGATTTTATTTGAATTTGCTCAAGCTTTCAATCAATAAATCAGTTGAGATTTTTCCATCTTCTTCACAAATATACTTCCTTACCAACCTCCATCACCTGCAAATTTGTACTGACACTATTTTATGCTTATTTGCAGGCTGCACATAACACTGTCATGCTGTATAAAAAGCTGTATAAAAAGATCTCTGCATTATTTCACTAGAAATATATAGTTCTGTGATATCAACTTTTTTTCTGACATTTACTCCAAGCTTCTAAATATTTTCAATACATAGACACCACAGGGAACTAACGTTCTAACAATCTGTGATGAAAAAAATTAAGTCAAATGCCTTACAGAGTCTGTTTTTGCAGTTGTGCTTTTGATCATTCATTAAAATGTCTTAAATAATCCCCCCCACCTTCACCCTCCAACAGGTATCAGTCACATCCTACATTTTCAAAGCTGAAAGAAAGCTCTTTTCAAGAATAATGAGATCCTTTTGTATTTTATTTTCTTCTCTTCTCCAGAGACAGGAATTTAATGAGCTCACTTTATTCAGTTGTTTGGCTCTGAACTGAAA
Organism: Nycticryphes semicollaris; assembly: GCA_013400055.1. NCBI lineage: Eukaryota > Metazoa > Chordata > Aves > Charadriiformes > Rostratulidae > Nycticryphes > Nycticryphes semicollaris. The sequence continues at coordinate 14,299 of VXBJ01007281.1, forward strand.
CAAGTCCCTCTTTATTACCTTCTCCTTAGCTTTGTCAGCTGGTACATTCATACATACAGATTGAATACCATACAGCTCAATTTTGCCATTGGCTTTCAAGCACTGGGTGAGTGCAAAACCTTGCAGATTTAGGCATAGGTAACATGTCAGTACAAAGTCTAGCACCTTAACTCATACAGCTGGTGAAGGTGAGGTTATGCTATGTCAGACAGACTGTGCACTGAAGCACAGTCACACACTTCCTCCTACAAAGCCAGAAAACCAGATAAGCAAATAGCTGAGAACCATTAACTCCTGAATCACAGCACAGAGAGACTTAAAAACTTGTCAATACATTCTCTTAGTCTAAAGGAAAAGCATTGTGAAATGGGACAAAAAAAAAAAAAACCCACACCCACAAACAAAACAAAGAAACCCAACCCCAAAAAAACACCCACTTATAACCTGAGCCTACGTGCCATCCACTGCTCTGGCTGAAATCTCATCTGCTGAGGGAGAAGAAAGGAACAGTTTTTAGCCAAAGCAGCACCAGGATGCAGCTCAAGGCAAGGTCACTTAAGTGCTGCTATTGCCATGTGGAAGACTTTGGGAAGATGTGGATTGAGGCAGGCAATGACTCTTTTGATGTCAGCCAGCACCCAGCACTCATATCATTTAAAGTGGATTAACAAATCCACACCCTTTGTAGGTCTGAGCAGGTTAGCATAGATGGCTTTCTTGTTGTTCCCCAACCCATCTCTGCCCTCTAAACTGGTTTAAAAAGTTCCCACCCTGGATTCCACAGTTCTTGCTGCTGGTTCCTGGTTCTGCATGGTAAGTCCTTGTGCACAAGCCACACTGCAAACCCATCACAGCAGCAATGCTCCCCACTGACTCAGTTTACAGTAAGGCTTACCAACAGCTGCAGGGTGACTGATGGCAATGCTTCAAGAGATTTCAAGCCAAATATAACTGTTGGTGTCAGAAAGGCATTCTCTCCTTCACCCTTACTGTGTGCACACACTTGACCCCTTATAAGCCAGTTCATCACAGTGAACTGGGTGAAAGAAAGGAAAAAGAAAAGGGGTGTAAGATCACAAGGCTTGGAGTGAGATTATTACTTTCAGCTATCGAAGTTATTTGAATAGCTTAGCTGTCTCATGAAACATCATTAAAGAACAAGGAGTTCTGGGTAATTCTGCAAGAAAAAGTGTCTGTGGAATTACATCCAGATCTTTTTCACTTCTGATGCAAAAACGGCTTGATAGTTCCACTAGCTTCTGCCTTTGGGTTCCCAAGGCTGCTGTCATAGTGAAATTAAGCTTTTCCAATTATCATTAAGATATTATGATCTTTAAGGTCCCTTCCAACACTAACCATTCTATGATTATTATTACTATTTTTTAAAAGGTTCCCTATCTTAACATTTCCATAACTGATAGCTCCTGACAAAAGGCAATATAAGATAAAAGCATTTTGCAAGATCCCAATCAAAGAAACCAGCCACCCACACCAAAAACCCCAAACAAAACCAACCCAAAAAACCAATGGAAAATCCACCCTGCCTTGAACTCTCCACTTTCAGTTTTCAAACACCCTTCATCTTCAAGTCAAATATTCTTTATCATCTCCTTGAAACACACAACACAGGCATATTATAATCACCAGTTCTCCTATTATTCAATTCTCAAGCATTTCACTTGAAATAAGTATTTACCATCTTGAAGTGGCAGATAAACTAGATTTAAAGCAAACTTAAAGGCCAGAGAGCCCTCTATATGCAAAGGCTAACAATGAGGTAGAGGTACAAAGCTACAGAAAAATACAAAGCTGCACAGGGCTTATTTGTTTTATTACATAGAAAAAGGATGAATTCTCTCCTTAGTTACAGTACTGCCTCCTTCAGAGCTGAACAGTCATCAAGATGAGATCAAAGAGCATGGAGTTGGGTTAAACAGAAGAAAGGAGATTCTTCAATGGATTACAAAAATCTTCACTGATTTTCTCTTTTGGTCCAACTCATGCCCTCTTTTAGGAATGGGGATGAAATGGACTAAGTAGGACTTCTAAAATTTTGTTACTTATATACAATTCAAACTATACTCAGTTACTTTTGTTTCATATAAAATGATAATACAACTAAAGGAAAAAAAAATAGAAATTACATCTTCACTGTGAGTTTATACTCTACTCCTAACAAAATAGCTCCACTATTTGAATGCATCAGTTGAGCAGAGATAAGAATCTGGAAGAATAAGCCACAACTGAAAGATATGTCATGTTCTGGCTCTGCTCTGCAGCATGTCAGTGACACCTGGGATGTACCCCACCTGACAGGGACGCAATCACGCTGGACAGTAGCACAGGCTCCCTACTTTCTCCTGAGAGCTTTCTGCCACAAACACTCAGTTCTGTTTACTTGCATTGCTCATACCTAGATAGATCAGACTTCTTTTTCTCTGGAATACACAAAGTAGTATCAGAACGCACTCATTCTCTGGGCCAAGCCATATTTCACATACTGCTCTTAAAAACAGGCCGGGTTAATCAGTTTAATTTGAAATACATTAATATACTCAGCACTTGTACAGAGGCATATACTGTCTGAATGTTCAGAGTGGCACAGTGGCAATTCAGTATTAAAGTTAGTTTACTGATTAGCAGCTGGTATTTCTTTCAAACCCTAAACCCCATATATTTAACTAAACTGTCTGAGATACTGCTGTCTCAAATCCCACTAAAGCTACCTTCTCAATGCTCAGGGTTTCACCTCAGCTTGTACTCACCACCTATCTTCCCATTACTGCAGCTGTATTTCAAGAGATTAGTATACCTCTAAGACAGAGCTTAGGCCAAATGGTGAGTGACATGACAGCATCTGTATACAGAGAAGGCTGGACCTTGAGCTTGCATGTGCAGGCAACATGATGGAATAATTAAATGGGTCAGGGAAACGTGTTTTATCCCATGAACCCAAGCAGACCTAGTGTACTGCAAGTCAAGTCCTGTCCTTTGCAGCTTGCTGGAAAAGCATTTTGCAGACATTCGTTTTCTCTGTGCTCTGCAGGGGCTCCTGCTTAGAACTTTGCCTTGAGACTGAAAGAGAACATAAATCCCCCTGTTTAAAGGTCAATATTTCAAAGTGCTCCAAAATGGACATTTTGTTTTCAGAAGTAGTGTCAAGGGAAAGCACATTGGCAGCAAAAAACCGCCAACTTCTAGTAGGCAGTCGTATTAGGGTAATGTAATCATGACTCATGCTCCTCACCCATTTCCTGACTAGGGCTGTGCATGATCAAAAGAAAAGCAGCCACAGCAATGCTGCCACGCGTTAACGTTAGCTAGCCTGAAAGGATTACACACTGCCAGAAAACAAACTCATGGCAGAGTATCCTATTTAAAGCCTGGCATAAGTTGACACTGACAAACACAGTGGCGTAATACCATACTCAACCAAAACAACAACTTGCCTTTGTTGTGAGAAACAGGTTACAGCTTTTAATGATGAGTTCTCCTACCCGAACAAACCCTCTCACACACCTTTGAACACTGTAAATCCTTGGGGTGTGAAGGGAATATCCAATTGCTAGTCAGTATCCAAAGACAGACAAGATACACGGCCCTTTTGAAGAGGATCACAGAAAACTCTGACTGCAGTAAAACAGCTACTGCCTCCCCAGAATGGCTGTAAAAGAACGTGCACGTGCACCAAAGCAGCAGCTGGGCCTATGTGGCTGTCGGCTTAGAAGAAAGTCACTGCAAGGAGCAATTTCTGTCCCTGTGTTCAATCCTGTCGGGCAGCCCAAGTGAAGTGTGCGCTTAATGATGCAAATTGGTGTTCATTTGTATAAAGAGCTCTTCAGCAGAAAACAAATTCCAGATCATTGTTTGCACCTTGGTCACATTTAATTTGTTCCAAAACCCACATTAATGAAACCCCCAAAATTAATGAGATATTTCAACAGAAACTAGGCTAGACGTTAGGTAACACAGATGACAACATTCAGCTGCATGTCTCTGCAGCCCTCGCAGGCCAAATAGACTCACAGAATCATTTAGGTTGGAAAAGACCTCTAAGATCATTGAGTCGACTCTTCTCCCTCCCTCCTGCCCCAGAAGGGGAACCCTTAATTTGCAGGTCCCTTCTACAAACGCCTACTAACTGCTAAACATGTTTCTCAGCACCAGCTGTTGCATTCCTTGTGCTACTTCAACAAAGAAGATCAAAGGGAAGAGAGAACTTCCAGCTGACCATTAAATATATAAGCCATTGTCCATAGAATTAAGACTGATCAGCAGTGGCACTCCACTCCTGGTGTAGGTTGTCTCAGCAGCCTGGGTGCCCAACAGCCAAATTCAAGGCAAATAACCTAGCTTTTTAGAAATGCCTCAGTTCACCTCTTAGAAGTCTCAGATATTCCGCTCCTCACATGATACAGAGAGCTGGAGGACAGGCAGGAGAAACAATCAGTTGCACAAGGCAAGAGTTTTGTTTAGATCTGACTAAATCAACACTAGCTAAATATACTAAGCCTATACATTATCTAGATTGCACTAATTACTTCAGAGCTGGGAGAAGCTAGTTCTGAAACAGAACACACATGTACCAAGGCCTTACACTGCATTGTGACACTTGCTGCTAGACTGTTATAACATGTCTTATTTATACAGTTCTAACAGCACAGAAATCAGGTGCAGCAATCCCTTTGGGCATGGATGCACCTCTCTTGACCACGAACAAGCTGTTACCGCATGCTGCAAGTTGTTCATGTACCAATTCATCCAGCTGGTATGGAAGGCAGTGAGAAGTGTGCAGACAAGAAAACATAATGCAAAAAACCTACTGTCCTGTGTAAAGGCCACATTTATTTACTTAATCCTTTAATAAGTAGGTAAGATGAACTTCTGCCTTTACTAAAGGCTATTTAAAGCTAATTTCTAATGGCTCTTGCAAGCAACAGGAAGTCAGAATTCAAGTCATGGGAAGAGTGATAGGTTGCTTAGTGTGATTTACCATCCTTTGGAAATTTAAGAAAAGGTGACATGTTGTAGAGCCCTGCACTGCTGACAAAAAAACCTCTGCTCAAACACTAGAAAAAACAACCTCAAATCTTCCCCAAACCAAAACCAAATGAACAAACAATTAAAACACAATAATTATGACAAAACCCCCCACCAACTAAAAAACCAAAAACAACATAAAGGTGGTGAGGATCCAAGCACAGAAGTAAGTGGCCAGATATTCCCGATTGCCTTAGTTTAGATAATGGGAGCAGAAACGGAGGGCAATTTCTTTGTCCCAACTGCAAATCCAAAACTTATCCAGAAAAAAAAATCCCCCATATAATACTTTAACAAAGCAGTGGTATTGCATTAAGGCACAGTGTCACACTCTTCTCTTGTAGAAGTCCATACTGTTTCTTTTAACAGAGATAGCCTCTGCAGAAACACAGGGAAACAGACTTTAGCTCCCTGCATTACAGAAGAGCACGTGGCCAGAGACACAAGAAATTTAAGAGAAAAGTTGCATCCAAGGAGAACATCAACATCTCAGTGCTGCTGCTTCGGTACTCACCAGGAAGAAGTTAATGGATAATATAGGTCCTGTTCCACAGACCCTCTGAATACAGCTCACGTAGGAAAGAGTAGGAATATCATAATCACAGTACTTTGAAACACAGTCCCAGCAAAAGACACGCACAGTAACTTCTAGAAGGAAGATGATATTATCAAACTTGCATTCATTCTTTTCCTCTGTATGTGGGTGCTACTGGGGTTCATCAGAGGTACTCTCCTCCTGGCTGCAGAAGCAGCAGGGCAGCATACTTGGGCTCTGAGGAAGGAGCCCAAGGAAATCCTTACTAGAGGAAATCATTAAATGGTTCACCAACAGCTACAAAAGATCCATGTTAGGAATAGTTAATAACACCCCTATTGTTACAGTCCTACACTTCTTAAGTTAAACCACATCCTTGGGGAAAATGGGGATGTTATTGCTGTTTTGTTTAAGTTCTCTCAGAACACAGAAGACTAAATATGGGTTATCTTACAATAATTCACATTAAATGTATTTTCTTAAACAAACAAAAAATCTTTAAAAATCTAAAAAAGAAAATTCTGCCATAGACACTGCTGTTCAACTATTGCTATTCCTGAAGAGACCATAATCCATTCACTTCAGGGAACAAAAGTGGGAAGGCAGAGACGACTTACTATGGGAAGAGAAGAAGAGCTCAAACAACAATGACAAGAAAAAAAACCCTGCACCTAATCAATAAACCAAGACACTCCAAACAGAACACATTAGCAGCTTGTAGTAGAACAGTTAACTTTTAGGAGGCACCAAGTTCTCAGGTTAGTGACTGCTAAGGAAGTTCACACCTCCCAGAGAGACTGTTTCAGACTGTCTGAAACAAGGCAGGCAGTTTCACCCGGGATGCCAACACAGGCTGAAAGAGCATTACTGTCTTAAAATTAAATCTTATTTTTAAAAACAAAAATATTGTTAATACCTGAAAAATCCAGAGAGACTCTCTTAATCTGCCTTAAATGTTGGCTGTGACATTCCCAGTGACTTACTATCCAACCAGATGAACTGAATGCTGCTTTAGAACTTGATTAAGCCTAATGATAAAAACCTCTTCTCATACCTCTTGCCAGTCACCTTCCTTATGCATGAGAAGACACAGAAATTTTTCTTACATGTTTTTCCAGCCACCCAAATACTCTTCTTGGGCTTTCCATTGAAAGGCTGTCATTTACTATCACCTGGAAAGTGCCATTTGCTCCTTGGTCAAACTTAGCATTCATGCCCTCAGCAGGGGGCTGCAAGGGGTTTACTAACGCAATGACCACCTTGGTACACATCCTGCATTTGTAAAGTAGCAACTTCTCACCCCCAGGAAGTGCAATGTTCTTTTTCCTAGACTGTTGCAATTAAATGCAAGAATGAAACAAAATTAACGTGTTGAAACACTGTAGCAGTTGGTGGGTACTAATGCCACTTTTCCTGATAGCCTAAAAACTAACCAAGATTATTTTGAGTCCACTTAGCCCACATCTTTCTCTCTCGGTTGGCAGTAATTAAAGCAGTGTAATTATTGGAGGCTATAACTACAGCAAATTGGATTAGAAATCAGGACTCTTGCTTTACTAAATAGATGACAGTACATCTGCAATGGAAGGATAGGTCTCTACAACACCCAATATACGCAGCTCCTCTTCTGCTCAATACATCCACTCAAAACCAAAAGAATATTTTATTTTTTTCCTGTCATGGGATCTCAGAGTAGATCAATTATGACTTCTTATACACCAGCTTAATATGCTTAATTTCATAGGAATTTCTCCCCGTTGTACACCATAAAAGGTAGTGCTGTTCCCAAATCAGACAAATGTTAGAAGGTGTTATACATGGAAGTTGCAGCATTTTTTTTCTACAAGCATTAGGGCTTGTGTGGGCTTTCTGCTCAGCAGAAGGACTTTCAAGCAGCATTGTCAGTGAAGCTTTTAAACTCTTTGCCTTCAATTCAGCCATTTAAGTTGGAGAATTACCCTAGAATGACCTACAGCGGAAGGCTGAGGATCAGGGGGAAGAGAGGGAAATTAACAAGTAGATAATGGAAATTAGAGGAAGAGAGCAACCTTGGTTAACTGATACCTGAACATCGACAAGCCACTTGAGTTTTAACTGTAGCCAAAGTCATGCATTCAAGATTAAAATTTCAGACTAAGTCACATAGGCCAATTCTTTTCGGAGGGAAGATTGAGCTCGGAAACAGTTTTACAGGTCAGAAGAGATAATCAGCTGAAACTCATCCTTTGTGCAGTAGTCACCAGCAGCTCCTGCAATTCTCTGATGCACAAGAGGACACTGACACGGGAAAGGGAAGGTCCAGTAATTCTGAATGTAGCCATGACCACGTCCAGTCCCAGTAGCCACAAATCCAGGAGGATGCCATTAAACAAGACAGTTTCAGAAGAGTTGCAGGACTGATCTGTCACTTATGTCTGTTAGACTGAAGCCAGACAATGCAAGGCAAGAAAAAAAAGTTGTGCCTTTTTGTAACACAAGAACAAGTTTACCAAGGTGTGTGGTGTATTCTCTTGTTATTTGGATTTTAAGTTAAATATATATATATATATATATATATATATATACACACAAATAAAAAACCTTCCCATTGTCTAAGTCAAACAGTTCAGGCAGAGCTACAAAGTCACACTGATCTGGGAAAGGCCTACAGCTTATCGTAGACAGGTTCCCAATAGTCTGTTCCAGCCCAAATCATTCAAGATGCAAACAGTATTTTTCCCTAAACACATTACATTTCTCTTAAGAATTAAATATTTTGGAAAGCATTTTTATCCAGGGAAAGCCACACTAAACTTTCAGAGCCTTTTTGTTCACAGATTGTTTTCTTGGCCATCAAGATGATGATGAAGTTTGAAAGGGCAAATCTCCTGGAATTCACCAAATTAGAGCTATCATCCAGACTGTTCTGTTTGGAAAGTTCTTGTCTTTCAACAAAATAGAAAAAAAATTAAATATAGATATGTAAGTTTGACAGTACTTCAAATCTTGCATGGAGAACCCAATAAATTCTTTCCTGTCAAATTGCCATGAACAGTTTGATATCCGCAGCCTTGAAATCTGTTTCTCCTCTGATGCTGTGCAAGCAAAAGGGCACACATTTCACAGCAACTTAGCGTATTCAAAACCTAAACATTTTAAAGTACAGCTTTCTAACAGGGGTATCTCACATCCATCACAGAGTGTCCAAACTCAGATACTCAGTTTTGAGGAAAAGCATAATGAAAAAAATAAGATGTGGTTTCATCCACTTTTGCTCAAGAGATACTGAAAGAGTTTTTAAGTTTTACAGTACTATATAACTATAATTTCTTTTCAAGTCACATCACCTATATATTTTTACTGCTGTAAAACTTGACTTTGGGATCACATCTGTACTTTCAGAATATTAATCCAAGACCTACAGACTTTGAAATTCAGGAGGCCCAGTAACTACTGACAGTTAACTCACCAGATGGACTGAAAGAGCACATTGAATCAGAGCACCTGAAAAATCATCTGGTATCATTTCAGACAAGGTTCTCTAATGTACACACATAGAAAGCTGCTCCTACTTCTGCATATACCACAGTGTTTTATTACAGAGAGAGTGCACACACAGTCTCTTAGAGGATGCCTTTTTAGCATGTCCACTTACCCTTCAGATATCTTGGAAGCTTCCAATTTAAAGCTCATTTTCACAATTGTTTATAGATTTCAGACTTCACCATTCAAGCCAACATTTTCCATACATTCTCTGCAGCAACCTGTATGGGCTTTTTTTTTATTCAGAGGATTAGAAAGAGGTGGGGGAATTTTAACCAAAGTTCTTAAACTGTTTCTCTAATGAGACAAAAGGGAATTATGTATTTCTACTCCCCTGCTCTATGGTAATGCTCTTTTCTCCTATGCATACACCACACATTAAAATCCACAGCCTTGCTAAAAAGTTCTAGCACAATTGTACTTTTAAAGCCAGTCCTAACAATTAAATTTCTATCTGGGAATGTGTCTTCTGCTGTCACTAAACTACCAGGCTGGTCAATTTTCAGATGTTTTAATCATATAATTTTCATAAGATACAGCAGCTTAGTGTCTGACAGCTAAACTCTTCCAAATTTCCCTCTCTATTAAAGCTATCACCCCTCTCCTTACATTGCTCTATCCCCACAAACAGTTCAGCAGGAAGGAATAACCATAAACACAAATTCAGAGAAAGAGAGGAAGGACAGAACCTTTGCATAAGAAGTAGGGATGTGGAACCAGGCAATGGAGGACAATGGAAGTGGGGAAGGGATAGACCCTTAAGCATAGATGCAAGGGATTAAGACATACAAGGAGTCTTGATGCAGGAAGGTTAGCTGGAATCTGGCAAGAGGAGTTAATTTCATGTTAAGATTGCTCATTTGGGCATTGAAGCCTGCTTCTTTCCTTACAGATTCTTCAGTTTTATGCCGATTATATCTTTGTATTTTCAGAGGTTACTTGAATATATGTCAAGATCTACATTTCAATGGGTATAATGTTCGTCCCAAAGGCAGTGTCAAAAAGCTCCCAATTTCTCCGTTGTTGCTTCATTAGATGCTACTCCTGTCTCTTCCTCCTATAAGGTTGCCAGAGCACATCCCAGCAATCCAACTGTTACACTGTGTCACAAAATACCTTATTTATAACACATACTCCTCTGCCAAAGCAGAGGTACTGTTGCAGTCTCAAGGTAAAATAACTACTGCAACTAAAAGTGAAATTACTTCTCAGACAAAAATCTGAAAGCTGTCTGCAGCATAAATTACTTGATTCTTCCTTGCTTTTGTTTGGAGAAGTGGGTTTTATTTTTGTTCTCACAAATTCCTTTAGAAACTCCTACAGATTCCTAACCTACTTGGGCTCTTTTCTTCTTTGGGACGAGAAATATGTATTTTCAAGAGAGCTGTACAGCGCACTGCCATAAAATGGGTGACTTTGTTGCCTTTGCTGTTGACCTTATTGTATCTTATCTAAAAGACTTTGGAGACCGAGATGGGTATTCATCGTGCCTTAGGGTGCATATAGACAAAACCAGAAGAAACACAGCCTCCCTCCCCACTAAAATCATACTGTGCAAGTGGGGAAGGGATATACAGCAACAAAACAGCTGCCATGCAAATTACTAATCTGCTCAGTCCACTATATTATTCATAACAACAGACTTTTCAAATCAGTCTGCATGACTTCTCTGTACCACTAATTACTTTGCATAATAAGAAACAAGTTAATAGCACATAGGACAACATTAACAATTCAACCTTCTCATTTAAGGTTTTCTTCAAACTGACTAGATTCTACAGTTTACTTCTAGGCAAGATGACGAAACTGAGCAATGTATTACTATCAATTTGTATTATTGTAGCAAGAAGCAGAAGACCTAATCACATGCCAGATACCGAGCATATTAAGGATTATGAAGACATAAAATGACAACACTGAAATTTCACAAAAGACAGTTCTTCAGTTGTTGCGTCATTTGGGACAGGGAATACTGTAGCTTTGCAACAGAATTATAACTGTAGTGAGCATCAGTTCCCTCCTATTTCACCTTTCCATTCCAAGTGTTTGGATGGAATACAATTGTAAAATATAATTCCTTATGCCATACAGCCTACGTGTGGACACACTGCTCCATTCTTCATTCCATATTCCCATCGGGTTTTTAAACATCCAAGCAGAAAAGACCCCCAGATACACTGCATCTTACCCTCTTATGAACTGTGGTTATTATTCCAAGGTCATCTGCTAGAGAGCCACAAGCAAGCAAAGAACCAGCTTAAAATTGATGAAGAGCAGTAATCTTTTGTATCTGGAGCAGGAACATGTGAGCTGCATCTGACACACAAGACAATCAATGCCGCTATTCTTTCCTTGTCCCCCTTTCACTCACCATGTAGCTCTGCTACTGTTGAAGTGTTCCTTAAATTGGGCTAACCTCTAACATTATTTGTGGGAACCACATATCCTTGAAAGAAGGGAAACACCAAAGATTACACAGCCACATACCATCCTCCAAATGAATACAGACAAGACATGCAAAAGCTAAAGAAAAGTGCCTTTGCAAGGCCCACAATGTCAGGGAGAAATGGCATGGCAGAACCCACATCATCTTTTTCCTCTACTCTCATCGTGGTACATTCAGCTTTTAGCTTCAGAGATGCTTTTGGGTTTATTCTTTGTGGTTACAGAAACACGTTACTGAAGGTAACTTGGTAGCACTGTATCTGAAGCACAATCAGTGCTAGGTTAACAGTTGGACCTGATGATCTTAAAGGTCTGTTCCAACCAAAATGATTCTATGATTCTATACTCTCAAAGAACCAATAACTCACATTAATGCTTCAAATGACAAGGAGCTTGTAAAATTACAATTAAGCTGTCACTTGAGATCTGAACATTGAGAAGACAAAAGTTTTAACCAAACTGAAGCTATGCTTTATTTCCTGAAAGACAGTTTATCAAACAACCAAAAAATTGAAGACCTAAAAGTAATACTGATGACCATTCCCCAACAGAATTCATCATTAAAAGCAGTGGCAGAATTGCCTCAACAAGATGCTGTTCCACAACAGTGGTCTGTCACATCAAAGACAGGGTATTTACGGTGTACTTCTCGAGATCAGAAGAGAGGAGAGAAAAAACCAAACCAAAACATTCACCTTAAGCTCCACCACATCCTGGAATAATTTTTGCCCGAGTTTCAGATCTTATCCAGTCTCATGAATAAACAAAATTAAAGTAAAATTAAGTCAAAGCATACTCTGAATCATATTAACTGAGGCAAAAAGGTGAAGTTAGAGGTTTCTAGAAAATAATTAGACCTTTATGAAAAAAAATATATGTAAGGGCACACAATTTAAGATTTATTTCACTAAAACTGGAGATCCACATAGAAGGAAGAATGGAACTTATTTCTGATCTCAATATCTTAATGAATAATTTTTAAAGGGTTATATTTATTAAATCTTATAATGAAGAGGAACATTCAAAAATTGTTCTGGTACCTCAAGGAAATTATTAATTTTTTTTTTACATTCTAAATTACTTAAGTATTGATTTTTGTAATAGTTAAAAGCTTTCTTAATGAGAAGAATCTATTAGTGTTGTCATACGCTTCCTGAAGATATAAATTAATTAAGGGGGAAAGTAAACAAAAAGGCAATCTTGTAAATGCGGGGGAAAATCCCGAGCATCACTGGCATTAAGTTTCTGTACATCACTTGGTTTGAGTGCACCACTCAAACACTAGAAAAACCAACCAAATGAAAAACTGTGGCCCAGTCATAAGGCCTGAGAAAACCAGTTTCTTAAAAGTCAATAAGGAGCTTTTATTAGAATTGGAGAAACCGAGAAAGCATTTATTAAAGCAACTACCTCCATTGGCCTCTTCCTCACTAAAGATTTAAGCCTCAAGTATTGTCTGTCATCTCCTTCCTGCCTCTCCTTTGCTTCTTGCTGGAGATTTGAAACAATATTACTCACATTCTTAACAGGTATCAGGGTTTCTCCTTGTGAAGATCATGACAGAGAGCTCTGCTGACTAGAAAGCCAGTTTCACAACTTCTTTGGAGAAGTCCTTCAGAGATGATGACTGTGGTGGCAGCAAAGCACCTTTGATCTTCCTTGCAGAGTATCATTGAGAATTCTGAACCCCATAATTAGAAATATCATATGTGGAACACCAAGGTTGCAAAGCCAAAGAATACAAAACTAGGAAATCCCAAGATTATATTACTTGTGCAACCATCTTTTGGTTCCTTCACCAACAACTTTACAATGTTGCCCAGCACCACCCAAAAGGTCTAGGACAGAGCAAGGCCTTCAGCTTGAGCCCAGAATTTCAAACAGATCCTCTCTTCTTGTTCCTTCTTACCTCATTCACCCCACATACTGTTTGAAACAGCAGGGCTGTGAGAAATAATGTGACCATAATGCACTTATAGGTGTATCACCATTTTCTATAGACATTTCCCAACTTACAGATACTTGGTTTTGACAGCGTATCAGACTTTCAGTTTGCTTGACTTTACTGCTATACTGTACAGACCCTTTAAAAAGTTCACTGAAGATATTTTTTTTCAGACTAACAGTTTGCTTAATTTACTATTTTATGGCAGTGCCTGGTATTTTAACATAAAACAAAACAAAAACATTTGGAATGAAGACTCATCACATGTTTCCTTTGTTTAAGGCACAACACAAATATTCAGATAGACATAATTTTATATAGTGAGAACCAGACTTGAAACACCAAGTATTTCAAACAGAATTAAAAAAAAACTGTACTAAGCCCAACATTTTAGATCTTCCCAGAAAAGGCACAAAGTATTTATTTTTAGAAAGTTCTCTACAGATGTCTTTAAAAAAAATTATTAATTGCCATCTAAATGCATCAACACAAGTTGCAGACCTGACTAAGCAAGTCATACCTAGTTTCTTTGACGACAGCTCGTCATCAGCACTCGAATCTCTACAGAAGGTCAGCTGCTGTTTACTCGTAACCACAGAAAAGTTCACTTGGCCCATTCAGAACGAGCCCCAGCACAATAACTCACTAGATCAGGCCATTTAATTTCTTATCTAGTTTGTTCCCTGTTGACCTTTATGATAGAAATCAAAGCAGCGTATCAGACTTGGTGAGCTTTCTTCTATTATTCAATGCAAGTAAACAACATTAACACAACATTTACATAGTTAAGTTGTATGTTGTTGTCCCACACATAGTGGGGGTTGAAACCCTTAATGTGGCTCCCTGGCATTCATGAGATACTAGTCATCAAGTTTTAAGAGTATTACACAACTTGCATAATTTCAAAGATAAGTATAACAGTATTTCAAATTACCTTTGTTAAACATACATTTCAGTAAAATGCTCTCACATAAAAAGCTACTGCGATCATGAAGATACAATTTATTTTGAGTATTCAACTACTGCTTTCACATTTTCAGAGCTTTAGGTATTATAATATGCTAATTGAACGTAGGCTCAGCCTGTAGATGGCGTGCAAATGGCTTATCTCCCCCCTTAAAACAAAAACACAAGACAAACAAAAAGGAGTAAAGCACCTTCAACAGTTCACCAGCCTCTCAAAAGAGAGATCTCGCAGTTGTTTTACAAAAATCGTTAACTGTGCTCTTGTCGACCTAACAAACAGCAGAATCATAAAATAAACCCCTTCTACGCCTGACTACTTATTCCATAAGTGGCAAGGAAACCCAAGTAAAGGTATAAATATACCTCGTCACCTTGGCCAACTCTGTCTATTTGTAGTCATCTCATTTTATCTTGGCAGTATGTTTTCTGAAGCTTTACTGTGTCCTGATTTAACTCTAAAACTATGAGGAAGCTGGTCATCTTGTCAGCCAGTTCCAGCTACTCCTGTTACACTCATCTCCCCAGCAGCCATTCTTTGCTCAATAGCATTATGAACACAGTAAAATATTGTAAGCAATGCTTATCTTCATGAACGTCATCCAAAAAATCTTTCTTATTTAACACAGCAGGAAAAATAGAGCTCTTCTTCATCATGAACTTTACCTGAGCTTGGACTTGGCAGTTGCACCTCATTCTACCATCCTGCTTCACACAAACCCCTCCCCTGCATAGGTGGTGCTTCAAATCCGCTCTCATTGGTCTACCCAATTACACCCATCAGCACCAGCTAAATCCCTTCACTGGCTATTAACTGGCCTGCAGTCCTCCACGCAGCACCTGAATGCAATTCTTCCCACATCCCCATTTAAGCTAAGACTTGAGTTTATTTGGGAAATTCATCTTGCTATCACACAAAAACCCAACCAAACAACTCAACTACGTAATGGTTCAAGTGACAGCCACCCCCCCTCCCGGTAAATGCTGTACCTGTGGAGATACCCTGTCTCTGCAGCACGGCTGCACCAGTTAGGCTCAGGCCACCAAATTAGTTCAGTTTTGCCACTAGGAAAAGGAGAGGAGGCCAGTTGTCCCCAAGACGGTTCAGATCTTGAGAAAATATATTTACTCTGGCTTGATCATGAAAAGGGGAAAAAAAAGAAAAAAAAAAAGTAAAGAAATCATGGTTTTGTTTTGTTTTTTATTTGTTGGGTTTGGTTGTGGCTTGTTGTGTTTGTTTTTTTCCTTTCAAAAAGTAACATTTGCATGCCAGAGGGTGAAAGCCTGTGGTGTTTTACATCAGTATGAAAGGCCAAAAGGGCACCAGGTGACCTGATCCACATCAATTCTGTCAATGAGGGCATGGAATAGGGGGAGGAAGAACTGGTCAGAGAGCATCGCTGAGCTGACAAAGTCTCACTGGCAAGAAGAGAATGAGAACTTGACAGCAAATTCTGCATGGCAGAGGGAAAATTAGTTTATAAATGCCAGTCCCCTCTCCTACCCCAAATTATTTCTCAAGACTTGGGCAGAGGACCAGAATTTCTTCTATAAGAAGTCAGCTGGTTTAGAAGACTATAAACCAAAGCAGCATACCTAATTATGAAAAGCTGAAAGCAAAACATGTTTTGCCATGAACCATGGCTTTCTTTGGTTACAGTAAAGCTGATATAAGTGGTTTGGAACCGTTTTAGACGCCTCTTTGAAGTCAATGTGACATTTAACCACAGCAGTCAAACAGGGACGGTGCAGAGCCAGGCTGCCTCGGGGAAAGCGTGGCTCTGGGCTGCCTCTTAGGTGATATCCATCTATTTCCTTTCCAAAATTCACCGATACCACCTCCTGGTGATTCTGGCTAGCTTTACCCATCACCAAAGAGAGGCAGAACCACAGAGGTAGTTTCTGTAGCCTGATTTTCACTGCTGTGAATGCACAAGGTGCTCCTGAGAGAACAGTAACTTTGATTATCTTTAATCTAAGGAGGAGATAGGCCCCATTGTTTCCTTCCCAGATACAGCTGGCTTATGCTGAGGCCAGGAAAAATCATTCTTTTCAGTACTATCTTACTGACCAAAGAACCTGCACAGTTCCTCTCCTCTGCATGCTGTAATAAAAAAACCTAAATGTTCAAAGCAAGGAGTGTCTTGAACATAGGAGCTTTCTCTTACTGTTCCAAATGCTTCTGCTGAAAGACTATTTTTAACATGCCATAGAGCTAAAGTAAGTCTTAATACTAAAAAAGGCCGGACCCTTTCAGTACAAGACACTTTAAAAATAAATCTTTGCGACAGTAATCACCTGCTGATACACACTTTTATGTTTAGCCAGCTGCTGAGATGCCACATCTGTCACTTCTTGCTTCCAGAAATGCACTTTCCTTTTCTGTAGGGAAGGAGAAAATTCTGCTCCTGGAATTGCGTGGAGTATCATGATGCCTTTTTTGGTATCTCTGTCATTCCTCTAAGCATCTGAACCACAGCACATGGATTATAAGATTTCTTGTACTGTGCGTCTTAAAAATTGTTCAGCTTTAGATTTGCATACCTTAAAACCTCTGGTTTTTTCCCTCTACTTTTCTGAACAAAGTTACATACCTATAACCTATATTTAACTGAAAATAATGGTCCGTGCCTGAGTAATTTCACTCCCAGGAGCTCTCCTTACCTCCCTCCCCCAAATATTTTTCAAAGGAAAGTAAGAGATCAGGATCATTTTTATTACATTAAGCATTTCATAATGAGCCTTCTTTGTATTTTTAAAACATAACAACAATCTACAGTGACGCAAGTCCCAAATTAATTACTTCCTCTATTTTGGTCTCTTTTTAATTTCAACTGAAAATAAACCAAGTCCCTCTTATTAATCTACCACCCGCATTTCTTCATCAGCAACCCAATACAAATCCTTATTTGAGTTCCCGGCTTGAACTCTCTGTTCCAGACCCGGCATCGCACCGGGCCCTTGCCTTTCCCCCAGCCCCGTTCTTTGCCCCAGCTGCGCAGCCCCAGCGCACGGCTATTTTTAAAGCCACGCAGAAAGGCGCAGCAAAAGGGGACATCCCGCACACACACACACACACACACACACACACACACACACACAAAACTCTGTTGATGGAGGTGTGCCTTCTGCCTCCGAGACAGGGCAGAAAAATCAGGTATGTCAAAAGACGTCGGGAAGAAAATTTAAACCCATGATAAGGGGTGAATTTCAGTTGGAGATTTTCAGTGATTGTAGGAACACGCCGAGACGGTCTTAGCAATGCGATTTCTCCGGCATAAATCCCCCAGGCAGCCGGACTTGAGGATTAATGGATACTCTCCCTGGCCACCCCGAAATGCTTCCCCTCCCTCCTAGGCTACCTCCCTGCCTCCCAGGCTACCTCCCTGCCCCTGAGCGGGCGCAGCGCGACCCCAGCGTCGCTCCGCAGGGAAAGGGGGCAGTGCCGGGCCCCTGGTCGCC
>VXBJ01007281.1:35667-60677 GCA_013400055.1 Nycticryphes semicollaris
TGCCCTTTCACATGAGATTTCTCATTACTGAAGAATTTTCATACCTGTGAAGATCCTTTTAGCCATTAGATTGTCAAAATAAGCCCTCCATGTGTCAGTTTGACAGCGGAGGCTGAAGTTGCTTGCTCCATTGAAGCAAGGACTTTGTGCAAATAGTCCTTCACCCGCCCAGTGAGCAGCCCCCAGCTGGGAGCAGGTACCCATTGAGCAGGTGATTGGGAGGAGCAGCCCCACTGGTACCCAAGGGAGCAGGAAGGCTCTTTTCCCCAGTCTCCAATGTACTGAAGTCATGGCCAGAGACTGCACAGTTCCAGTAATTCTTAATTGCTATTGAAGAAGACAGAGTAAATTTGAGAGCAGCTCAGAGGCTGCTCCCAGTTTATGCAAAAGGACAGTCAGAGAAAACAGCATTATAAAGTTTGTGTAAGTAAAAGACAAAAAGAATTCTGTATGAAATACTGGCTTCTTTTGGATACATTTCCAACTTTGCAATTATTCAATTATTTATCCCGCATGAATGCACTCCACACTACCTTTAATCTACCAACTCTACTCTTGAGGCTACTTTCTCATTTAGGAACGTAATTTAAATGGTTTAAAACTTTTTAAAAGGGACATTGGAGGGATGACATTGCTTGTACTTCTTTTTAGTCAGAAAAGACACATGTGTGGGCATGCACCCATGTGGCTCCATGTGCTGAAGCTGAAGAAAATCCACACAACTGTCTCTGAGGACACAGCACACAGGCACATGGATGCATTTGCTATAACAGGCTGGCAACGATTTACAGCACCATATTCAAAAGCTTGTCCCAGTCGTGTCACACATCCCTGCCTCTTCTGAATACTTTCCCTAGTTCTTCTTTTTCAGAGCTGGATTTCAAACCTCTTGTATGCCACTGTACTGCACCACAGCTGGTTTAACTCAAGATTCTTGTGCTCTTTCATATCCTGTGCCTCTGACCTGCGGCACCTGCTCCACCTTTCCCTCTTCAGTTTTCCCTTGCCTTTATCCCCTCTGAGATTTATGCTTGCTTTCACTGTGATGAGGAGACAACCTGCTTCCCTTTAGCCCTAAAGCCCTTTTGTCCTGAAGCTGCAGCCATGCCATTTCTGTTGTTCCTGTATCATTGCTTTTACCTTTTCCAATCCATTGTTAGTCACCCTAAGGTTATCAAAAGCAGGCCGCATTCCCCAATACAAGGATTCTTTACCTTGCACTGTGCCCAAGGAGATGCATAAATACAGTTAGTGTTTTGAGGCCATAACAGGTTAGAGTAGTTTCAGTTTCTCTGCAGAAAAAAACACCGATTCCTTCCCCAGGTTAAGTGTGTGATGGGAAACCTTGGGAGACAGAAATGTAGGGGCCAGAGGCAGAACCAAGATTACTAGAAAAAACCTCAGTTCTGAATTTTTTCAACTTCTTACCAGTTAAAATATCAGTGTTATTAATAGCATGCAGATTTTTAATGGGCCCCCAGGAAGGAGTGACGGGATTCTCCACTGTTTGGTCTCCTTCCACCACAGATTTAGGCTGCTTCTCTCATTAGGAACTAAAACTGGAGTTTAAAGCCTGGTCTTAAGATTGCTAAGTGGTAGGCATGCTTGAATACTTAAATACTTGAATACCTACCTCACTGTGATATCTAGAGAATGTAAGTATCTGCTTAAATGCTGTGTTGAATCAGGATGATTTCTATTCTTCATAATATTGGTTTTATTTATCTATGCCCAGCTCAAGTCTGTGGTGCTTTTGCATTCTTTTTAGCTGGAGCTAGATCATGAGTTCAGTGAGGATTGTTCAGCAGTGTGTTATGCTTTGAAATTGTCTGTTTAAAAGTTGTACTTTGAAAAACGCTTTAGGATCCTTAAAGTACACATGATTAACGTAAGCTCTGGAAGCTAAGAAGTTAAAGTATTTAATGTAAACACTCTTCATACTACCGCCATAAACAAGCAAATGTTACTAAAACCTTTTCCAAAACTGTCTAATACTATTTTCCAGTGTTCCTGAAGATTGCATTCTGAAATACTATTGCTAAATAGTGTTTAGCAACACCATATAGGAATAGTCTACATTTTTGCCTCTTTTTTAATAATTCCTGTGGATTACCAAAGCACATGTATCCAAACACACAACATTTCTGGTAAGTTACTTTAGAGAGTGACAGAATTGTAGGGTCAGAAGGGACTTTGGGGTCATCTTTTCCACTTAACTTTTAAAAGTTTCCAAAATCTCTGGTCCTCAACAGGCTCTTCTCCAGGGGAGAAGCAGTCCTTTTTGAGTTTCCTGAAACAGGCTGCTACGTAGTGCATACAAACTCATCTCCTCAGCCACCTTTCACAGTCCTTCCTTGGCACTGTGGCCAAGTTGGGCAACCCCACACCTAGACTATTCCTGCACGTGCTTGTTTAT
This sequence comes from Nycticryphes semicollaris, assembly GCA_013400055.1. Classification (NCBI taxonomy): domain Eukaryota; kingdom Metazoa; phylum Chordata; class Aves; order Charadriiformes; family Rostratulidae; genus Nycticryphes; species Nycticryphes semicollaris. The sequence continues at coordinate 38,084 of VXBJ01007281.1, forward strand.
CCTCTGTTCCTAAAATAATCTACTGATGGAAATTCCACAACCTCTTGAGGTAGCTCCTTGTAGTCTCATCTTTTCACTACCTGTACTTTTTTTCTGTTTTTCCAACAGATACACAATTTACATCTCTCTCTGCTGCAAATTAAGCTGCTTTCTTCTCTTACTGAGTCTGCAGAACAGTGAGACTATCTTCGTTATAACAATCCTATTTACAGGCTGTTATTTTCCCCAACCTTATAGTTTTTCCTTGCTGTTTGCTCTTTCCGGGTAAAAACCATGACCAAGGTTAATAGTAGGAAGCTAATACAGCTTCTTTTCATGGAAATTATTATGCAGCATTGGAAAGAAAGAGTATGATCTGAGGGAAAGAGTATGACTGAGGGAAAAAGTCTTCTGCAACTTGTTTGCCACAGATTATTTCTGTAACTGTCACTTTGGGAATTTCTATAAATAAAATCACTATCACTCTTCTGAGAAGTGAGCTTTTACTAACATTTTTTAAACAATGAAAAAATACAGATCTGTTTTTCATCTAAATTCTTTATATATTTGAAATCACTCAGAGAAGAAAGTCCAAAGAAATGTGGTTAGGTTTGACGAAAAGAAGCCTCCCAGTGGGATATTTAACAGAATACCTAGAAAACAGTGTTGAAAGACTTATAATATTTGGAACACATTTTTTTGACTCTTGTTCCATGACCTCTGAGCTCCAAAGGACCTTACTTGGCTTTAACTCATTATCCTCCATGGTGATAACACTTTGGACCCAGGGGAGAAAGAAGACTAATTGACCTGCAGTTTGAGCAAGGCTTTTGCATGACCTTGTACATATTAATGATGGATGTTTGATTTTCAACATTTTTTTTTTTTTTATTCAAACACTGCACAAGATTTGGCTTTCCTAGTCTGCCTTCTCCCACTGCATCATGAAGCGTGAAGTGGAAGCACGCTTGTGAGCAGGCACCAACCTTCCCCTCACACCCCCATGTCTTCTCGGGCTGCCCAGTACTGCCTGGGGGAGAGCATGGGGTGAAGTGGTGAGTCAGCTGGTGAAAGGAGGTGGTAGTTCACATACTGCCCCAAAGGGCTTTTCCTTTCTTTTGTTGTCTGCTCTCTCTGGGTCCCCTAAGCTCAGAGCACTTTTCTCTCCAGGACTCTCAGGGGAAAAGAGGACAAAAATTCCACAGCATTTGATGGGAGGGGATGCAAACCTGTCTCTATTGCCAGATTAATGCCAGCATCTATGACTATCAGCAGCTTCAAATACATCACTAATTAATTTTTAATAAAAGGAAGCTAATGGTTGTTTTAAGCTTAGAAGGGGGAAAATAAACCACCATCACTTGAAAGCACATTACAGTAGCTTATATAAATGTAATAAATAGATATAACACAGAATAAATCTTACTTTTAGTAATAATTGCTCACCCTATGAAGAAAAAGAAGAGTGAAAGATCAATGAGAGCTCTGAAAAATGTTGTCTTGCTTAATACAAACATTTGCGCATCACTATCAGCATTTAGGGACTAATTCTGTAACTGCTGAGTACTCTTCTATTCCATTAACTACTGTGGGAGTTGAGAGCACCTGGAATCTTAAGGAATCAGGCTTTCTGGTGGTTTTAATTTAGTCTGACAATAACACTGAATAAAAATATTCTTGGGGATAGCCCGCAATTATATAGCATGAGCTCACTTCTTCATTATAAAATATGAGCTGAAACCATTCATAACTGCCAGCCAATATTACAACAGGCAATTCCAGTTTTTCATTGCATGGGAAAAGCACTAGCAAGATTTAATGAGTTTCAAAAATAGCTGCCACATCAGAAAATTGTAATTGTGCTTGTTTTTCTAATGCGAGTACCTGTTCAGCAGACATCGCCTAAACAATAGCATCCAAATAGACCAGGGCATGTAAAATAGCTACGTTTATTTGTCAGCTGCACACCCATTGTTTTCAGTCAGAGCCTGCAGAGCAGCTTCAGCTGTACATTCCTGGGAAGTGAATAATATCAGTTGAGATTACACTACAGTACCACATCTATTACAAGCACATTATAAAGATTGAATATAACCTAATTAGGAAATGCTGAAGTTGGCTGGGTGTGGATGTGGGCTGGTAAAGACTCATTTTACATGACCTTCACTTACTGAAAATGAGAGTTCACCGAGGATGAAGCAAAGGTAACAGTGTAGATTTCAGTCCCGAATCCAGATATCCCATACGCATCTCACATTCCTCATACCATTGCTGCTAAGCTAAACAATTGCCCCCAAGTTTCACTTCCATGCAACTCTTTTGTAAACACTTTGCAAATCCAGCAGGACAAACCAAATTTGGTCACATTCTTATTTTTGACCCTGATGAGAATTAGAGCTCACTTCCAGCTTTTAGCACTGCAAGAAAGAGGTTGCAGAGGGAGGGAACCAGGGTTTCTCCCAGGAGGCTGTTGTTCTGTGTGCCCTTGCAGGAGCTTGTGTTTCCCCAGTATTGCCTACTAGAGAGCTCCTTCTCCCCACCACACAAGCCTCACTGGTGCACGTAAGAAAAGAGCTTAGCAAGGCAATGCTCTCCTTTGGGTCTTCACACACTCTCTCAGCTGGGTCTTGATCCAGCACCAAAGACAGCAAATACCTGTAGACCAGTGTCCTACCCGGATGACGGGACACTTGTAGCTGTAATGTTTTTCTTCATTTTTGGATTTGGATGGGATGTATTTAGGGGGTCAGAATATCTGAGCTTTTATTTACAGACGCCTTAAGGACTTATCATTACTGGACAAGTGAAAGGGCAAGCTATTCCAACAGCTTCATGGGATTACCTTTTCCTGTAGGTCTGGCCCTTCTGTCATCCCTTCTGGTCTGCAAGACAGGGCTATTTCATTGCTCTCTGCTTGCAGCCTTGCCACAGCACCACTGACCAACGTTATGGGATTTCACAGCTCTAAAAATCTGTATCAGCTGGCCCTGTGTCTGCACACTGTTGTTAGCCAGGCATGCTGCTGGCTAACAAGAAGTCACTGACAAAACGCTTTCAAATATCTCGTGTATTGCACTTACCTCCTGGTTCCAAACTGAAAGTTGCCTTAGTGCCAACAGCTGGAACACATCAGTGCTCCAACTTGGACTCATGCCTTACCACTGATTGGAATAGAGGTTGCAGAGAGAAAACGTCAGCATGCCAAGCTGAAAGTAGTTTACTATGTTTATGGTACAAAGTCTCATCTGTACAGGTACTCACAAAGGACAGACCAGTTTTCCTACAGCACACCACAGAATACTGCCATTGAGCATGCAGTCAAAACCGGTAAATACAACCTCAGACATCGTGGTATGTCCCATAACTGACTATAGTACCAGAATAGATGTACTTGAGCATAGCTCTGCTGTTCATGTACATAGACCTGGGCTAAACATCAACAATGACCTGTTTTCTTTGTCATTAATATATTTTTGAGACCCGTTCCCGCTGGAAACAAAGGAATGATTCGTCTTGTCTTGTGTTGGCCTTCACACATTCTTTAAATACTACGACATTGATTCTCAGCTGATCTTACTTTAAGTCAAGAATAACTGTTAAGATCAATGGCATTATGCTGGTGTGAAACCACATGCAGGCACCACTTGAAGTAATACACTTCATGGAGACATGGTTTTTCTGTGTAGTTACTGTAGTGTGTGTTTCTCTGTCTCCTAATGTTCAGACCCCCTCCATAGCTGTGCAGTCCCCTCTAGATTGGGAGCGTGACTGCCTCTGCCATCGACTCCATAAACACTGGAGAGTTATCTCACAAATGTGGTTATGTCTGTCTATCTTCCGTATCAGTATCAACTAAACCTGCATTTAAAATTCAAAATTTATAAAATTACCTATTCCACAGTCCTACAAATGTTTTCTGGTTTACAACTTACACAATTCACAAACCAAACTTGAAAACATCAAACCCCCCAAGATTGTAAAGGTCTGACTTTTTCCTGTTCCCTGGCATCCCAGGAGCTGTTAAGAGAGATATTGCGGCTTGGGCCGAACCGGCCACTGATACTGAAACAAGCTGCTACCGTACTTTTAAAGCATTGGTACTGAACCTGCTGCCTGTGATCCCCTGGTGCCCACTTCCAAGGGGCTTATGAAGGGTAAATAAGAAAAGCACGCTCATTGTCAGTGGGTTTACATCTGCACAGGAAAATTTTTGGAATCTGCAAAGTGAGAAAGATAGAAGAAGTTAATCCAGGAAATGTAGGTCCACACCTTTTTCTTACACGTGGTAAAGATTTAGTGATTTATTTTAGACTGAAAAGCATTAGTGGGAACAAAATATAGGGAAAACTGGTTAGCATGATAAAATCTGAAATACATCTTTTAGAGATACCCCCCATTTTGTAGGATACCTAGTGCATTTGCAGAAAAAAATATTTGGAAACCTAATAACAAATATAACTGTTATATATGTTTTCATTTTCATGATATATCAATTATAGTAATGTTTTTACCAGTGCTCCTGTTACATAATTAGATGACCTCACATCTGGCTAAACAAACAACGTACTGTATGTGATTAAAACACTGATCAAATTGCATAGGATAATAATATGACAGTGCTGGAAAAAATCGTTTGCTTGTAATAAATAGTTGGGGTTCCCCCCCCCTCCCCCCCCGACAAAAATACTTTAATCTGAAGAATATAACTGTCATTAACTCCTTCTCTCTCTTCCTCCCCATCCCACACATATATAAATGTGTTGTCATCTTAGACGATCATTTGGGAAGCAACTGGACTAATCGCTATAATGCTTTAACAGCCTACCAACTGGTCATTAACTACAGGCTAGAAGTGCTCTGCTACTGTAATTAAAGCCTAAAGGAAGAAAACTCCCACTTAACTCAGTAAGAATTTTGCCTGCACTAGCTTAGTCCAGAACCAGGTGCTTATGGTTTGGGGGATTTTTAACGCGCACTGAATATTTTGAATCCCATTCTGTTTTACCTAAATTATTCTATTTGAGTAACCTCTTAAGCAAATTAGTATGATTGGAACACATATTTTAGAGAAGAAAGGTGTGTACCAAACCTTAATCAACAGTCTTTCTGCTGGATGACATCATTTGTTTTTCTTAGGTAACCACAATACTTACAGGTTTTTATTTGGAGTCTGGTATGTTTCATTAATGTTGGCTTTGCTTTTCCTTCTTCCTTCCTTCCTTCCNGTTTATATAGGTGTATTACACTTGTGTCTGTAAAAACTACTGGAGAATTAAAAATAGACTCAGTTCATAACATCTGCCAGTTTACTAGAAACACACAAAGTGCCTTTGTTACAAGATTTCCATTACTTGCAGCAGCCAGTGCTCTGAAGCCTCTAACAGCTTCTTCTCTTTAGTATAAATTTTCAGGTTGGTAAAACAGATAAATGCGTTAAACCCAACTTGATTATACTTTTGTGTTGGTATCATCTAACGATGGAATTAAAAAAGAAAAAAATAAAGAAAAAAGAAAAGGAAAGCCCAAAAGTTTGTTACAGACAATATAGAATCTAACAAACCTTTCTGGATCTGAGCTAGCACTGCACAAGGAGGAGAAAACCACACTACTTTCCAACCATTTGCTTCCTCAGCCTGTCTGAATATGTAGAAAATCCACTGCATGCATCTTTGTTTGACTTCTGGTTGTCTGCTCTACGCTCTAAAAAGTAAACGTGAAAGAAATGAAAAAATGTTAAATTGCTTTCAGGTATCTATTTTTCCTCTGTTTTGATCTGTTTTGTGAGAAGTGGGAGTGTCTTTTTTTCCCATCAACTTTGAGTTCCTGACAAATATTTCAAGTAAATTCATCAATCTTCAGTTTACTATTGGAGCTGCATCAGCTTAAAGCTAGGATTTCAGTGCTCAGCTTTGGATTTCTGGCCATGAGCAGCTATCTTGCATGTCCATGCTTGAAGAGATGTCTTTTCTACTCGGTCTATTCCATTTTAAACTGGACTCTTAACTGACGTGCAAATCTCAGTTGTGTATTTTATGCTGCACAGACACATCTTTTGGGAAAAAAAACCCTTGGCATCATGGAAAAATGTCATATGATGACTCTCTTACGACATCTGCAATCATGAAAAACTGACTTAAAAAAATGCATCATTGACAGAAATGTCAGAGCAGGTTACAATAAATTCCCTAGTGGTTTCTATCAAGAAAGGAACATGTCTTACTCAGTGTTTACTCACATTCAACCAGTTCCTGAAGCCCTGAACAAAGATTTACTCAGGCTCTGCTTTGGTAGGATGCGTATGTGGAGGTGCAGAGGCTGTCCTTCCTGAAGGGGTGCCAGAGCTCTCAGCATTTCCAAGGGCTTAGAGAAGGGAGGAAGGTATCAGCTGGAAGGAGAGAGAGGAAGGAATCCTATTTCTGCATCTCAGTGTTTTCATATTTATCTTAGTTTGGCCTTGCTTGCCATTGTGTAGTGTTTGTTTTAAAAGTGACTCAGAATTTATGGAGCCTTTCAGGAGGATATCCCACAACCTGTGATTCATTACATCCTGCAGAAATTGCATGCTGATTAGTAATACCTTCTCTCTATGGAACTGCACTTCTGAGCTGTGAAACTTAACAAGTGCTGACAAATCCTTCGCACTTAATTCTGTCAAAAACCTGTTTTGTGATGTACAGCCCTTCGGAGTATGTAGTTCTGCACCCTTAAAAAACTTCCAGATTGGTGGCAGCGCACAGGCCCCACAAAACCCACCCATTCCTCCACAGACTCTGACCCACAAGTAATAAATGAGTCATATTCAAAGGGTTTACACATGTCAATGCTACATTATCAAAAAAAAAAACAAAAAAAAAAACCAAAAAAAAACCTGCTGGATTTTTCAAATATAAGCTTCTAATTAAACATTTAATTGCCAATCACCTTGCCCAGCACTCCCTGCTGTGGAGCAGTACCAGGGGTTTTGCCTGGGAGAGGTTATCTCACGGCTCACTTGAGTTCAAAGGAAAGTTTGTTGACTTCAGGTAGCTCTCTGCCTGGCAATATGCCTAATAAGATTTACAAGTTTGGAGCATGTTGAGTAGCAAGTTAGTTATATTTAATTCTAAATTACACTGTTATTTAGAATAAATAGTCCCCCACAATATTAACAAATTAACATGATTAACAGCTAGGGGAGTTAATTTTGAAATATGCAGACTTTTAAAAGTGAAATGTAAATAATAATATAGGAAGGCAAGTGCCATTAAAGGCAAGATACTGTAATGATGCAGCAGACAAACAGGTGAGCTTTATAGTTCATCATGAGCTCCCATGAACTTGCTGCTACTTTGCTGCTGAGATTTGCCAAAATGTGCCCTTAACAGAAAGTCCTGTCTGGACATCAAACTGACTTAGAAAAACATAGAGCCGATAGCATTATTATGCCTGTCTTATGGTTTGGGAGATTCTTGTTCTGCAGGTTAAGAAAGTTTTATTTTCCTCAACAAGCCTTACCTGAAAGAAAAACATTGAGATAAATCCTGACCTGACCTGAATTATACAGCTAAATAAGGATTCGTGTGTATGGAGGACACAACAGTTGACATTAGAGAAGGATCAAGAAACGCTGAACATGTACATTCCTGCACTTCTCATTTTGGAGCAGTATTGCCTTTTGCTGTAAATAGCTGTGGCTTCAGCTGAGCAGTACAGGATATTGTAAACTGAAACACTTCCTAAAAAACACAATGCCTGCACAGGTGCAGTGAGCCAGCAGGATGATATCAAGAGCTACTCTGTGACGCTCATCCTCACAAATATATGTGTGTCTCGATCCCTGTGGTCATAAGAAACCTTTTAGCCACCTTTTCTCTTAGCGTTGAAAACTCCAACATGAGAAGGATGTTTTCAAACAGGATGACAAGGCTACATCCTGCACAGATTTGAAAGGAATTGATTGCAAAGAGCATGCAATAAAACATAATATCCTTCCTGCTCAGTTGGCCCTCCTGTCACTGCTGATCTCAGTATGGGGAAGTCCCAAATAAATCGGAGCTTTAAACTTCCCCTGTTGTGCCGCATTCCTATTTGGCATCTAAACCCCTATTATTTGCTGTCCAATGGGGAGACAAATGCATCATCGATTAACTCATGGCAGGTTTCAATCGAGGAATGTGAGTGCGTGAAATTGCAGCACCATTAGATCACCCTGGGCTGGTAGCTGCTACAAACAGGCCTCGCCCCATTGTTTTTCAAGGTTCTTTCCCATTCCCTGTGGGACACAGGTATCCCTGGTAGATGTAGCTGGCACATCCAGGCTGTGTCTAGGCTGAAGGCAGATGCCTGCTTTAGCATCCAGTAAGGATCCTGCCCTCCATACAACACCAGCAAGGTCTGGCCCTGAGCACGTGGCAGCTCTCTGCTCAACTTCAGTGTTGCTTCCTGCAGAAACCCAGGCAGGAAGGAGAGAGTGTTTGTCTCAGTTTGCCTCCAGTATGGGAAGTGTCCTTGCCCAAGGGATTGGAAGTGCTTCTGGATCCACCAGTTTAGACAGGCCTCAGGCTGGTTCTACAGCAATGGTTTGGTTTGACGGTGACAGTAACAGATCTCTAGGTTCAAAACACGAGCCACACCTTACCTTTGTTTGCATCTCACATCCAAGCTCTTTTCAGAGCATACATATGGTGCTTCTTGACCTTCCAGCAGTATAATCCTCCAGCAGACCCTCTAGTAATCAGCCTTTCTCTCCCTCCATAATCACTACCTGTAATTAAGGGCAGATTGGTGAGTGGGGGACGCTGGGAAGGCAGGAAGAGGGCATTGCCTGATTGCCATTCGCTTGAGGACTGTGCACTGATGATGTGCAGCCCCAGGGTCTTTTCAGCAGGACAGGACTCACCCTCAGGGGCTGGCGTTCTTCTGGCCATGGGGCAAGGATGTCCCAGGAGAAAAGCAAGGGATTTGCTGTGGAACAGAGGGTGGGTTTGGCAGAAACCCACAGTCCTATTGGCTGCCGCAAGGCTTTGCTATGGGCACCTCAAAGGGAAAGCAGGGGCCGGATTAAATCTGTGGCTGACTGCACAGGTTCACCTGTTTTCTCTTAACTGTCTCTGCAGTTGCCCAATAATTATGTAACTCACTGTTCATTCATATCCTGTATTTTCACTGTGTTTGTTTCTGCAAGTTTCAAAGACTGAGAAGAGAATTTCACTTAATTTTGTGGGACAACAGACTCCAATAACAGTCTTCTGCTAATATGCCTTTTGCAATGAAAGGGACTATTAGTATTTACTTCCATAACATAGGTCTCAGAAAGAAAATGGCATAATCAAATAATGCAGCATTTTATATTGCTTAATTAACAGAAGGGAAAGGCTGAGAAAACTTGCCATTTCATCATCCTCCAAACTGAAGGTCTGGTTCTTGAAGCCTCTACCCAGAGCTCCTATTTATTATTATTAGGGTAAGAAAAAACAGGGGTAGGCTGACAGGCCAACTTCTGATAAGATGATCATAGAATCATGATGATCTTTTAAGAGTCTGATTCTGCTTTCGTTAAGTGTAGTGCAAATCAGAAGGAAACTCCACAGGTATCAGAGGAGCCGTAATGTGAAAACATCAGCAGTAATATCTGTGTCTTAGATATTTATTTGAAAACATGTAGTGTTCATATGTGTCCTGTGTTTATTGACAGTTTAGTTCAAACAAGAAGGTGCAAACCAGAAGTTTAGCCTGACAGGGATTACTTAATTCCCATTTTCTTTTCCAAAACATTTATGTCTAGATTCTTTTTTACCTCGTATTTGGATAATTTCATAAAATCATGAATAAAAGAGGGAATCAAAGAGTCTGCACTAAGTAAATATCATTGAACTTTTTGTTTGAAAACAAGTCCTTAATATAATAGACTAAGTTAAGGCACTGGCATGAAAATCATCTTTTAAGTGTAAAAGACTATACTTCTGTAGCTTTCTCTGAAAAACATTCTGAATCTCTCTATATCAGAAGAAGTAATTTTTTAGAAGTTATTTTTTAGCAATGGCCAAGTGGTTCTAGATAAAAAGGCATAAAGCTGGACTTTGAAAGTATTATTGTGTTTATTAGTTGGAGGGATGAACTCGATCAGAGCTGATGAGTCACTGCAGGAGCCTGCTGGAATGTTGCTCCAGCTGCGTATTGGGATTCGCAGGTGCACATTTCCCGGATATTCAAAATTAATAGGGAGGCATTCAACATTCAGCAAATTCTTACTAGATGGAGAATGTTTTCTCTGAAGAAGAAAGGCGTGGTAGCCAAACCTCATGGCAGCATATAATACCTATTACAGTACAGTTATGCAGTGATTTCTGATCTGCCTCAACTTTCTGCCTTGGTTTCTTTTCTTGGCAGTTCAAACGCAGTAACGCACTGGTGAGCAGGACCCAGTACTAAAAACTGTCTTGAATGTTTTCCTACCTTTTGGGTTTTTTTTTTTCGCCATTTTTGCCTCTAGCCTACACTGAAAGAGAAAGTGAACATCCTGAGGCTGGCCAAAGCTTGGGGACTTCTCACCTACAAGGGTTTCTTGTGGAGCACAGGGGAGAGCACTTGCAAAAGACGTGAGCTGTTGTTACTCGGTTTGTAATCTGGAAAAGTTTAGAGTCAGATCTGCTGTGCTCTGCCTAAAAAAAATCCACCTTATTCTACTGGCAACACATTACACTTCTAGTCAAAGTATTGAAAATTATGTTTCCTTTAAAACACTGTGCATTTTAAAAATGTTTTGTATTTTTTATCATGTATCTTGCAAGGTGCCTGGTTTTCATCATGAAGAACTACCGAGAGGATTTCTCAGCATGTTTTATCCCTTTCCTCCTAAGGTTTCCTTTAAGCCTAAACAAGTGAAATTATCACTGTATATCTTTAATAAGAGTTTTCTGGCTTGAGCAACAGAAAAGGTGAACTGTAATCATGGAAAATTATGCAATGAATCTGAATTGAGTTTAATCCAGTTCTAGTCATTAATATATAATAAAACACAGACTTTTGATTACATTATTTGACTAGTCAGTAGGAAGATATGCTTCTGCAGAAAGACTTTTTAAATTTATATTTGCATACTTTCCAACACCCATAGCATGAATTAACAGCTGTGAATGATACAGCAAAACTGCAGTTCCTGGCATGTCCCCTGGTTTGTTGTTTGCTTTCTGTTTCCCAGCACGTGCCCCCTTCCTGCCTGGAAATCTTGCTTGGGCAAATTTTGATCACTTTCTATATTTGTCAGGGATTTTTCAGCCTTCCTAGAGACTAGTTCTTGGTGAAAGGTCAGATGCTGTTTTGCATATGCCCTGTACTGATATATAAGCTGACAGTTTTGGACCTGGCTTGTATATGGAGGTCCTAGATAGCCTCAGAGTGTGGACACACCATATGGATATGTACCGCACTCGCAGTGCTTTGGGAAGCATATGATATACCCCACATGCACTGGATAGTCATCTGAGGCCTGTGCAACCAGTGTGACACTTACAGGAATAATCTGGTTTAGTTACTGGGCTGGTGTTGCAGAATTACTGTGGAGGGGCAGTAGGTCCAGGAAATCCCAGAGGTATGTACGGCAGTGCCACACAGAGATAAAGCATCTGTGGCAGATTTCAGCTGGTCCTATCCTCAATTGCACGAGAATAGCTATTTAATCAACTGTAATTCCATACTTTCACTTAATTATCCTTGGCTTTCCTGAGTGCTTTCTCAAAGACAAGCTCTCAGCAGAGATAGTCTCATTTCTCACTTGACCCAGCTCTAGGGTTTTTTCAGGACTACCAGAGATTTTGGACACTGCTGCCTTTTGTGCCTTAACATGTTTGTGAACAGGCATTAGACATGTAATTATATTTGGGACTTCAAATAACTCCCAGTGATCTCCCGTGACAAGATCATTCATTCTAAGGTCCACTGAGCACATGAATATATATGACCCTCTGAAGTGTAACTGAAACACTGAGATATAGTTCATTTTTCAATTGGCTCATTTTAACTGGAATTTAGAATAATCAGACATTATATTTTTTTAGATTTATGTAATTACATAAGCACCGCTAAGACTACAAATAAAGCCTTAGGTAATTGTGAAACAGCAATAACAGTCCAAGAAAAACTCCAAGTTACCAGATGAATGTTCACTTATGAAAGGAAAGATAAATATTTCTGAAAGTCACATAATAATTTTAGCCATATCTGAAAGAATATTTTTTTTTTTCCAGTTTATCTTTTACCTTTGGTAATTAGAAGTTATGGTTCTTGCCCTGAGGAACTCCAGTTTCCATTTAGCTTTAATTTCAGTGCATGAATGGAATGCAGCCCTCTATGCAAAACACACATGCTGCCCTGTGGGTTTCTCATGGCTGAAGATGTGCTTGTCTGGTGCTCCGTGAGACAGAGCTGAACAACAACAACAACAACAACAAAAAGCCCTGCATTTTGGGTTGTGCAACGTCTTTTGCTTCTGGATGTATGGGATAGATTTGTACATAGATAGGGCTGCTGATATCATTTCCATATATGTGAGCTTGTATTTATCTTTTAATCATGATTGCATTTATGCTCATTACATGATTTTGCTTCATTAACTCTTTCATTCTGAATTTTCAGTCAAGAACGGGTTGCCTACACATCCTTTCCCAGAAATAATATAATATAGGAAAAGAGATAAACATAAAAAAAGGAGAATCATCTTTTGCCAAGGTTATAAGAATTTAGTCAGTTTGACCAACATGTTTTATTTAAAATAATAACTGCACTTACACCAGCTTCCTTCCCAACTAAGCTACTTTAGGATCTGTAAAATCAGAATAACAGATAGATCATACCAATTAAAACTTAATCAGGAGCTGTTTTACCATGTGGTTTATTTCATGCAAAGGCATTAAAAAAATAATTGATTCCCCCCAAATAATAAGGTTTTAACTAACAAAAAATGTTGATGTTGATTTCAATCCTTTTACACAAAAAAGTGTTTAAGCACTTTCAAACAAAGTGTTAGATGCACTTTGTGTGACCTTCTACCTAGTCTGTGTCATACCTTGCTCTAAAAACAGCACATGATATTATATTCCATTCTCCTTAAAAGCCTACTATGTCCCTGGACATTCAGCAGATCTCTCTGACATATCATCAGTTTCGGTGCAGTTTTACCCAACTCAGAAGTTTTTCCAAGTAAAAATAACTCCGTATGTGCATTAAATTAGTCAGTACAAGTTTTCTCATGAATATTCTATCTGTTTACACATATGCATATTAGCAATATCCAATATGAAGATTTAATCCTGTTTAAGCATAAGCTAGGTAGAGTATTTCTTCATTTAGCTTTGCCAGTCCCAACATTTTGCAGAACAGGAGTCCAGCCTTGAGGTCAGCCTACAAATCGTAGTATTAGCAGTAAATAAATGTACTTTTTTTTTTCTTCCTTGTCTTTTTTTGTGTCTTTATAACTTACTTAACAGTACCATGTGTTCATGTTTTTTGCACACAGAATTACAGGAACTAGAATTTTTATGAAATATAGTACATACCATAGGACTTAGAGTGACAGTCTGTGTTGGCAGCTGTACTGCCATTGTAACATCACTTAAAATTTTCCAGTTTTCCTCCCCTGCCAGCTATATATATGAACATTTAAAGTGATGTAGGGGGAAAGATATAGTAGTCTGGCAACAAAGGGCTTGAGAAACTGTCACAAAATCAGTGTCTAGTTTGCAAAAAGGAGTTTGTCATTGTAAGTATAGATCCCACATTTTTGCATGTATTTAAAAGCATAATGAAGAAATATGAATGAGGAGTGAATAGTGGACTGAAAAAAGGATTAAATAGCAAAACAATCTATCTTAAATTTCCATCTCATCATATCTAGAATGATGTGTACACCAAGCTTAGCATGAAAATAGGCGGAGGGATGAGCTAGGATTTCTAATACTATGTGTAGTTCAGAATCACAAATGTTATATACAAACATTGCTAAACCACAGAGTTTTGAGCAATGCAGTAACTCAAGAGTAGATGTGAACAATAGTGCAGAGTCTGATACTTTTCAATAAACCCTATACTTGAAACATATTCAATACGGAATACAAGTAGTACATTATCACAGTCTCCACATTTCGGGCATTTTTAGTATAAGTTATGAACACACACATGGGGAAACAACTGGCTGCCTTCTTCTTTTGATAGATCAAAATCAGTAATTGCAATGAGCTGTGTCCCCTGTCCCCTACTGCCCCCTGAAAATTCAAGACCTGATTCAAGGCTGACTGGAGCCAACAGAAGGATTGCTGGGCTTCAGCAAGATTTGCATTAATTTGGCAGGACCTAAACAAATAATTCAAATCCTCCTTAGACAGTCATCTTTCCCTTGTGGGGATATAGATTTATGGAATTATCATAAATGAGTTTTATGATCATATTGAGAGATGATTTCTTGCAATATATTTCTTCTTCCCTTAAACTTAACCCTGTACATATACTTCTAAAATCCTTTAACCATACAGCTTCTTTTCACACACATATAGACACATGCACATATATATGTGTGCACTTTTGCATATATATATTTCAAGGGTTTTTAAACAGCAGTGATATACAATTTGTTTAGTCCTCATGTGTTCCACACTGGGTGTTTGTTAGTAGTGCCCCACATACACTGAAATCAGCGTTTGTGGTTCAGGAACGTTGGATATTTGTAAAACTTCCAAACCAAACTGCACTTCTGGCACAGGATGTGTTTATTCTGTACTTCCTAATTCAGTGAAGGGGTTCTGATAATAAGTTAAACATGTCTTCTACCTGTATCTGTCTAATAATGGCTTTCAGCAGCATAAATGTGCTTTCAAAGAGCCCTGTGATAATTGCAGCTGAGCTACTTCGCATACTTGAACCAGATCTTTTCAGCTCTAGTTGGATAAAACTGTCAAGTTGCCCCTGCTTTGTCACTGCTATCCTTCGCCCTCTGCACACCCCAGATTCATGTCCCCACTTCCAGCAGTGGAGGGGCTTTGCTTTATGCCAATATAATTGTTTTTCAGCCAGATCAGCTCTCTGGCTCACCCTGTGGCTGCCCAATACATGGCTTAGCACCAAGTATGGGGATGATCAGGGCAAGGGCATTAGCAGCCCAGGCCAGGGCAAGATTGCTTCCTCCAGCAGCAGCTGATACCGATTTCTGCTGGCTGAAAGTGTTTGTCAACACTTGGGCATCAATATGTTGCACAAGGCATAAGAGAGCATAAAAGTGTAAAAGAGCCTGTCCATCAGATCTACTGCTCACTGAGAAGTCCTACAAGGAGCCATGAGTATTGACTACTACTGATTTGGAGAGGATTCTGTGCTGGCGCTGGTACGCACACATCACCCGCCATGTCACAGTTACTTATACACATCTAAAGTTGCAAGCACACATATAGCTGAAGTACCCCTAAAACCCCATTCCCCAGCTAAACCCCACTGAACTCCACTGGATTCACCCAGAAAAAGAGGTGTTGCCCCAAATGTGCGCCTGACCTCAGCCTCAGCATTTTAGCTTAGCCCACGTACAGCGTGAGAGGAAGCAGATCTTAAAATTGTAATGGGAACAGGTTTTCTATTTTCTGAAGTTCAGTGCCAGTCACATTCTTATTGTTAGACAAAACTATGCCCGCTAGAGGGCTCTTTTAATTTTGCCTCATAAAATCAGAATTAAAACTTTAGTAAAATATTAAAGTAAAATTATATAGTTATGTGAGTTGTTAGAAATTGAAGGCTGAGTCATATCCTACTGAAAAGGTACATATTGATAACAATACTTAGTATTTTTTGTTTCAAAGCAGATTTGATTATCCACTAATTATCAACCAATTATCTACTGATTATCAATTATCTACTAATTTACATTCATTCATAACACTTCCCTGACTTGGCAGTGACTTCCAGTTTACGCACGGAGTAATTTGGGTGGATCGGATTTACCTGACACCAGATTCTGATTCAATGACACAGTGAAAGGCAGACTACAAATTCTTGAGCACATTGTCTTCCTGCTGGCAATTAATAATTCAACAAATGTATGTAACTGAGTAAATGTGAACAAAGATTTTCAGTAGCCAACCTGTATTATAAAGGATAATTTTTAATTAATCAATTACCAATTGATTTTGAACTATCTGACCCTGAAGTCTGTAGCTTGGGTCTTCCTAGAATGTGGTCACTTCCAGCAAGAGAAGGTGAAGTGAAATTGCTTCCAAGGAAGAAGTGCAGCATTTTACATTCCCTAACAGGCAAGTGGACATGTTTCCACAGGTGATGTGGGGCTCTGGACATGAAACCTCAAACTCTAAATCTCAGACTGTAGCATCCTCCTGAGCCTCACCTGGAAAGGCAGATGAAGTATATTGCATTGGTCCAAATGAAAACTCTGGAAAACAAAGAATATGAGATTGTGGCACACTTCATCTCTACAGCACAATCTCACCTCTGCTTTCCTCACAGAATAACACCTCACACCAGAAATACAGTAGCTTTAGAGATGTAGCTTTAGGTGTGAGGACACTTTGTGAACCAACACCAAGACAGAACCCTGAAAGCCAAACCCTTACCTCTTCTCTTCATTCAGAAAAATCTCCAGCTCATGTTGATTACACTGAGCAGGAGATACTTCACACAACCCATCCCAAGGTCGGTAAATGTTATTTTTTTTCCTTTCTCCTGCTCTCAACATTACTGCTGGTGTACTGCCTTCCTCTGACCCTCAGTAAACGTTGGAGTCCTTTCTGCAGGATACATCCACCTTGCTGGTAATTTCTATGGTGACAGGAGAGTTTGTATACCTCTGCAGGCACAATTCCTAGAATTAAGCATAGATAAAAGTGTTGGTTCATGTACATGTAAACTTCCCCTCTTGCTGCAGTCACAGCTCCAGGGGACTGCTGCTCAGTTTGTTCACCTTTCTGTACAGACACATATAGCCCAGTGGCTGTGGCCAGACTGAGTACAGAGAAAAGTTTAAACCATTAGAATGCAGCCCTAGTAAGAGCAATCATTTCTCCTACTGTTTGCTTTCCAGGTACCTCAGAGATTAAGCATGAGCAAAGCATTTCTCCGAGAAACCCCAAGCTGGGCCAGAGAGGGTGCCTCTGATTCGCAGCCCTCGGCAGTAGCAATGGTAAGGACCGGCAGGGGAGGGAGGGGGAACCGGTTCAGATGGAAATAGTGAGTGTGGAATTGCCCTTCCCTCTCAGCTCTGACTGCTCAGCGTTTTTCACCACATTTGGCCCCTGCAAGGCAGGAACCTCTGACCTAATCACTCAGCAGCTTTATTTGACCACACTCAGTCTCTCTCTTTAGGAAACACGATTACTGGGTCCTAAATGCTTCCTAGAGTCTTTCATCTTTCCTCTATCTAATTAATGCTAATTTCCTTGATGGTACTCCTAAAGTACAGTTGGAGCCTGGATGTAGATTACAGAGCACTTTACAATATCAGCATTAAATCAGACAGAGACTGTGAAGCACATATAATATGCATTTCCTGAGACTTCTGAAGAGTGGTATTTTATCTTGCAGTGCATTAGTGCCCCTAAGATTGCATAACGCTATAAGTCACTCAGTTATCGTGACACTTGGTTGCCTGGAAATCCTCTTCTTTTACTCCATATGCCTATTTCATTTTTGTAGACAAATCAGTTTGACACATGTTAACCTGAAACTATAAATTTTACCTTTTAGACAGTTTTCAAGACTGATTTTTCTTAAGGAGCCAAATATATAATAAACATGCTGAGAGAAATGAAGAGAGACTAATAGCATCTTCAGAGAGATCACACTCATATTGTGAGCCCAGAAGTGCACCTGAGACATAACAGAATACACATTAAAACTAAAGATATGCTCAGCTTTACTGTAACAGGTAAAATACCATTGAAACCATGAAAAGAAAATCAACCTCCGTTTTAGTGATACTTCCTTCAGTAAGAAATGTATACGGATTATTTTTTAATGTAACATTAGAACCACTTACCTTACCTATATGACTCAAGCCCAGTCATACAGTCAACATCGTTCCATGTATTACTGAGGAGTCTTTTATATGAGGAAACATAACTGTTTGCACAAGCACTTTTGAAGATATGTTTGTGGGTGTACATGCAGAAGTGCAAGTGGAATTTGGAGATCAAGTTCTAAAGACATGTCCCAAAATGTTCCAAAAGCCAAACCCATTTGGTTCTGTAACTCCAATAGCCACCGTGACCCATCATCTGGTCACTTCCAGTGGTGGAAAGCAGATATGAAATATGACTCTTTCAGTTTGGTAGCATTTTGTCATCGCTGCTTACTGATTACGCAGAGATCTGATCGATCAGACTGGGGAATTCCCATAGATTTTGTCTCTGCTATTGCGAACAGTATCTCTTTGATGGCAATGCATGCAACCCAGAACAGTTTCTAACTTGACTCAGATTACTGTTGTGACTCTCAGTTACAGTATTGGCTCAGTTTCTCTCTATCTCTTGTTTCTGCCAAAGATCAGAAAAGCTCTCAGCAGATCTTCCTAGCTAAAGTACAGTATCTACTAAAATCCAGTCAAGAAAGGAAAAAACCCTGAAATACACACTTTCCTCCTTAATAATACCAAATTTTCTTATGTTTTTACTTGAGATTTTATATAAATTATAAAATTACAACATGGTCAGAGCACATATATATATAAATTTAAGAAAAAATATTTATTGAGCTTTCTCCAGAGATATTTTTCTGTCTCAGCCAATAAGTTAATTAAAAAAAAAACTGTTAATTTTTAAAATAACAGTTTAGCTTTCATTGACTACAGCGACCCAAACCCAAACTATTTTCATTGTAAATTATGACATGCACGTTTTATAAAACCTATATATTAGTTGAAAATCCTCCCTCCTTTTATTGAAATGCAGTAGCTGGCATTTCTACTGAAAAAATCATTGGATATTTCCATATTGGCTTCCAGCTTGTCTGGTGTTTTTGCCTGGCAGAATACAGTGCATCTTTGTGCTTTATTAATGGGCTGAGCTTCTGAACAAGACCATGCTTTTTGCCACTGCAGAATTTTCGTACAAACTATGCTGTATGAAATGGGGAGAAACAGAAACTTTCATACATCCAGAGGACTATTTTTGACAGAAGAAGTTAAGTTGCTTTCATTAGACAAAAGCTGAAATAAGATTTCCTCCCTTCGAGGCATAAATCAAATATTTTCACAAAATCCTAGGCATTTTTACAGTTGCAAAATTGGGAGGAATGTGGGAGGCCTTTAACCTGCACGTCTGGTTTTTGGCCCATACGAGTGTTCCCCTTCTTTTGACTCTAAGATGGAGGATAACGGTATGAACACAGCAGATGCAGAACTACATAGAAGGCTTGTCAGATGTGGGTGGTGCAGACAAATCACTGTCAAGTGTTACAGGAGCCTTTCTAGGAGGGCTGCAGGCTTCAAGCTGGGAAATGAGCCATTTCCACCAGCACTAGGAGACACGTGCCATGTTGCTACATCCCCCAAGCTCTCCAGAGAGAACCCAAGACCTTAAGGTTTAGTGCTGAAATCCAGCATTTCAGTCTTGGGGATCCTCACTGCCCTGACACCCAGGAATCCCCTGGCAGAGCAGTGAAGAAGCATCTGTGAGGCTCAGCTAAGACTTCTCTGTACTTTGTGGCACACTCAGCACAGGTGGTGGAGAAGGAGAGCAGCTGTGTGCGGCCCTATGCCCAGCTGGCAGGATCTGATGGAGCTGGTTCATCTCATATGGAGGAGTTAAACAGGAGGTTTCCTTGGCTCTGTTTCTGTCCTCTTAATCCTCACTTCTACAGCTGATTGTGCCTTCTGCAAGGAAGGCAATACAGAAAACTGCCTAGGAATTGTCAGCCCTTCAAGATCTTTCTACCACAAAGACAGTTTTTGGCAAATCTGACAGATATTGCCACTCCTGGAGCAGAAATAATCTTCTGCCTTGGTCTCAGCTGCAGTACCTCATGAACCCGGGTAATGTGTTAAACTGCTGGTAAAAAAGAGGAGTTGTGCTGTTGAGCCAGCACGTGAGTTGTTAGGGAGATAATAACACTTTCCCCTGTGCTGTCTCCCCAGTGCATGGGGCAGCTTTGGCAGACAGGAATTTTCTGAAATTAACTGATCTAAATTTGCCAAATGAGACCATACCCTAAATGACAACAGAAAGGTCTCATGAAGCTCAATATTTTATTGGCAGTATTTCTGGCTTCCTTCATTTTAGAGTGATTTGGATTGGGATAAAAACAGCCACAGGCAGACAAATTGGTCCCCTGAATCTCTTATTTTGAAGTTTAGTGCGGTAAAAGACAAGGCAAGAGTCACTCATTTAAACTGTCTCAATCATATTGAACAATTGTATGTATTTAACCACCACCAATCTAAGTTATTTCAAGAGTGCTCCTTCCCCACCTTTCCATTCAGCCCCATCCAAAACCTACTTGTCCTGTGTCAAGGCTTCTGGGTTTTTGAGTGAAGAAAAGTTAGAGAAGTGATATTCTCTGGTTTTTGGCAAAGTGAAGGTCTCCTTCAACTCACTACAGGGTGAAAAGTTACGTAGACTTACACAGACTAATCTTGACCAAGTCACCAAGTGAAAGTTGTACAAATATTGGAGACACGTCCTAGGAGATTCAGCATTAATTTAGTGGGAAGGGATGAGGATCTGACCAATGTGGACTTGGCAGAAGTGAATCTCTCAAAATTATTTTGTGCACAGTGGCTGCCCCATGCTTAGCAGTCTCATATCCTGTAATGATACGTGAAGAAATGGAAAAGGAAACAGCAGTTGTTGAGTAAAGAATATGACAGAATATGAAAATGAGGACTTTTTAAAGCAAAAAGAGTTTGAAGAAGATTTTAACATAAGGTCTACAGTAGAGGAAATAGTATGTCTCTGATGACAAGATTTTTCTCCCCTTTAGCTGAAATGTCTGTGGTCAATATTGCAGGAAAGTAGTGTTAAGGACATGGTTTAGTGGTAGACATGGCAGTATTAGGTTAACAGTTGGACTTGATGATCTTAAGAGTCTTTTCTATGATTCAGTGATTTTTAATCAGCTTTAACAGGACAAAATCCAGATTGCTTTTTTTCTTTCACTATGTGCTCTCTAAACACCAGCAGCCACTTGCTGGGAGCAACCAAATCTTGGGAACATGCTGCATGTTCTTCAGCACCATCTGCTGGCACCTTCCCTACACCACTTAGGCATTGCATCACCCACAGCCCTTGAGACACTGACGGGAACAAAGAAAACAAGTGAAATCCTCCAAGCTACTTTTCATTCATAGTAACCCTACAGATTAGCCTGGGTGAATTGGTTTTGATTTTGATTTAATAGATTTTTATTCTAATTAGAAACATAGTACAAATCAGTCAACCTAGAAGCTGTGCAACCAAACCACTGGTCATACAGGTTCCCTGAGAAAAGTATATTAGAGGCCAGGGACAAAAAGACCACTCAGGGTAAACCAAAACTCATGAGGTGATGAGAACACAAAAGGAGGTTATCTGGGCAGGAAAAATATCTACAGGAAATGTAAGAAGATATTACCATGGAAAGAGATTTTGGAAGCAGAGACTGGGGACAGTATGTATTTCCTGAGAACAGTGCCTTCAGAATGTAATTCCTGAAGTCGTGGACTGTTGTTTTCCAATGTTGCAATACTCCTGTTTAAATATAAAACTTATTAAGAGGGAGGGGTGACTGTGGGGTTGTGTTTTTGGGGTTTTTTTTTTGAGAAGACTTAAGATAAACAAGCTCTGACCTCTCTGACTAGAGCAGCTCTACATACTACTCCAGTGGGACTGATCTCTACTGTCACTGTACTGTCTACAGAAACAGTGACATGAAAATAAAAAGGAAAACAAAACTTGGAGCACACCTTGTAGGAGCTGTAAATCAGTGCTACTCACTGACACCAAAGGCACTTGCTGATTTGCTGCAGTGGAGGAAACTTTCCTTCTTTTCTGCCAGTGGAGTAAAGCTGAATTGAAGCACAGCCACTGAGTGAGCTCTAAAATATATTCAGAAAGTTGAATAGCATTCAGTGCCAATTTTCAGTGTTCATTTCAGTACTCGTTTCACTTACAAAAGATGGTGTGCCAAAGGCATTCCACATCACCATGAATGATCGGTTCCTGGTGTTTCTGAACATGAAATAAGAACAGATAAAAATGGCATAATAAAATGTGCTACTGTCACATTGGGCTAAATACTCCTTAAGCCTGTCTAAGAGTTTTTTTGTTTGTGGGTTTGGTTGTGTGAGTTTTTGGTTTTTTACCCCCAATCTACAGCTCTATCTTCACAGACTTATAACAGCTCAATGAAGCAGTACAGAGAGAATGCTGGCCTCAAAGTCATCTAGTCCAATAATAATCCACTGATAAAAGGCTTCTATGCATAACGTTCTATTCACAACCTTTTCTTCTTGGAATCTTTCTAAATAACATTATACTTACTTGCAACATCTGCAAAATGTTGACAGAATTAACATTTTGCTGTACCAGTTTGCAGTATCTGTTTTAACAGCAACACCTTCTGAAAGATCATAGAATCATAGAAAAGTTAGAGTTGGAAGGGACCTTAAAGATCA
>VXBJ01007281.1:60889-114764 GCA_013400055.1 Nycticryphes semicollaris
GAGCTTCTCATCCACAAAAGATGTTTTGAAGTTGCCAGCTTGACCTCATGAGAACAGATTTTAGGCAAAATCTCATTTAACATCAGTGCTTACTTATGCTGTTATTGGAAACACAAATGCCTCAAGTTGCTAAAGACAGGATAACTCAGTTACCTAGCAATTCCAGCAAGCTGTGAACATCCACATCTACAGGCCTGTGAGTTTTTTAAATCTTTTTGGAAGATGCTACCTCTGTCCTTAAAAGGACCTGAGATGTCTTACAAAGCTAATGACTTCGGCTCTGCAGACAAAAATGGCTGCATGTGTAGGCAACAGTTTAATATAGAAGTCAGTGGAAGAATAGACCAAAGTTAAAGCGAGACTGGATGATGAGGTTAAGGAGACAAAGGCAACTGACAAATGTCAGTAATGTTCTTTGAAAAGACAACTGCTAAAGAAGAAGCAAAGACAGATTCAGAAAAAGTAAAAATGACAGAAAAATTGTCCCCCAAAGTTATTTTGGAATTGATGCAGATTAAGCTGTTTATTATTTATATATTTCTTTTAAAAGACTGGAAAAAAAACACTGGAACATGCCTGTGGCGTTATAAAGCATCTGACAGGCTCCTCTGTTGCAGGTCAGTTCTATGATGTTTCCAAATTTAGTCATTTTATCAACTATGAGCTCAGAAAATTGCTACTGTACTTAACTGAAGATCAGAAGTTGGCAACACATTATTCCAGATGGCTTTTAGACAAATCCAGGATACCCAGATAGAGTTGAAGAGCGTTTGGTGAACATATGCGTGAGTGAGTTGCTTGTAGATTTTGAAAGATGTTGATAGCATCACATTTCTGGCAAAACACAAGCTACTTGCTCCCATTTATAAGAAATGAAAGCCTTGACGAGTGTTTGTCTTGCATGACACACAGTAGAATGTGCACCAAAGAATTTCCTAGTAGCATCTTGTTATGGTTTGAGAAAGTCCATAGCAATTTATTGTCATTCAGACAATTATTCTATCACCTGATGACCCCTCCCCACCCAGGAAAGGGGAATTGGGGAACACAAAGAAACACGAGGGTTGAAATGTAAACAGATTTAATAGAATAAGACTAAATAATTAACAACAATACTAAAGAATCAGCATTAATCCCGGTAGTGATATAAGATATACAAGAGTTATACTCAGCCAATTATATCAGCAGGAAGCTGTACACTCCCAGTAGAGGACAGCAAGTGTTGGACACCGTGAGGGCAACGGCTTCAGGAGGAAGGGGAGGACTCAGGGGTCCAGCACCAGGGCAAGGAGTTGTCTGGACTGACACCATCAAGGGAGAACGAGCTACGCAGCAAACTTTTCTAATTTATATTGAATGTGATGTTCATGGTGTGAAATAATCCTGTTGGACAGCTTGGTTCAAATACCCAGGCCTTGCTCCTCCTAGCAAGGCTCGAAAACACTAAGACCTTGAATCTCACAGAGCCTGGCTGGCTATAAAGTCAATATTTTCATGAATTCAAACTCTAGAATCTTCTAAAAGTGCAGGTTTCCCCAGCATTAGAAGAAAAGTTAGTCCTGTGTCTCTCAACCCAGGACACACCTATAGCTGAGGTAGAAAAAATCCTACAATTTAGGGATAGAAACATAAAACAATAAACTCCATACCTGGAGTGCTGGAGCTGAAATTTGGCCAGGAACTTGAAGATGTAATGATCATATCTCCTTCTAAGGCTGCAAGTCAGTGTGTTAGTCAGCGTTACAATTTTTTTTTTCAAGTGCAATTCAAAGGGCTGCTTCAAAACTACCATGTCTTCCATCTTCCAGGGACAAGTCAAAACCTGTCATTAAAGGAATGTGTTATTCCTTGGTTTAAAAGTAATCAAAGATAGCTTTAGAGGACTCTGATAGTTAATACCTGAGCAGACGGCCTGTGGTAGTAACAGATTTTAGCTCCTATTCCCTTCCCATTCAGTGCCTTACACATGGCACACACATCTTTTGCTGGTACTCACATAAACCTGTATGTAAGTGCCGAGCAGCAAAACCCAGAATAAGATTATAGAAGACAAAAACATATCTCCCACATGCACAAGAGGGACAGGATTTTTCCATGTATATCAACAAACTTGTCCATGAATGTCAATGAAAGGAATATAACTTCCTGTTAATAAGGCCAAAAACTCATAGCAAGGAGTCTTTATAAATAATCCAGTGCCCAGCTAGCTACCCACCTCCAGTTTGCATGGGGACATCTGAGCACCTGAAGAACGCATATGCAGAAGGAAAAGAACTCCTGGCTGGTCCTCGCCCCACACCAGGGACCCAGCCAACCTCACCTCCTCAGTGAGGTAAGGCCTGCATGGAGATGTTTGCCCTCCTGCCCCAGCCCGTGCTTGCAAACAATTAGCTGTGGTTCACAACCATCACAACCCTGGTTCAGAGCCTGCTTCATGCATTCCTTCAGAGGAACTCACGTATTGTCAGCAGTGAACACACCCCATCTCTAGCGAAAGCTGCTTCTACCTCTGACGTGGTCAATTAAAAAGATGGACAGGAAACCCTAAGACTCTGCTGATGGGTAGGGTCCTCAGCTCAGTAAACAAATTGCATTATTATAGCAGGGAAATAACCATGCAAGTAGCTGTATCCTCTATCACTTCAGCTCTGTTTTAAACTTGAAATAGTGCGTGACTCTCCAGAAGAAACAAGAAGAATGAAGCATCCAGTCACCTGTTTGCAGAAGCCCAGCAAAGTCTGGGTAATTCAACTACCCTGTCTTGCTGCCATGTACTTTAATGATACAGGGTAACTACAGCTGTGTCCTAGAGACAGATGCATTTTTTTTTGAAGATAGACAGGATATAGGAACAAATGGAACAGTTTTCTAGTAAACAGAATTAATACAAGAGTGGTTGAGGAGCACCTGTTGGGAGAGTATGAAAAACACTGCCTTTGGGAAGAAACTGAAGTTGGAATTTATATTTTGAGTGATGGGTAAAGGGCTAAGTCTGGACTACTTGCAGAGTGGTTCCATAATCTTTACTAACAGGGATTCAATAAACTGGTATTCTAGTTGTAACTAGCAAATTTGTTGTTCAACACAGCAATATATCTTTTTGTTAGTCTGCAGATCTGCCTCTCGGTTTTCAACAGGCCCACGTGCTCTCCCACTCTGAGGCAAAGGAGCCCACAGGAATGCCATCTGGGGCTTGGCAGGGAGAAGGGATTCAATAAAAAGTGTATGTAATGCCCACTTCAATCAACAGTGCTATCAAGTGTGATTTTATGAAACTGAAGAATATGCAATGGCATTGCCTATTTACATTTTAATGAACGGATCACTTTACCCCAGAGGACTGTTCACAGTCACAAAGAAAATTGAGTTTCTTGCAATCATTGCAACCATGCTGTAATACATAATTTAGTCACAGTATACAATGATCTCTCCTGCATATGGCATATACAATAGAACTATAAAATAAGTTACCTAATGGACATTTTGTCTCACCTGCAATTGTTTCATCTACGTAGAACAACATTTGAGGGAACAGCAAAGTCACTCAAAAAGAATAATCCATTTGTGGAAATGAAGAGTACCGATTATTATACTTGAATTAAAAATTACCTGCAGTAATAGCAATAGGGTACAGGACACCAATGCTCAGTAATTGCTTGTAACTCCTAGAACAGGTGTTTGAGCCTGTTTTAGGCTGATGGGAGATATAGAAGATCTACATTAAATGAGCCTGTAGGCTTAGCCAAAGTATTTATATCTCTGTTTAAAACTCATTAACTCATATGAAACTTTTACTTAATAAGCATTCAAGCACTCCATCCAATGCACAGCTAGGGTCTACAAACACTAATGTATCCTAGCAACTGGTCAAGGTGATTTCAAAGAATTCTGAATTTAGAGAATGTTTTGTTTTGCTTTTATTTCCTAGCTACCTGTAAAGATTGGCTTTTTGCCATGCTTTTGACCATGCTTCTGACCATGCTTCATTAGCTATGAATAGGAGCTTTATTGCCAATACTTCATTAACTATGAATCGGAGCTTTAAGTCTCAAAGGGATGACAATCCAGCACTTACTAAGCACTACAATAAAATTAAAGTATTATCTTAGAAAAAGCCAATAATACTAGTATTGCATTGTGGGACAACATTAGTGCAAAGTCCAAAAGGACTTATTCAATAAAGTACTATCTAAATTGTCAGAAGCAAGACATTTTGTTGTTAATTGCATGGTTCTACTGAGCATTTTCAAGAATACATTTTTTCAGTTTGTTATATTTCTACAGAACTGGAATAATGTGCATAATAGTGGGAGCTACCCTGCTGGGATGGATAAGTAAACAAATTTTGGCAGACTAAGTTGTTTATTCTACTTCTTATAATAGTAAGGTAATGACAATTCTTGCTAAGGGTGAAGAATGAAAGACTTTCAGAAGTATTCAGTAGAGTTTAATACCAAAGAAAGAGCACGTGAGTAAGTTTTAATGATGTTGGAGAAATTCAACTTCAAAGAGTGGGCATACTGAGGTCATTTAATTAAAAACTTACAGAATACATGGTTAGAATATGCTCTTGATGGGTTATTAGCCAAGAATATGCTTATTAATATTCAGTAGCATAACTGCTTATTAGCCAAGGTAACATGTAGATGACCAGTCTGCAAACCAATGACAAGAGTCTTCTTGAAACCAATTAGTAACAAAAGTGCTAATGGTCAAAAAAATCAGTCAGAAGGAAGATGTTCTTCATTGGAAAGAGGAGAGAATCACCAGTCAACCTTCAGCTATTTTCCTGCATATCACAGTGTTATCTAAGAAAATAACTTCTGATGCAGTCCATGTATCTCAAATACAGACTGGAGAGCTAAAAGCCAGTTAAAAGGCTGCTTTTCCTGAGACAGGAACCAGAAAGAAACCAGAACAGTTACAGTTTGGCTAGAAATATAACTGGTGAGGTACTCTGGTAGAGATTGGAATGTTGGATATGTACTGAAAACCAGAAGGGTACAGGCAAGTTTTCCAGCTGTGACAGATGCATCTTTCATACTAACTTGGGGAAGGAAAGAGAATGGTGCTTTTTTAAAAGCAAGGTGTCCTCTCTCTATTTTAAAGGCACTTACCTCTAAAGGCACTCTCCTAGCCTTGAATGTACCCTCAGTAAGTTTGCAGAAGACACCAAGTTAGGTGGGAGTATTGACTTGCTTGAAGGTAGAAAGGCTTTGCAGGGGGATCTGGACAGGCTGGATTGATGCGCAGAGGCCAGTGCGATGAGGTTCAACAAGGCCAAGTGCCAGGTCCTGCACTTGGTTCACAACAACCCCATGCAGTGCTCCAGGCTTGGGGAAGAGTGGCTGGAGAGCTGCCTGGCAGAAAAGGACCTAGAGGTTTTTGGTTGACTGTTGGCTGAACATGAGCCAGTAGTGTGCCCAGGTGGCCAAGGCCAACAGCATCTTGGCCTGTATCAGGAACAGTGTGGTGAGTAGGACTTGGGAGGTGATCGACCCCTCTACTCAGTACTGGTGAGGCCTCACCTTGAATACTGTGTCCAGTTTTGGGCCCCTTACCACAAAAAAAGCATTACAGTGCTGGGGCATGGCCAGAGGAGGACAATGAAGCTGGTGAGGGGTCTGGAGAATAAGTCTTACGAGGAGTGGCTGAAGGAGCTGGGGTTGTTTAGCCTAGAGAAGAGGAGGTTGAGGGAAGACCTTCTCACTCTCTACAACTACCTGAAAGGAGACTGTAGAGAGGTGGGGGTTGGTCTCTTCTCCCAAGTCACAGGCGATAGGAGAAGAGGAAATTGCCTCAAGTTGCACAAGGGGAAGTTCAGATTGGATATCAGGAAAAATCTTTACACACAAGGTTTATTAAACCTTGGAACGGGCTGCCCAGGGAAGTGGTTGAGGCACTGTCCCTGGAGGTATTCAAAGGATGGGTTGACGTGGAGCTTAGTGACATGGTTTAGTGATGGTTTTTAATCAAAGTTAGGTTGATGGTTGGACAAGGTGATCTTAAAGGTCTCTTCCAACCTAGACTATTATATGATTCTATAATTCTAGCTGCAGCAGTCATCCACTGCATTCTAAGCAGATGTTCTGACTTTCTCTGATTGCTTCCAAAAATTATGCTTTTAAAAGGTGCTATGGGATGGAAGCTTTTACAAACAATATCACAGTGTCTCCAAAGGGTTCTTTTCTATTGCTTCATGAGCAGCACATTGGAGTTGGCATCCTGTGGAGAACCTGGTGAGAGCAGGGACAGGCCAAAGGCAATTGGGAAGAGGGATACGGCACAACTCTGTAAGCACAGGGATTATAAAGTAGTGCACACAACAGGAACTAGGAAAAATGGATTCCTATTAAAGAAAGGACGGGCAAAGTGGAATGCTGTGGGACACTAGTGCTTATGATAAAATTTCTCCCCTGTTCAGAGGTTGGGAGTGGTTATACTCATTGAAGGAGCAGGAGAGAAGTAGTGCAAGAAGTAGGGGCAACCTAAAAGTAAAGGTTGCTTTGTGCAACGTAGCAACTAATGGTTTCAAGTATGCATGTAAGATAGAAGATTGGAGTGTAATATCATCTACTTAAAAATGAATGCAATTCCTCCTGCTGAGCAGGTGTGTGGCTGGATCAACAAATTTTGTGTGCCCCCGCCTCTCACTTGAATGGCAGCCGGGCAAAGAGCATGGTGCTTGGCTGACCCTGTGCCAATGCAGAAGCTCCTGGAAGAGTTATAAGTTGAGTTCCAGCAGATGGTGGCTCAGTGTCATACAAGGTCTTGGAAGAGGTATGAACCAGGGCATAATTAAATCAAAATACATCTGTGCAGTTTTCAACAACAAACATGTTGAACCAGACTATGGTTATCCAGAGAAAGACTGGTACATCAAACAGCAGCTTGGCTTTCTGAGGAGAACTGCTTCTTGAGTATGGGGCCTTTGGCGGTCGTCTTTGTGGGAGACAACAAAAATTGCTCAGAAGAAAATATGATGAAGTGCTGTTTTCAAACAGCTCAGTGACTCCACAGAAGCCATTTGCGGCTATGATTTCTTTCATATTATTTTACTGCATTTTTCTGTTTCAACAAAACCGTACGTTGTGTGTCTGCATGTGGTGAACTGCAGATGTGCTGGAGAGGAGGAAAAGTTCATTTCAAACTTGCATGTTAAAAAACTTCATGCAGTGTGAACTTAGTTTCTCTTTAAACTAAACATATATTTGTGTACATTACAAAAGTGCTGATTTTAACTGTTTTTGTTTCTGATCTGGGAACTCAAAGGGCAATCATCTGAACAAATTTTTGCTCTTACTGAGCTATTATTACACCTTAGAGACCTGAATGGTTCCAGTGTGTGAATTTGAAGGTAATTTGACAAGACATGTGGAATCTAAGGTAGCAGAGGTGTAGGTAGAGGCTCATTTTCTCGCGTACAAAAAAAAAAAGGTTCAGAGTATAACCCAACCTGAAATGCCGACTCAGCAACAAGGTGCCACAAAAATTTCTTTCCAAATATTGTGGCATCTGTTCATGCCAGGAAACCTCACAGAAGCTAAAGAATGTGATTGAGATGTTCAATGTACGAGCCTGAATTCTACTTCAAGCTCTTGTGATGACAGTTTGTGGTACGTCTGTGCAGGGAAAGAAAAGTATCATTATATGGGTAGGACTACCTTGCCAGCAAAATCCAGTAGCATGGGTGACAATAATAATGAAGATTCAAAAGTCTGACATATTACCCCATGCCTGCAACTACACCGAAAACTCTCCAAGAATCCTGGGCATGTATTTTGTTTTCTAGCACGTCCCAAAGGCCAGTCCACCACTTCTTGGCTGTCTTCTGTCCTTGCCTGCTGATGCTAGCCCAGATCTGCTAGCACCGCCTGCAATTGCGCTCCTTCATTTTGCTGTGATGCTAGTATCACAGTGAGAATATTTAGATACAGAAAATTAGATATCTAAGTGAGGGAAATTGATTTGCATTTCCATTTGATGGTTATCTGAACCGACGGCCATAGGCTGGAAAATGAATCATAGGTGCTTGTTTTGGCGGTGGGCAGCTGTGCACTCCCACACTCTTTCCCTGAATCTCTCTCAGTCTCGGAACATGTTCTCTGTAATCGTTGGGTGGCCAGTGATGCTGGTAAATGAAAGGAGTGTTTCAGACTAAGTACACAGAGATGAGGAGGTGTAAGGCAAATGGGTAATTTAGAAATAAAAACTAGCTAGTTGTTTTAAAGTAATAGTTATGATTTATCATCTGTAAAATTCTTTCACCACATCTAAACCAAGGGGTGTTTTGGAACACCTGCACTTTGCTGTTGGAAGCTCATTTGAGCTGGAAAATTCTTCCTCCGGAGGCAATTTATTACCCATGTAACGGATGCTATTCTGTTGAATGTGTATCATACTGAGGTTTGGCTACCAGTTTCATTCTTTCAACACAAAGTGAAAATATAGAGCTTGTGGGTTTGGAAGAATTTCTCTTATTGATATGGAAAACTAAGATTTTAACTTGGAAATTTTTTTATTAACTCCTGATTCTGTTTATGCAGGGGAAAGGCTGTTAATGTTGGAAATTAAGTTCAAATGCATTCAATAACAAACTCCCTTCTTCAGAGACAGCTCTTGTTTCACCTTTTGATGGGAAATCAATCCTTGAGCAAAAAGTCTGTATTTCAATAAGCTGCTATCATTATTTTATGTATTTTAAAACCTTACAAAGTTATACACTTTACAAATGGGAAAAGTGAAGGTCTGAGAGGCAAAAAGGGAACTTTTTCTCTGTGTTACTTACATGGTTTCAAATTGTTGAGAACAATTAAGAACCCAGAAACTCTGAAAAAAACTCACTTTGAACTATGTATCCTGAAGCAGTTTAAATCACTTGATTTTTCTATTCATTACTTGCAGTATATTTCCACACTTTTAGAACACACTTCTCTGGAGTGTGTGTCTACCAATCTAAGGTACAAGATCAGAGTGGCTCTAAAACTAGAAATCTAATCACTTCATCTTTCCCTCCTAAATATTCTTTATCTGAAAAGGTAATTTTGTGTCATTTTTAATTTTAATTTCAGTAAGCACAAGAAGACACGTATGACTGTGTTTGCTTTTGTGTATAGGATTGCCAAGGAATTTACCGTACTAGGCTGCTCACATCCATCTGGTGTCTGATGATTCAAATATATATACAAGAAATTCTGATAATGGTTAATCTAATCACAAAGTGAACTACACTCCTGTGAAACAGTTGTGGAGTTGTCCCTAGTCTTTGAATTTCAAATGCTTCTAAGTGATCGGAATTTTATATTCCTCATTCTAGTTCACCTCAAAATGATAATGGCAAAGGTGTTTCTATTATACACTCCACAGTGGTTTGACCATTTAATTACAGCAGTTTTGATATCGTTCTCAGTTTTGAACAGGCCTAGAGTATGTTTGTGAATCTTTTTCTTTTTTCATGTAATGTGAGGTTTGCTTTGGTTTAACTGCGAATTAACAGGAGTTAGTAAACAAAACCATGGCTAAAAAGAAATCATTTTGATACTTTCATGGTGTGAATAGCTGTAGCTCGGATTAGTTTTCATCTTGAGGCCAGTCCCTTATCAGCCCTAAAGGAAGGACTACATTTGTACCTTCTGTCCTTACCTCCTTCTTTTTACATTCCTGTTTGGATTAGTATCTTTGCTTATTGTTCTAGGGAAGTGTCAGATCTGCAAAGACAAAGAACAGGTGTTGCTATTTTTGCTGTGAAGCTTAAGTTTATATAATGGAGGATGACAGGCTGCTTGTGCAAGTGCAGCGACGCTAGTAAGCAAAATGGAAAGAATATCTCAGAAGCCTACACCAGGCCTTGCAGCAGATAAAATTAGCCACAAAAGGCCTGGAGAACAATTTAGGGGCTTTGAGGGGTCAAGGGTTGAACTGGGCATTGGTGTATTCATCCAGTTTGTTCCTACCAGGAGAGAAAGAATAATAATAGCACACAGTACTGATCAAATCCTTTCCTTGAAGGTGGTTATTAAGGCAAATACTGAAAAACTATGATTTCATAGGGCAGGCATGTGGTGACATGGAAGCAATTTATCAGATTTTTATTGTACTGTAAACAGAGTTGAATATCTTAGATTTCACAGTGACTGCTTCAGATTTGGTCTTTCAACTAAAGTACAAACCCTATTAGTATGGAAGAGACAAGTTGCATTTCAAGAACTGTTTACCAAACAAATACAAAATGCCAAAGTTATAGATTTGGTTTGCCCCTTTTTTTTTTCTTGTTTAATGCTGTATTTACAATGTGAATTTCATGTTGAATATATGGATACTCCTTCATTCATATTTTGATTATTCAGGATCCTTTTCCAAGGCTTATTATCAAAGCAACTGCAAAAACTACATTTGCTCCCAGCTAGGTTGACTGCCCAATTCCTGTCACTGAGGCTCTTTAATCACTGGCTTCCAAAAACTTTAGTCTGTAGATAACAAAAAGAGAGAGACACCATGATATAAACAGCAGGGTTCCCCCTTCCATACAAGCCTCTGTCTGTTTCCTGATTTAGACGGGAGTGGGGAGAATTGGGTCTGTCTGGATTTTTCTCCTCCACCCTCCAGTTCTTATTTTAGTTTCTTTCATCAGCTGTGCAATTGAAAACACTCTTCTCCCAGGCTCTCAGCTTGGGCAACAGGAGGTATGAGAATCCTTACACACGATAATGCCAATTAAATCTCTTTCCTGTATCATTACCTCATTCATCTTTAAGTTGCTCTTTCCTTCCTGGCTGTGTGTTCAAAAGACATTGTCTGTCTGAATGGAGCTGCTGGCACAAAGTGGCTTCAAGGCCATTTTGGGGCTGAAACCACATTCCTGCTCTGGGGACCATGATGGGAGCCACCCCACTGCTGGAGGAACACCTCCTCGAGCCTGAGGTGGACAGCAAGTGACTTTGGTTTTCTCCACTCAGCACTGCTTTCTGTTGCTATTCAACTCTGCTCTCCTGCTCCCCAGATTGGGGCTGCCTTTGCACACTCTTGATTTATCCCAGGCCACCAAAGAAGCTGATGGCCCAATGGGGACTTAAACCCCCAATTCCTACATCCCAGGTTGCTTCCTTAACCTACTTGGTGATATCCCCCTCTTCTGTGCTCACGTTACTGCTGGGAAGGAAGCAGTGCAGGGGCTGCTCTTCTGCCTTACTCATGTGATGGTTGTTCCTTCCCTACAACCCCACAATTGCCTCATGTACCCCCATGCAGGGCAGAGCCTTACCTTAAATAAACTTCTTGGCATTTAGTGAGTAAATCTCTCAGATCATCTTACAGTACTCTTGTGTAATGACATAGAAGTTGGTATACATTTTTCTCTTATGAGCTTACCTCCAGGAAGATGAGAAACCACAAGGAATCTGAGGGCTTTGAACATAGGCTTTGCATGGAATTCCTGCCCTCTCCCTGGGTAAATCCTTGGAAACAAAGTTTTTTTCAGATGTCCCCAAAGAATCTTTTCATCAGTTTGCTCAGATCATGAATAATAGCTTTATTGGTGAGAAAAGTTGCCGATTGCCTGTTCAGCAATGGTGCTATTTTTTGGCCAGATCTTTCAGGCATTTTTTTTCCTCTCCGTGAAACCTTCAGGCTTCCCTCTAGCACTCTTGAATGAATTAACTGTGCAGTCCTTCGCCACTGCCAAGATCCTTCTTATCCTGCTCCATAGATGAAAGGATGAGGAATCTATGGATCTGCTTTAGATCTCTCACTGCAGGCAAATGTCTCTTTATCAGCAAGAAACACACCAAGACTCAGTTGAGATTTAAGGCACAGACTTGCTGTGTTCAAGCTCAGGTCAGAGCCCAGCAGGCAGTCAGCAGCTGGATCTCAACCTCATGACCACTTGAGGAGGAGAGGCAGTATTTTAGCCTTGAACATACTAAGCTACTGTGACACTGGCACGTGTGCCTATTTTTGGTGTCACTGTTACCAAGCTAGTAAACACAATTGCGAGTCTTAGGTCTTGAGATGGATTTTAAATTCTACAGCTAAGCACCACACTTGCAAAAGCTGCATCTTTGGCTGTTGAACTAGTCTTCTTGCAGTGGCTGGAAGGTGAACATTTTCAGCAGGTTCTGTAAATCACGTCATTCAAAGTACCCTAAATGTGGGGGCATCTGTACTTAGTAGGCACTTTGCAAAATTTGGGTCAGGGTCATATTTTGATAAAGTAATGCTTGATCCACTGTAAAGTTAGTGACATACATAACATTAATGCAGAGAAGGGGCTGGGCTGAAGAGTTCTTAATACAAAAAGGACTTCATTTGTAGCCAGCAGAGACAAAGTGAGGTCCCATTTCAACCCCTGCTCCTATGTCACTTGGCTATTTACTTCCAATAGGATTGCTTTGGTCTGCAAGCTCTATTCAAGATGAATAAGGATAACTAGTAGTAATGTATTAATAATGTTTTAGACTTAAGAGTATGAACTTTCAAAAGCAATTGAGGTGTGATTATGATCCGTACTGCACCAATATTTTTGATCTTGTACATTATATATAAGAAACCATTATGGTGGGCTTACTGGAGACCAAATCTAAGGTGGCTTATCATGAGAAAAGCTCTTTTTAAAAAAGGTTAGGGAAGCTACTCCACACTTTTCTATGGATTGCCCTTTACAATTTCTGTTCCGTTGCAACCTCGTTACTGAAAATAGCTTTCCTCTTTCACAGCTTGCTCTTAATGCAAAGAATAACTCAGAAGAAGGAAAGATGGCAAGTATTTTTAAAATTTGAAACTGGAAATAAACAATGTATAGGGAATTCTGGCAATACAGCATCTCACCAAGATGTAAGATTTTGAAAGTAGCTGAATTCTGAGGCAATAGCTGAAGTCTGCAGGAAGAGACAAATTTTTATTTAACTGTGAATTTCTGGGTGATGGACACTGTTTCCTGTCCTTCAGCTTCTCCCTGATTCTTTACCTTCCTCATATACACACAAGAATATCCACAGGCAAATCTGATGCAAGAAGTGGCACAGAGTTTTATTTTGGTTTGGTTTATTTTATTTTAAAGCTGCTTCCAAGCAATCTTATTGAAACTGGATTAAACCTGGCTGACTTTTAAGAAAGTGTCCAGACAGTTTAGTTTCGCTATAATAGTTTAAAATAAAATCTGTAAGCTAGTTTGACTGAAAGTGCAGGCCGTTCTGCTGTAAGGATTGTTCTTTGCCATGTAATCTCTGCTAAATGCAGCAGAAATGGTTCTGCAATTACAGAACTAGTGGGTTTTCAAGAACCCAAAACTTGTTTACATTGAGAAGAAATGTTTCAGCAGAACAAATTTTTACTTACTGTTTCAAAAATGCTTCTTCACAGAGCAGCATAAAAAGGGATATGTTTTAAAGTAAATGCCCAGCAGCTCACAGAGCATTACTTCCTAATCTTTACTACTTTTTACCTCTGACTCTACCTGCAGCTTCAGCAGCCACAGACTCCATCCCTAGTAGCCAAGGTCCACTTCCTTGCTGCTGAAGGATCTGGCCCTACCAGCACTCCTTTACATTGAACAGGAAAGAAAATATCCTAAAAGGTGCCCCAGCATAAGGGAATGGGAGAGTAAGTGTAAATAAAGCAGAGGCTGGGCAGACCAACAAGAAATGTTTAACATTCCACACTCTCCACAAAGGGCAGGTCAAGGAAAGGGAATGAGTGGTTGGGATGAAGCACATGCCACAGATATTTTTCAAGTACTGTTCAGCAGAGTATATCTGGTCACGTAAACATTCACAACAAACAGAACAGCCTTGTTCTTGAACGTGGCAAACCTCCTGAGGTCCTTCTATATATGCGGGAGATGGGTCTCACTATGCAGGGAAGCCACAGCTGCTGAATTCACAGTGGTATGTTTGAATTCATAAGCACAAACAATACTGACAGCTATCCCCCAAGTACCAGATGTTCTCAGATGCGACCAGTTGAACTCTTGGTTGCTCATGTCCCAGTCAAAACCAATACACTTGTGCACTGCATGACTCTGGGCAGGTAGGAGGTGGATGAAATGAACTTGACAAAAGTCAGAACTCAGAGTTTGGGGGAAAGCTAAAAAAACTTTTACAACAAATGAAAGTTCCAGATGCAGTGGGTAAGACTTCTTATTCTTTCTAATTCACAGGTGCAGTCCAAATAACTGCATGAAGGTCAGCGTTATTAACCCTATATTTTAATTTATATAGACTTGAAGCTACAGGTTTGATACCATCTCCAGCTCAAGTCATTCAGGGCTTTGAATCTGTGAGTCTGTAGTGATGTAAAAGTGGTATGAGACCAAAATGAGGTTTATTTTTGTTTTTTTATTAAAAAATAACCCACATAATGTTTAATAGATGTATATATGGGTCTTCAGAAAGCTGCAAAACATTAAACAGTGGTAAAACGTTTCTGTGAACTAAACCTTCCTCCCTCGTGAATTAGCAACTACCCCATTCTGGGAACAGCCATGCACATGTGTAGAAGCAAGAGCAGGTTGCTAAAATAGCTGCACTCATTAGGGAAAACATAAGCTGTACTCTGCAAACAATGGTGTGGAAAAGACTACTGTCAAGGTCACAGATACCATCAAGGAAGACTTGCTTGTTGCTTGTCCACTTGCTTAGCTGGACAATATTTTGTTAACATCGTTTGCCCTGCCAGGGTAGGACCACCAAGGGGTCTTGAAGGGGCATAACTCCTCCCCAAGTGTCCTGTGAGTTCACACCATACCCCAGCTGCCGCAGATATTCAGTAGTGGCCAGAGAGGTTCCATTGGTTGGCAAAATCTTTTATTGATGGGGGAGGAGGGCGAGGTAACTGCACCAGGACTTACAGATATCGACTCTTAGGCACTGGAAAGGAATGGAAGGAATGGAAGAGCTTCCTTAATCTGACTTTGCAACACTTAAAAGTGTCACAGCTTAGCATTAATAGTTGTCTAAAATGGCACGTGTTTTTGGACGCCATCCTTATAACTACTGCCTTAGTGCAGCAGAATGATGTAGCTCTACTACTTGGGACAGTCAGAGTGTGCATTTTACTTTTTTTTTTCTTCTTTTTATATTGGTTAATAGTTAGTATTAGCAGCTATTTTGCCTCATATGCAGTTTGAAACCCCTTACTGAGTAGCGTGCACGGTGATCCAGAAAGAGGTAAACCTCCCGGAGCTTGAGAGTTTTGCAGACATAAGATTTTTTATCTTTTTTTAAGATGGCAAGGTTCAGAAATCTAGCTGGAGTTCATGAACCTATTCTTCCTGTAACTGAAACCCATGTTTTAGTCAGGGTTGATTCAATTTTTAAAATAAATGTTTTCCTAGTTACAGGGAAAGCCAGTGCTATGTATAAGGGATAGAATAACACCCTTCCAAAACCCATGTGTCATGGGTGGGTGGCCTATATACAGGATATGCACGCACACAAAATTTAGCTTAGAGTAAGAGATTTTTCCTCTCTCCCCATCTGTTCTCTCCCGCCTACTCCCCTGCTATAATTTCTGTCATCTTTCTCCCTTATTTCTGAGCTATTTGCATATCAATTGCCATATTTTAAAAAATATGTTTGTAGTCATTCTTTTCAGTTTCTCTAAATAGAAACTGAGCTCAGTACCATTAGATTTCACCAACACAGAGCTTTTGTCCAGTTTCAGCTTAAGTAGAGTGTACGTTTCCTTAACGGAGCTGCATGTCTGAACCTGGATTGCTGACATAAACACAGTGATAAAAGGTTCTTACTGCTTGAGCATGTCATCTATCCAGCCTGAGTTAGCAACAGCACCTACTGTCTTGAAGCATCTGGAATACCAGATTTCTCTGCAGAGACCCAAATGTGGAGAGGAGGGACATGACACACTAATATCCATCACGTAACCCTTGCAGGAGAGGAAAGATGGAAGCCTCTGTGTTACAAGAGCTCTCCAGTCTTTATGCCTGAGTCCTGCAGCCCTTTTGCCCAGTGGAGTATCACTGGTGTCTCTTCACTGCCCAGGAAAAGCTCCCTGAGGACAGTAGAATTTCTCCCTTCCTGGACTGTGGTCATACACATTGTATGAAATTCCCATTCACACTGGGGTACATTCCATGTACGGATCGAGGGCAGCACAATCTTAGGTATGCAGTCATCTGCCAAGAATAGACACATCAATTTTGTTTCATAAAACCATGGAACAACCCTTTGCAAAAGGGAGATAAATCATTAAAAGGATGTTAGGATATCAGACAAGAGAATGTAAATAACCATACATAACAGCATCTGTTCCTGATCAGGTTCCGTTCTTTGATCTTTAGAAAGATGGTTATTAATTAGCAGGGTCAACACTAAGTTTTCTTTTTTTTTTGTAACAACGCTCTTCTGAACCACTGAAATAATAGATGGTTGCTTGTAGTTTTGCTACACTAAGCTTCTCTGGGAAGGAATCTTCAGATAAATGGTATAACAAATTACCTTAATATAAACAGTTTTGAAGTTAGGCCATGTCTGTGGTAGATAGAGGAGCCATTTTATGGACAACTGTCCTTTGAAATCCTACATGAAATGGGTTTTAATCATACTGAGGCTGCTGGTATTGCAATTGAGATTGCGATCACTGCTTGCAATGTGGGTATCTATCTGCTGTGCTACATTTCATCTGCAACATAAAAGCCACCACATTACAGGCTCCAAGATTGCTGAAACACTCCTGTTAAACTGCACTTCAGCCTTTCACTACTGGCTGGATTGAAGAATTTTCATTTCACTCACTGAATAAACCGTGGAGTCCTACTGATGCCCGCATGACTGACCACAAGACGGAGTGCAATACCAGAGTGGTATATCAGGCTGGTCTCAAATCTAGAACAGGCAAAGATGAAAGCCTAATGTCAAACCATATGGCAAGAGTAGAACATCAGATGCACAGTGTATGCTACAGCTGGGTCTCACTAGTCTCCAGTGCACAATTTGTGATTCCACTTCTTT
Source organism: Nycticryphes semicollaris (assembly GCA_013400055.1). Taxonomy (NCBI): domain Eukaryota; kingdom Metazoa; phylum Chordata; class Aves; order Charadriiformes; family Rostratulidae; genus Nycticryphes; species Nycticryphes semicollaris. The sequence goes on from VXBJ01007281.1 coordinate 77,854, forward strand.
GGAATTCAGCAGCAAACTGGAACAAGTTACACCTGCAATTTAATCTTGGGTCATAAAACTTAACAGGCAACATCTTTCTTGTTGACATGCTATAATCATGCACTGCTTTTTCAACGAAAGTCATAGCAATCTCTATGGAAGGAATCTACTGAAGGAATGGAAAATGACCTTGATTTTGTCTACTTTTCACACTGCAATAGGTATTAGATGTTCAGGGTCTGTGATTTTGTCTCTCTTCCTGCCACACGACATGCAGAAGACTAGTCTCTGTGCATTCCCACGTATGTTCATGAAGGTCCAATGTAGTTAGACTGTTTCACAGTTTTCAGGGCTGAATGTTCAGCAAACCACGGACTAATTGCTAATGTGGTTTGACACCAAAATAGCTCAAAAAGGATGTGTAGTCAAATACACAAACACTTCCTCCTTGCTCAATCCAACAGATGCTTGTTATAACACAAGCCAGTCTGGCTCTCTGTCCGTGAAAATGTGTGTAATAAGTTGGGCAGTTTATCATTGGCTGTCTGGCTGCTTTGACAGAAATGGAGTGGGGAGAAAATTGCTTCACATACAAGTGTGTGCCCAATAAATACATGGCTGACTAAATGGTGAGAGAGGAGCCAGAGCAATATACACAATAGCTGCAAAAAATTGGGAAATACGGGCACCTGCAGCCTAGACTTACCTTACAGCAATTGGGAAGAACCAGGTCCCTATGTTCACGTTTCCTTACTCGCACAACTGTAGTATTATACGTAAAAGCATATGTAAAGTAAAATCATCATTCTTTCAATCCCTATGCAAAATGCTGCAATGAAACTGTGGCTATATCTGCACTGGAAGAGTTGAAAAAGTGTAACACAGCGGTCAGTGGTGCACTGTTAAGGTCATAGTGGTTGCATTGTTTAAAACTCCTGCACTGGATGTTGCCAAGGCAAAGATGTGGTACTTTTAAGAGTGATACTCCCTGTTCCTTAGCACACATTGCAGAATCATAAGATTCTGTCCCATTTGAAGTGTATAAACTCAACCACAAAGTTCAGCCAAGCTTTCACCAATCCATACATCCAGCTTGTTCTCTAGGACCTGGGAACACCAAGGCTGAAATGCTGGTGTTTCCATGGCCGCTTGCAGCATCAGGTAACCCCAGCAATGCGCAGCATCTGGCTCCTCTATCCCCACTCCACTACCATCTCCTCCCTTTCACAGCTACACTTACACACGTTACTTCTGGACATGACTCACTGTCCACCTCCCTCAGGAAGAACCTCATATCAAGCTGGAGCGCACTGGATTGCACAACGTTTATAACTGTCTCTCCACACTGAAACACTCACATAATGTGCTTGATTTCATAAAGAAATGAGAAACGCAAATGCTTCAGCAACCTGAGCTGGACTTGTTCAAAGAAACTACTTGGAAACCAGCAAATGGTGGTAGGAGTTGTTTAACCTGGTTTTTGCAATTTATAACTAGCATGGACAGATTTAGGCTTTAGGTGATAACTAGATGCAATGTCAGGGCTGTATCTTACTTTTGAGTCCTTCGCGGGTAACATCAAATTATTGACCTGAAGCCCTTGTCCTAAACTGTTACTACTTTTCTCCCCAGCCTTCTCCATGACTTTTGTGCAGAGGCATGAACTGCTCTGCGAGTTCAGAAACTAAGTAGCGAAACTTTGCCAGCTCAGAGTGCTTGTGGTGCCCTGCCTGCAGCCTCGCTCAGGTGCATTACAAGTGGGAATGGAGGGGAAACTTCTAAGAAATAAACCCAACTCTTTCCACGAAGTGTGTTCCCTCTGTGCCGGGGTGGAGGTGATGGGTTCCTTTCTTCTTTCTTGCACCCAAGCCAAGGTTGTAATAACTGACGGTGCAGAGGTACAACATGCAAACGTTGTGTCTTCTTATACCTTCTCCCTTCTTTCTGTCACAGCTTGTAGACAGAGAACTGCTTGGCCTTCTCTGGGGGCTCTTAATTCTCTGTCTCCGAAAGGCTTGATTTCTGCCGAGAGAAAAGGAAGCCAATAGGTAAAAAAATTGCGGGGTTGTATTTGGCAGGGTGACCCTTTTAGCTATTTCTGCTGGTTACAGTTTTGCACACTACTACTGACTGGTCCAGTTCGTAGCAATAACTAACAACGGGGACTTCGCTGTATCCCTTCCTGTCTGAACGCTCAGTACTAAAAACAGATGCTAATTGTACGGTTCCAGAGAAAGAGAAAAAGGCCATGCTGGGGTGACTCGGGACAGATTCCCGCTGTTGTGCAAGGAAAAATGGTATTTAGATATGTGGAGATTTGTCCGCGGTTAACTGTGGCTTGTTGGGGGCAGGGTGTGCATGTACATGCAAACACTCACAAGCACCACCCTGAACTATTTTAACTCTTGGAGATGAAACTGGTGATTATCTACTGCCTAAGTTGTTAGCAAATGACTATTCAATGCCATGGCGGGACAAGCTGAACTCAGTGACAAATAAAGAATGGGATAATAAACAGAATTTTATGCGTTTCTTTTGAAGCATAAAACTTGCTACAAATTACATACCTTTAAACAAAGGCATAAAAATTGTTGGAAAACAGAGGGCGGCAAAGCTTAGACAAAAATGTAAATGTGACTCTGGTGTATATATTTTTACCTGAGGGAAATCAATGCCTGTGAAAACACTCAAGACAAGAATGCCTATGAAAATGAAAACACTCAAGGCAAGAATTTATTACCTACAATTATAGTTCTTTTATTGTATTCTTGAACATCCAGTCAAGTGATAGGAATGCAGTGTTCTGGATCGCAGTAACCCTTCTTTCAGTGCTTGACCATAAGCACTGACAAGTAACTTGGGACAACATTTTACACTTCAAGTTAGGCACTTGAGTTTATAACTAGGCACCTAACTAATTAGCATCATTATTTCAGTTAATAAGCACATGAACAGAACACTTCTTTAGAAAAGTTAACTGAAATTGCTTATTTAGGTGATTTACAGGTACTAAAGCTTGATAACACTGTCTATAACCTCCCTGTACCTTCAGTTACTTTAGTTGGAGGGACTGTAAAACTTCACTCGTTACATGACATCACATCTCACAGCTGGTTTTTGTCACTGTAAAGCTCAACATACTGGAGTCAGGTTATTAACTAAGAAAGAGGGGTTTGGCACTCTACTGTGACTTACATCCGTAATGGACTTGCAGCAAACGTTGCTGCATGTTAGCTTCTCCAAGCTCTCTTTTAAGTATATCCTTGAATCTTTGAATAACAAAAGCCCTCTTGGAAGGATACATCTGTTTTCTTTGGTATGGTCCTTCTCTGTCTCACCTGATCTAAATTCTGTCTTTAGGGCATCTTCTTCACCTTTTGGACAGACATAATGCTTGCTCAATAATGGTCTAAGCTCCTAATAAGATTGTTTAGACAAACTGTAAGTGTTTAGCAAGAAGAAGAGTTATTTTCACAGCTACCAAAAATTAAAATGATGGCTCTTGACACCCCTTTATAACCTAAGCCTTCTGGTCATGAGGTCTCATTTGTTGCAATGAACTGTCAGGTTCATTGCTAAATGTTACAGTACTCTCCAGTTCCAACCTCCAGGCTGCAAAATCCTCCAGTAATCCCTCCTGACCAGACAGGACCCTTCTGTCAGGATGAAGCCATGAGTGATGGAGGAGCAGTGGTGGTATACTTGAGGTAGCTCTCCAGGACTCCGCAGCAGTGGGAAAAAGGGTGGTGGCCAGGACCAGAAGAGCAGTAACAAACAGTTACTTGCCAGTGGTCACCAGAGAACTCCTGATGACAGAAGGTTACAGCTTACTGGGCTGTGGCTTTGCACCCCATGGTGTAACTGTCTGTGGATGGATGGAATAACCTTCATTAGGGGCATGAAGAGATGTATTTATTTTCCTATAATGCACTTACCTGTCGGGGCTAGGTATGAAAGTGTAATCTGTACATTTACATTAATTCTTAAGGCAACTGTGCCCTGAATATGTGTATGCAATTTCTCTGGCAGGCCTAAAGAAGATGCTGTTGTAAGTGTGATACCTGTGAATGTGACCTTTTGTTAAAAAGGAAAACAGTAATTTAAAAACAATAGTTACCAATATGGTAACAAGAAGCTTCAAAATGTAAACCCTAAATGTCCTCAAACCACGAGGAAGCAAAAGCAATACTTCTGGTTTTTTAGACCTAGAATTTTTAATCCAGCTTTTGATGGATGCCCAGCAGCAGGCTCAGTTTCACCCAGTTGTTTGTCTTTCCCTGCACACGTCCTGTCACTGGAGAGCAGGGTCCAACTTTGTTTCTCTTACCAGTGAAGTTGGAGTGAGAGGGTTTGCCACCATGAAGCTCATGTTTACACTGGCTGCGCAGTGGCCCCTTTTTGTGGTTCTTTCTCACCTGCTTGCCAAATACTTAAGTTTCCACTGCCACAAATAAGATGATGGGGTGAGTGAAGGGTTTTGGAATGAGCAAAAAGTAAAGATGGGGGATGTGATGACAAAGGGAGCAGAACTGGGAAGTGTGGGGGCAGAATGGAGAGGAGGCGGAAGCCAGGACATCAGGAAGGAGAGTAAGAATCAATCGTTTTGTGTTGTTGAACCTCTAGCACTTCCAAGACACAGGTCTCTCTGAGTTCTAAACAACATTATTTTTGTCTGGTTACTATAAACTGATAAACAGGAAATGTGTTATAGCAATAAGCAAAGAACAGGAAAAAGGAAACACTACTAATCAAACAGGAACACGGCCTGGGAACACAAACAGGAACAAACAAGAGTTAGGGTTCGCCCCATTCTTGCTCAGGACTGAGAATTATAACAAGTGTGATAAAGCACAGGACAAAAAAGAGACAGTTGTGGTAGGACAGAAACGAAGACCAACGTTATGAGAGTAATCTGGGGCCTTGTATATTGCTAGGAAAGCGGATGTGAGCTCTTGGCCTTGTGCAGACTTCAGCTCTTGTTCTCTCTCTTGCACGGGAGAGTTACACCAGCCTGTCTGTGTATGAAACTGCAGCTACCCCACCTTAGATCTGCCTGTCTGTTGCACGCGAGTTTGCATCAACAGAAGGAAGCTAGATTAGCACGAAAACATTTACAATACTCATCGGTTGCCACAGCGGTGCTATGCTTGTGCTGGATGGAGAGTGCAAATATAACCTTTTTCATTTATATAGTTATGTATGTATTTCTCCATGCTGGAGCATCTGATTTCCAGCATTTCTACGTTTTCCTTCAGGGCTAGGGAGTATCCTTTAACGTATCCTGTGTTCTTTTTTTGTACGTTTGTTCTGTATTTTAGCCACAAACCCTTTTTAGAAAACAGACTGTTGCTCTAGAGAAACTTAAGTCAAAAATAAGTCTCAGTGTTCTTCTAAATGTTGTTCTGTGAGGTTCATCCTGAAAACAAAACTATTTTCTTGGAAATATCCTCTTACAGATTTTATGGGATTATGATTCACTTAATTCTATGGCTTTATGTTGCACCTAAACACAAAGGTGAATAACAGAGAATCATTTGGATTTACTTTCTACAAACAGGATATTAATAAATAAAATGCTTAAATAAGAATGTGAGCTTCCAGTGGGTAAAAGCCCTCAGTATTTGATTCTTTTTCATGAATGACCTAGATAATGAGGCAGACTGCACCAGCAAACCAAGTTTGCAGATGGTACAACACCAGGAGGAGTGGCTGATACACCAGACTGTTTTGGTGCCGTTCCAGGACCTTGACAGGCTGGAAAAATGAGCCAACAGGAAACTTATAAAATTAAAAAATGGGAAATCCAAAGTCCTGTCCCTGAGAAGGAATAACCCTATGGACTAGAACATGCTGAATGGTGACCAGCTGGAAAGCAGGCCTTGAGGATCCTGGTGGACTGTAAACCAGCAATGTGGTGATTCCTACTGAAAGGAGAATAGGCAACTGAAATACAATATATTCAATTTAAACAAGAAAAACATTTTTACTGTAATGGTGATTCAACACTGGCACAGATTTCCCAGAGAGGCTGGGGAGTCTCCACCCTTGGTGATATTCAAAAGCTGACTGAAGCAACCATAAATGTCTTAAGCAACCTACTTTAGCTGACCCTGCTTTGAGCAAGGGGGAGGTTGGACTTCATGACCATGAGAGGTCCCTTCCAACTTCAACTATTATACACATAAAATGAAAAAAGTAATAATGGCAGACTGAAGATTAAATGATCATCAGTTCACACTGAAGTACAAGAAAGGGAATATTCATTTCTGAAGGTACCCAAAAAGCAAGGATGTGCTGCTGAACAGTGCTCTGAAGGTGACTGGAGAGCTCACATTAACAGGGACCAAGCAGTCGAAGGAGTGCTCTGAGATTTCCTTCACCAGACAGTACAGATGGCTGCACCAGGAGGCGGTCGGTGAGGAACTTCATGGGTTCTGGTATGAGAGAAGAGAAGTGCAGGTGGAGCCTCAGCATGCTGTTTGGAGAGAGGGTACATGCTGGCACAGTAGCTGGTAGGGATGTGGCTGGGTCCCATTGTGCGCCTCAGTCCTCTTAGCACTCATGAATGAGTACAGGGTTGTGTCCAGCCCAGATGGACGCTGAGCTTTGGCTTGAAAATAGGCCCAGGTCAGGCATGACTGCTTTCTTATTCAGATCTGGTCATCACCTGCTTCTCTCACTTTTCCTGCCAATTGGCTTTATCTGATCCTCCAATTCCTACCAATAGTGACAAAATTACTTAGATAGTCCTCAAGCAGTACAGCAAGGATAACTTTGGAAAGGACTACCCAACATAAGGATGGCAGAAGGATGGGCTGAAGCAAATCCATCTCCCTTTTCTGCTTTGGGTCCTTGTGCCAGAAAATAGCACCACAGAGGTCTGGAGAAAAGGGACCAGGCAGGGTTAGCATACATTGCTTGCACGAACTTCCCACAATGTAGCTTAGAGAAAGGAGTTGGATACCACTCCACTAGAGACCAGGTTACCTGCAACTTCCAGCCTAATTATTAGTGGACTGTACCTGTAGCCAAGAGCTATATTTCTCTGTCAGGGAGGGAAACATGTTCTTGCTTTGCTCACGGTCAGCACAGAGGAAATGCTTCGCTGCTCTGCCAGGACCCTGGATGTGACAGGCTGTGAGCATTTTTCTAGACCTGCATCTTCCATGCAAATGCCCCAGCTTCTGCCAACAAATGTACCTGTAACTGGCATCAGGTGACTTCAGGTGTTGACTGTGCTTCAGCACATTCCAGCTGTCACATAGGGACCTTATTGATTACTCTCTCTCTCAGTGCTGCACACGCTGATCACCACCCCACTTTGCATTCCCTATACAAGAAAAAGCTGTGGCAAAGCAGGAGTGGAGAAAACACAAGGTCAGAGCAGACAGCCCTTCCTATGTGACAGACCATTTCACTAGGCAAAAGGCCCAGTCAGACTACGCACATATGATGTAATTAAGCTGATTTAGCTTAATTTACATATTCAAGAAAAGGACACAATTGTATAATGACCCATTGGCAGCAACAACACAAGTGACAAGTTTTGCCTATATGAAACCATGCTGAGCTCATGAGCAGAAATACCAAGTGTGGGGCACAGTGGCAGAGGATGGATCCCTGACTCTGGACACACCAAATATCACACGTGGTTCATCATCGTAGCATATGAGGGTATTGGCACGTATTGCCAAATATGGCAGTGCTTTTATGTGGCTTTATGATTCTCAGGCATATCAGGCAGTTCTGCAGCTTTAATAAAGTGGCATATTTACCCTCAGGCCATGGTTTGAACCTATGCCTTATCTGCTAAAACCTCTGATACTTTATTTTTTCGCACACACTAAGCACAGAACACAAGCATGAAGAATTTTGGTAATAACGGTAGAGCATTCACGCTGGCCAAGTGCACAGCAAGCAAATCCCTTATGCAGCCCATTTCGCCTCAGTATTATTAGTAAAACTATTTAAAGTTTAATCAGTCTTTTCAGTTCTTGGCTAGGCTCTCATTCTGATGCCTGAACAAAAATAAAATGAAAAATCTCTAATGAAAAATTCCCTTGAGAAGTTTTGTGCCACTAAGCTGATACAGGTGCAATACACCAGCTTGCTAATGCAAATTACTCTGGCTTTGAAAACCTGAGACATGTATACTTGAGTCCAAATTTTAAAACCTTTAAAAATCAAATGCTAGAAGTAGAAACCTGGGAGCAAAGCAAACCAAAGTCTTACTAAGTTAGTTTTGGCAAAATCAGTAAAGAAAGCAGAACAAAATAAAATATGATCAAGGGAAGGGGAAAGCCGCAAACATAAAGGCTCTCACAGTGTGATTTTTTTTAAGTGGATTTTCACCAAAATCTTTACATAAACTGAAAACTTCATTAAAACATAAAGGTTGAAAGGGTTTAGTGGACGGGGCTCTTGTTTATTATGCGAGACTGTGATGTCAGTCCAGGTGGAGGCCGTAATGAAAATAGTTACATGATTTCAGTCCAGTTTCTCTGAAGGTTAACCCAACATCACAAACCCAGCAGGTCATATGACACCCGTTGGCAAGGCCAGGGTTGCTTCCATTTAGAAAGCCTTAGGACTGTAAGGAGGGTACGTAAACTGACCTACAAATCTTTTCTGGGATAGCAGCTCAGTAAACACAGGTTAAAATCTTTTGATGCTTACTATCGATAGTTTGCAAAAGATGAAAGGCCAGGTTTTGCAGAAACACACGTGTCTGTCTTGAGCATGAAAAATATTCTCAGCTGTGAATGGGTTCGGTGTTTGCACAAACTGATACCTGGGGGCACCCGACTTGCAGGTTAGTCTCGAGTGCTGTGGAGACGCTCATGTCACATGTGATGCAGACCACTTAAAAACAAACGCAAACAGCATCTTTTTAGGAAATACGCTACAACCCCAGAATGCAAAAGAGGAAAGAGAGGAATTCAGTTGAGACGGGAAACTGGCTCACCTCCTCTCTCAGCTTGACAAGATTTTTATGAGAAGCTAAAGACAACCTCCTCTCAGGAGGTTCCACAATGGGCCTGAACCAACCTCCAGGTTCCAAACATCTCAAGAATTTCTTTGCATGAGCCTATTCCTAAGGAAGATACAAGAGGAGGGAAAAGAGTCTTGATTTTGACTTGAAGAAAAGGAGTGTTTTCCTTCATGACTTGTGATATGCTGCCTCTGTCTGTTGCTGCCTGGGAAAACAAGGGTAGGCAAATTCTCTGTTAATGCTGTTATAACTTCACCTGGGTTAAGGGAATTATGACAGGCCTTTATTGAGGCTTGGCCACTATGCACTTAGATAACTGTAACACGCATGTACACACAAAAGGCTGCATTTATGCTTTATGGTGTACGCACCCAGCCTTAACAAAGTACTTGCATTAAAAGCAATCCTTTGCCAAGGAGAACTCTATTTCAGCGTTGCAGGAAGGAAATCTGTCTCTTGCAAAGCATGCATTTCAGTTTTCTAGCTCAGGCTGTCAAATGGGCTGGGAGGGGTGCTCTGTTCTCCCCCAGCTCTCCCTGCCCACACTTCCTCTCATGTCCCACGCTAACAGCTAGCAGCACGGAGGGAATCTGCTGTTCCCCGTTAGCACCTGGATACCTTGTCAGACACTGCCTAAGGAGTCTCACGAGTCTCTTGGAAGTCAAAATGCTCATTGCAAAGCCAGGACAAGGCTCCGGGGCAGCTGGGGACCTAACTGCGTGCTGGTTGGATGCATTTACATCTCAAAACTCATCACCACGTGGCCTTTCCTCAGGACAGGTACCAAAAGCAAGTCATCCCCTTTTCATGAGAAAAGGGTACTATCTTTCTTTTTCCCATTATGAGAAGGGTGCTGATTGTTCTATATACCCTGAATGTCCTTTTTTTGTGGACAGACTCTCCTGTCTTCCAGAGATTGCACTAGCTAGATGAATCAGGAGGGAACACCTTTGCCAGGAACAGTGTGTCAGACCCTGTGACAGTGCAAGCAGAAAGTGCCTGGAGACACACACCTGCAGGTAACATAGATCTGCTAATAACTTGTTTAAGAAGGGCTTAAACATGTAACAGCATGGACATATCAGCACCTCGCTACTTATGACATGCTGAGAGGCAGTAATATAGGCAGGCAGAGAACTCTAGTGCCTCCATGGGCATTGGAAAAGCTGGGGATTCCAGGGCTGAATTCTGGTAGCTGAAGGCACAGGTGGGGACCTCAGCCCCTTCGGGGACTGCTCCTCTCAAGTTTTGGTAAATATGGAGTAGGGAACTGAAATTTTTCTGCATGAGTGAAAGAGAAATTGTACTGTTAGTGAAAAAAAGCCACCACTATTACAAGTGTTTTTGATTTCTGCAAGGCAAACTTTGTCACAAACCCAGGCAGCAGTCTGCCAGCACGACTTTTAGAGGCAGCTTTATCCAGCTCTGCCACCGCAAGCAGGTGTGCATGAGCTCCCCGAGCGCTTATGCAGCAGCATGGAGCACATTCAGACTTCCACTAGAGACCCAAATACCCAACTCTAGGTGTACTTTCCTGCTCCACTTTTCATATCTCTGTGGCAGTTTTTGGCTCTGGTTTGTAAAAGCTAGCACCAGAAGAAAACATGCACTAGGTTTTTTGTTCTGAATTTGTTTGGTTTGTTTTCCTTCTGCCAACACCAGCCTCCCTGCAAAGTGGCAAGTCAGAAAGTGGCCAGAGCTTTAAGTCAGCCCCACGCTGAATAGTCAGGAGACGACATGAAGGTGCAATGCTTAGTTTTGGGTACAAACAGATTCAGCAAGTCCAGACACACACAGTACATGCACTACTAACAAATGCAGAACACCGCAAATCCCGAGGTCTACCATAATTCAACAGCTTTGTAAATGGAATGAGCGTTTATAAGTTGTACTGACATTACTCAAATTTTATTTATCATTAGAAATATTCATAGAATTATAGAAAGACTTATGTTGGTTGGACTTTCAAAGACCATCTAGTCCAGCTTCAAGTCATGAGTAAAAAGATTTGTATTTGAAAGCCAACTGCCATAAGCAACTGATCCCTCAAATCGTTTTCTCTGGAGATAAATACCAAACATATCTGCAGTTCTAAACCAAAAGTGAAATGATTGTAATTTTCAAGTAATTTTTTTAAATGATTTATAAACAAGGAATAATGACAGAATGTCATTTATGTCATGGCCAGCACAGTGTGCAAGAGGAGAGAGTGCTGGGCACAGTTTATATCTACCTCAAGAGTTCTCTGAGTCTTGAGGGGGCCCGCAGAGCTCTCCTTCCCCAGAAACATTAGTTCATTTGTTGTTACTGTCATATATTTCTTTTTCTTAGCATCTAGTAGCAGGTATGCATTTGATATTACACTTTTGTTGGGAATTTAATAGCTGCTGGCCTTATACAGAACTATTGGTTTAATAGTCAATTCCAAATAAATTGCTCTCTAAAATAAAATATGTTCTTCTCAGGATAGTTTTTTATAGAAAACAAATACCGTTTTTGAAATGTTCTCTATGTTTCTAACTTCATTTTTATGTTTCCTTTCTTTGAAGTGATTGCTCATTCCTGACCTGTTCTGTTTCCCAGAACATCATTTCCATCTGAACATTACACTGTGGATGGATTCAATCACCTTTGTATCACCTCAGAAGGAGGGGCTAGTAACATACTACTTTCTTTAGCTCACTCTTATTCAAAGAAAAGTTCAAATTCAAATATATCACTTGAGGGACCAACTTGCATTTATTCTGGTTATTGATGCTATCATCTGATATCCATCAATAGAGCTTTTGATTCTGTATATATCTATGTATAATACAATTGTATGGCAAATCAATGCGAACACCACTTTGTCCCAAATTCTATCTCTATGGCTTCATATGGCTCTGCTTTCCCATGCTCACAGCAGTTGGTTCAGTGGAGAAGTTTTTGATTCTTTCATCTGAAGTCTAACAAGCAAACATTGGTGATGTAGCCTGAGTGGAAGGCTTTATTTGCTGAAGTCTGCCTCTCAGGGGAAGTTTATTGGTGTATTTGAAGAGCTGAGGATGTTTTTGTAGTACAGAAGCCAAGCTGACCACGATAAGACCTTGTGGGGTAGAACACCAGGGTATTTTCTGTGTTTAGTTAAAATCTTCTATCTGTGAGTTATTTAAAATGTTGATTATATTTTATTGAAGGATTGATTCAGCTTCCTCAAGAGGCCTATAAACACAAGGGTTGTCTTAGTTTATGAGCAACCCATACTGCAATGCCAGAATTTAAAACAAACAAACAAAACCCCCCAAAATCTCCCCTAAAACAATACTTGAGATTCTAAAGGCCGATAAATCAACTGGCTTTCCAAAAGGAAGAGAGGGTGGAGTGTAGGAGAGTCACTGACTTCTCCAAATAGTGTGCTAAGTGAGCCAGACTCTGATCCAAGGCTTGCTGAAGCCAGTGAAAGAAATCCCTTCACTCCAACAGGATTCTGCTACATCCAATAGCAGCATGAAATACAGAGAATTGTGACTCAAGTTTTATGACATATTACGGTCATTTGGGCACAGGAAATTTGGAAGGAATATCTGGTTTATGGACAAGAAAAACACAGAGCTGGAATTTTATACATTGAAATTACCTTGACATAAATCTGTGGGACAGTAGAAGCTACCAGTGGCAATCATTAGTTGAACAGTAACAGGATTCCTTGCTTTAGTTTGTCTGGTCAAAACAAAGGGGAAGAACCTACAAATATATAAGGAAAAATTACTTCAAAATTCTTGTCCTTCCTTGCTGAGCTGATGCTTATTCGGTATTTGCGGTAGATACAGGAGCATGTTGTGCAGATCAACCATTGTGCTGTGACCGCTACTCTGCCAAAACTTTCTGCTGGGTATACAGCTAAAGGAGAGCTAAGAAATATTCATGCTAAACATTGTTTCTGTTGGAAACAACCTTCCATGTTTATGATAGTCAGTAAAAGAACTACAAATGCACAACAATTCCATACACTTGGAATCTGAAATACTCCACAGTTTACAAAAGTATCAGTTCCACCATTTCCAGGAAATCTGCCCTGCATTTTCCCATTGACTGACACGATGGACTCTCATGACCCAGCGAACCCAAGCTGTTCTCTGGTGACACGGCAAGGAGGCAAACACAGAAACCTCTCTACTTTCTGGAGCAGAGATTGTAATCATCTGCATACGTAAACTATGAAAACACAAATTAAATAACCTCCATATTACTTTGCCAGTTGAATGTTGGATTTTTTCCTGTGCTAAGCTCCTCTGTTTCTGTAGGAACACAATTTCATGCTAGTTGTGTATCTGCTTGAAACATCCACATAAATAGAGATCCACTGCAGAGACGAAAAGAGGACTGTTGCAGTTGACAGGATTTTGACCGAAACACCCATGGTGAAGAAAGAATTCCAAGTGGTTATAACTAAACAGGATAAAATTGTGGTTTTAGATTTACAGTATTACTCAAAAAAAAAACTTTTTTAATTAAGACTGCTTTAAAAGGCAACCTATTCAAAGTCTTAATTTTGCAATATCTTACTCAAAACAAAAATTGAAAACCTAGATGTCTAAAGATGCACTTCTGATTTTCACGTATTTGTATCTGAATTCATTGGCACTCATCTACTACTCTTGAGCATTAACTAAAAATACACCAACATGGTGATATTAGGAAGAGAATTATTTCTCAGGTTTTGTTTGGTTTTGGGAAACTGAACTTTTATAGTGTTCTGGGGTATTTTTGCCACATATGCTACACAAAGGATTGTGAGAAATATAACTTCAAGCACGAGGTCTTTTTAGTTCTAGATCTGAGGGATCGAACAGCCAGCCAAGAAACACCACAGAGGAATGTGTTGAGGGAATAGCAGTTCAGGTAGATGGTTTGGCATCTTTCCTTCTACTGCACTGTTAAATTCCGGACGACTGGGCTTTCCAGGATTCAGTGCAGCCTTCTACATAACTTACAGCCCAACAGGGCTCCCAGATTCACCAGATTCACACACCAGAAACCTGCCAGCAACGTTGGAACCCTTTGAAAACCAGAGGCAGCCTGCAGTGGCAGAGAGGCTGGTATTCACACACTCACAGTATCTCCAGATAATCTCATCCCATCAGCCTCTTGCCGCCAGCATTTTATGAGACCTTTCTGGAGTGTCCTATAATTTATTTTTCTAGAAAAGGTATGCCTTGCATGGAGTTGCATAGGTTTTGTCACAAAAACACAGACTGTAGGAAGTTTTAATTTTATTTTTAAACGCTTTGGAGGCTCTATATTAACTTGTTCAGGCTTTTGATTGCTTTCTGGCTTTATCCCTATTGAATTTTGTGAAATACTTTCCTAAAGGAAATAATTCATTAACGGTGGTAGTCCTTAGCACAGGCCTAAATGAGGAAGAGAAGTCTGAGTTTCCCATTATTGGTGACGGTAGTACATAGGAAATCCTTGCCCAACCGTCCCACCCAGTACTTGGCATGGGACGTGGTTGGAGAGCAAAAGGTCTGAGCTTGGGGAAGCACTATATCTAAGGTGATTACGATTTATTAGGCTATACACAAAAAAATCCTCTGCACTAATTAGGGAGACTGGCAGAGAAGGGAGTAAATTGCAGCGAAAAGGAAGACAGGAAGGTGAGCTGATAAAGAGAGTCTCCCTGCTCAGAATCCTGCAGGCACTGCTGGCAGCGCTGTCTCTTTTCATTTCCACACTGAACTGCAAACCAAGTTAAAATCGGTGGTGCCCATTGAGTGCCACGGTCTAGACAGGACCTTGATTTCAGTCATCAACTCTTTATGCAACAGGAATGAACCTGAGCAAGAGGAGAGAGAAACAGGAGGATTCTTTAGAGCTCTTAAAAAAAGTTGTCCAGGGAAGAAAATATAAACTACAAGGCTTTGAAGTACTTGCGGGTTGTCTCTGTCAAGTAGTGCTACAAAAGAGAAAAAAGATACTTTCTCAGACTCTTTCTTTTGACATTATTACTTTGTCATGTTTGGAGTGACAGAATCACTGAGCCTCAAAATGTTTAATTTTTTCACAGTGGCTTATTTGGTCTTTGGCTTTACTGGTTCCCTCCTGATTCTCTAGTCTCCATCTGTAAAGCACATCCAATGTAGAGCTGTCTTAAATTTTGTCTGCTGTTCTTGTTATTAGGAGTGTGTGTGATTTCAGTGATGAATGTCTATAAGACAGCTTGAGGAATTTCATCCTCCCCTGGTAAACTGTGTAGGAGATTGCCTTAATGGACAAAGAAAAATGTCTGCTGGACTGTAGCCAGAAGCTTGGACTTGCTTACAAAAAAGAAAATACATGTTTAACCTTCTGGTATTGTGTACAGAAAACATATTTAAAAAAAAAAATCACCTCTCTTCTCACAATCTAAAATGGAATCAGTGAAAGATTAATACAATTTCACTGTTTTGTGGCAAATCACTTAGTTGCGACAGGTTTAATTCTGCCTCTTGACCAGATGTCTTACGAGGCTGTCCTGCTCTGTTTTCTTTCCTCTAACTGGGAAAATAAATGACAGGTGATCATGAAAAACTGAAGAGACCTAAAAGGCATGAAAAGAGAAAGGGACAATAGGCCTTAATCACAGGTGTAAGGATTATAACTTGAAACAACAGATTAAAAGCTGCAGCCCAGTTTTAACTTCCCTCATTAGTGGGCTTGAGCAAGACCTGGAACTGAAATCCAGCAAGCCATGTGTATATTTAGGCTTGCATATAATTAGGTCCATTTAATCAGGACCTGAATAAAGACTTCAGGATGTGAGCTGTTCTGAAGTCTACGTGACACAGGGTGTTCTGACATTAAGTTAAATTCATCGTAGAACAGTTTCTAAGCTACAGTGAATAGAAGCAGAATCACCATGCGTTGCCTGGCTCATCTATAGTGCTGCATTTATCATGAAGGAAATCTACATGCTCAGAGCTATAGTGAAGAATGGCTACTAACAGTTCAAAAGCCTTAAAAAATCATGCCAAATGGTTGTTGAGCATTTCACTGCTTGCTTAAAAACTGTAGATGTCTAGAGGTTATAAAGGAGAGATTCAAATGGGACCCAAGCATTGCTGAGGTTGCAGCCAGGGTGCACTAGTGCCTTTCTCAGCCTGAGAACAGCAACAGAGAACTATCAATCCCCCTCTGTGTTTCCTCTGCTCACTCACTGGTCCAGCTTAGATGTGTGTTAACTGTAACCCCACAGAAAATGTTACATGCCAGGAATGGAAAATTACAGCAGCAATAGTCCCGCGTAGCTGAGGGAGTGATTAAAAGTCGATGGGTCCCTTCTGGCACTGCATCTCGAAACAGGAAGAGAGGATGCCTCTTTTTCCCTAGGGCACCTTATCCCTAGAGAAAGATGGATGTTCTTTCTGCTCTTGGCGTTGCCTGAGGTGCTCTGGAATAGGAGACCGACAGCTCTTCCCTTCACTGGAGCCCTGGAGAACCACATTTCTTGAAAAGTCTGTCTGTCCAAAGTGGGATTACAATGGGAAGGTGGGCTTGATCCTGGCCCTACCTCTCAGGTTCACAGGCTCCCTGACCCACAACAGCTTCCCTGTGGAATTGTCAATAAGCCCAGAAAGCATGTAAATTGCTGACAGAGGAGGCTAAGTGAGCCTGCAGGGGAAGCAGGTAGCCTGGGATCCCCTCTCACTTCTGTCACGGCCAACGTGCTGCTCTGAAATCTGTAAATTACATTTTGGTTTTTTGACCAATGGAGACATTTTCTGTGAGAAGTTTGCATCCAGCTCTGCTCTGTGCTGCTGTTGCTGTTCCAAATGAGAAAAGCAAAATGGCACAGAGATTCTCACGCAGGGCCCTGGGAGAGCTGGCATTACAGCGGGTCTGCAGTCCTGGCTGCCACAGCCCAACCACGAATATGCTTCTGAAATGTCAGATATTCCCTCTAGAATTAAGTATGTGTATTCACACTAGTGTGACTGCCAGAACAGTGCACGTGCCTTGCCAGGGACTTTAAATACAGGGTTTTATGCAACACTGTTGTCCTCTAATAAAAAATTCTGCTTCTTATTAGAGTCCTAGTCCTGGTCAATATTCTTTGAATTTACGAGGAAAGTGAATGCTTTTTTCTTTTTTTTTATTAAACACCCAATTGTTTAATAAATTGCACTTGTTACCTTAGCTGACTGAAATGCATTTATAGCCAAGCTGGACAATGGCATCTATCTGTACACAGAACTACCAGAATTACTGTGTCCAAAGCTAGCACCACTGAAGCTGGGCTCTTAAAATGAATCAGGACATTGTCCCTGATGAGTAATATTGTTAAAATGTTATTGCAACTTTGCAGGCTCAGTTTAAGCAACAAATCAATTATCATGTTATTTCTTTACCTTGCAACTCTCCACACACTACTCTCTTCCATATATTAGAAAGTGAAACATGATAAAAATATAAAGCTTGTGCTTAGTGCATGTTTTTCACCTTCTCATTGTATTTAGATGTAGATATTACAAAGAAAATTAACTAGAATATAAGAATTAATTTTACTTTTTAAATGAAAGTGTCTACAATGATGCTGTTTTCCATCTCAGTTTGAGCTAATTTTTACTATGCTTTACTGTAAAACACTGATTATGATCTTAGGGCCATTACAGATAAAAGACTGACATTCCCTCAAAGACATAAAAAATATATTTTATAAGATGCAGATAAGAAAAAAATGCACTAAGAACCCCATGTTTTTTTAGAGATACCAGTCAAGCTGGACCATACTGCTGTTCAGTACAACTCTTTGGGAAAAGGCAGCCAAAATAAGCAGGGAAGCTATTACAGCTTCGTGATTTTCTGCTCATCCTCCTGTTTCAGTTCAAAATAGATTGCAGGACATCTTGTCAAAGGTTGAAGCTAAAGTCATCCTTTTTTAAGACCACAGAGTAAATGATGATCACATGGACTGGCCTCCCATATAATACAATCCAAGTATCTGTCTCCAATAATTTCTGTGACAAGGATGTCTTAAAAAAAAAACAGAGGTCAGTACACCCAAGTGACATAAGAGCAAAATTCAGCAGTCTGCAGCCTGAAGTAGACAGACTACTACTGATATCCATCTAGAAGATCTGTTACCCTTTGAAGAGGCCTTCCTTTCCACAGAAGTTACAGGAAGCCTATACCTACATACCCTGGTTACACACTGAAATTCAGGAGGCTGGAATCCAGGTCATGGTCACCTTTGTTGCAGAGATAAGTTCTCTTGGCATTTAAAATTTTACAGACTTTCTCCACCTTCCTTTATTTCTTGCTTCTTTGCTTTTACCTCTGGTTTTTACTTGTGATTACTCCACTTTTCTTCTGAGCATGTGTTCTGCTCCTTCCATTTCTCTTTGATATTATTTTTTTCCTACAACTCAAAGGATACAATGCTCTGATCTGAATCTTTCTCATTAAAGGTCAACTTACACAGAACCACAACATGAGAATTATTTTCAGACCCACACTAGTAACAAGAATAAACATCACAAAGATCTCTGCTGTTCTCTTAACTAGTTCTGAGATATCTGCTGCTATCCCCCTAGCATAAATACAGGACACAAGCCTTTAAGTGCTGTCTTTCTCCCTTTGTATCTTGTACTATTACAGTCCTAATTCGTCGAGCTTTCTACTGTTACAGTCCCAATTAGTCGTGCACTCACAAGGCACACTTCCATGAGATGAGTCAAGTCAGTCATCTTTATCCTCCATCTCTTGGCCATGTTCTCCTTCCCCTTTTCTCACACTGAGCTCTGCCCTGAGCTTATTCAACCTGCCAATCCAGCAGAGAATTAACTCAACAAAAAAGGTGATTTTCAGCCAAGTTAATGAGCTGAGCAACCTAGTGAACACTGGATTTGGTGCAAGAAAACGTGTAAAAGCACAGAGAAAAATAGGACACCTGCCTTTGGATGGCAGCAAGCTGTCCAAGCAGCTTTATCTTCCACTGAATTCCTTCTGTCCTCCCTCATCCTGTTTGATGATTAGGGGTCTGGAGCATCTCTCTTATGAGGAAAGGCTGAGGCACTTGGGTCTTTTTAGTCTGGAGAAGAGAGGGCTGAGAGGGGATCTGATCAACACCTATAAACACTTAAAAGGTGGGTGTCAAGAAGATGGGGACAGTCTTTTTTTGGTGGTGCACAGACACAGGACAAGAGGAAATGGGCACAAACGTGAACTCAAGAAGTTCCATCTAAACATGAGGAGGAACTTCTTTACTTTGAGGGTGACAGCACTGGAACAGGCTGCCGAGAGAGGTGGTGGAGTCTCCATCTCCAGAGACATTCAAAACCTACCTGGACATGTTCCTGTGCAACCTGCTGTAGGTGGACCTGCTTAGCAGGGGGGTTGGACTAGATGATCTCCAGAGGTCCCTTCCAACCCCATATCATCTGTGAGGCTGTTTTCCTTTTTCCAGACTTCAGACCTTCTCTCTTTCCCTACCTCTCCTTAGACAAAACTAGTGAAAACCAAAGACTAACATGGCTGTTTGTTCTCCATCTCCTGAGGCCAAAACTTTACTCAGGCTCCTAGACTGACCCAAGGTACTCCCAAGGGGATCACCGGGTACCACCAGGCCCCCAGCCTGCCCCGCCGCTAGACACCACGGCTGCCATGGCGGATTTCACAGCCGGACCTTCAGCCGGCCACAAAACGCAACAAATAATGAGTACCTCAGCCCTGTTCTGTCGGGACTGACCAGGGATCTCACGACTCTGGTGTGAAGCCTCCTGTTTAGCGCCGGTGTAGCTTCAAAGTGAGGAACGGTACCGCTGCTGACATTTGCCCCCCCACACCCCGCAACCCCGAAACGCACCGCGAAGCACCCGGCCAAGCGAGGAACCGGGGAGCCGTGTGTATGTGGACTTTTCTTTCAGTATAAACAGGCTTGTTTCCAGGGACATCACCGGCCCTTCTTGAACGGAGCCCGCCCCCGCAGCGGCGCCCGCCGCGCAACGACGCGTTTTTATTAAGACGGCGCCGCACGGCGGGGCTGCTCGGGCCGGCCTCGGCGGGTGCCGCGGGGGAAGCACCACGAAAGCTTCCAGGCTGCGGGGCTGCCCCAAGGCCGCGGAACACCGCGGAACACCGCCTGACCGCTCGCCTGGGCCCCACGGGCGGCCCCGAGGCCCCGCCGGGCTCCCTGACAGCGACGGCCGTTGGGCGGCGGGGCTCGCGCGCCACCCAGCGGGGGACGTTGCGGCGCGGCCGCGTCCTCAGGACCTCCCCGGAGGGGTGGCGGGAGGCGGGTTTCTCTCAGATGACAATAAAGTATGTCGCTTCGAGGCGGCCTTACGGCCACTTCTGTGTGAGGAGGGTGAGTCCCTGCTCGGGCCCGGATTGTTCCTGAGGTGTGTGTGTGGGGAGAGGGCGGGATGCCTGGGAGGGTACCCTGGAGGGCTCTGTGTGTATCCTGCTCAGGAAGCACAAACAGTATGTTTGCCAAAATACATGGTGTAGAGATAGCAAGGGACCCGAGGGCCACGGGCTGGTGTCCCCTGCTGTCTCAGGGAGGCACCTTAGATGCTTCTGTTCTCACACAGGTTACACCCTCTCTGAAAACCAGGCAGCTGTTGCTGCGTTTCACACTTCGTTGCAAGGCTGTTTTGTAACCTCAATCCTCTGATAATCCTGGTTTCCAGACTGTGCCTACCCTTGGTTAGCATGCTCCAATTTGCTTCTGTGCCAGGTGTGTACTTTAGCAGGGGGTACCCCTTCCTTCCCTGCCTCCCCCCGCAGTGTGTGGGTAGGCAGGCCCGGGTCTCAGGGTCTCACGGTAGAAGCTGGCTGTTGCACATTTTGGTGGTGACAGAGTTTTGAGCAATGAGACAGTGGCAAATGGCAGGGTGCAGTGTGGTCTGAGACAGGTGGGGCCTCGGGGTAATCGTGTTGGGCCACACGTGCCTCAGTCCATCCCTGCAAAAGATTCTCAGGGCTGGAGGGAGCCAAGGCTGGTTACGGGGAGGCATTTGATTATAATCTTGGAGCCAACCTGTACCCGACCTGTACCCTGACCTGCTTAAACTGCTGCTGCTCATTTCTGCACAGACCCACCTTGCCCTCCAAAATCCCGCTTCCAAGCCCTCATTGACAATTCCAAACATGATGGCCCAAGGGCATAATTATATCATAACACTTAATAGCGGCATGACGCTGATAAAAATATTTAGGTTTTTTTTTGCTTAAATGTTATTGCCCAACATTAGTTTGTAGCCTAACACAAAGGAGTAGGGAGTAACTTAAGATCAAACAGATTTCCTATTCTGCACACTTACAAATTCTATTGCACTCTCACTTGGGAGAATACTGCAGTAAGTTAAAAAATAAGCACAATTTTTAGCATTTTTTCTGCAATTTTCAATCAGGATATGATGCAAAATAGTGAATTTGATACCTTAGCTACATCAATTGCTGCCTCACACATTATCACCTCCTAAAAGTAACTCGTGATACCAGACTTGATAAGTGTAGTGCTAAATTTTATCCTTATTTCAAACTTCTTGCTCAGTAAGACTTTCAGTTGTGTGAGGAATACAGATCTATAAACTCCTTTAAAGCTTTAAAAGAATTTTATTTTTTTTTTTTAAATAGAAGTGTCAAAAAGGATTGTTTTGCATTGTTTTCCCATTATACTACTGGAAATTGATTTCTTACCTTTGAAAGAACCGTAAGACCAAACCGATCTTTACACCCCCCAATTCTATTTAAAAAGTGATGGACATAATTCCATTAAAATTAAAACAAATTGCTTTGACATTATTTTTAATTTTGACGGTTCTGGGGCAAGCTCTTCTATTTCTGTCTTTGACTTCTCTTAGGTGTTTCACTTGCTTAAGTCCCACTTTCCCAACCCAAGGCTATTGAGTAAAACACAAAGTACCTCCTTTAGGAACAAGGATAATCTTGAAAAACTGCTTAGTAACTTGCTAAAGTGGATTATATCAGTATGCAATAGAAGTGTATCAAGTATTTTATGTGTCTGTTGACATACTAATCTGTATTTGCATGTGCCATTGAAAATTGGGAAAGAACAAGAAAACAGAAAAACACGTTTCAATTGTTAGCACAATTTCTTCTTAAGGCTGGACTCTTTCTCTGTTGTTCTCAGAAATAACTGATATTTCAGTCTGAACATAAAAGAATATGCCAATGAAAATGCTTCTAAAACATTTAGAAGCAAATACTACTTTGAATACTACTCAGACCAGAACTCTGCCTGTTTTAGAAAAATAATGTAACGTTGCCTGAGATGCTTTTCTGGCTCTTTGTTAAGTTTTGATTTTCAAAACTACCTATTAAGTAACCGTGCAGTAGCTTTAAATAACATCTATAGGAAGTGGCAATAGAAGAAAGACTCTCACTGCTTTCACAGACAGCAGTACAGCTCACACTCCAGAATGTACTGGGAGGGATTTTGTTACTTCTACTGAAATGCAGTACAAAATCCTAGGCAGTCAAAGAGCACATATCTCAATCTGGACCTCACTAAAAATAATGATTCCCCATATAACCTACTGGTTTAATCAACTAATACAGGGTGGGTGAAATATTTCTAAATCAAATAAACAAAACAAACCAACCAAACAAACAAACAAAAGCCCCAAACACCAGACAACGAAAACATGCAAGCATTTAAACAGCCATCACTATCATTCTTGACAATTGACCTTAATATCCTCTTTTACAAGAGGGCTAACTTGGTGTTGAAGGTGCTGCAGCCTTTTTTCCCCACAAGGTAGCAGCACTAGAACTATGAATGAGCAAGAGGCCTGTGAGCCCATCTCATTCAGAAAGGATGCCAGCTTTATTTACTTTTTAGTCTTCAGGAGTCTGCAGCTCAGAATCAGAGGAAAAGCTTCTTAAACCCCAGGTTTTGGGTGCAAATAGCAATTAAAATAGTAAAGTCTACATTTACATATTACTTTAACAGACCTGTTTCCTGCTGAAAAAGTACATCAGTGGACTTGAAGCAATCTGCAAAACTAAAACACCGTATATATAAAATATATTTGTGTAAGTGTCTATGTGGGTGTGTGCTGAATACAGTAGAAATCCTGTCTTTTTATTGTATATACCAAAAAACTCGTACCTGATTAGGAGTTTCCTTCTGCTTCCCATTAACTCTCCTGGTTTCACCACTTTTCCTCACGCTTTTTGCTGCATTTATCAATTGTCATTGTCCAAAGCCAATCCTGCAATGAAGGTGCAACCCCTTTGCCAGTGCACAGTGACCACTGGGAGGAGGTGACCTGCTGCCCTGCATTCACACTGTCCTACCTCATTAAGACCTCCTAGTGTAAACCTGTGTGGGTAGAGTAATGGATTGTGTTGGGTTAGATGTGCACTTTGAGGCAAATCTCTGGTAGTCTCAGCTTGGCAAGCTTTGCATCACCCCCTGGAGCAGGCTCGGGGCACACAAGTTGCACTTTGGGAAGATCCATGGCAGAAGCTCACCCAAGGCACTGCAGCCCCTGCCATCGGGCTGGAGCTACTCCAAAGTTAAGCCAGGGCACAGCAGGAGTGTCACGGCCACAGCACCGACTGTTCTGCCTACAGGTGCAAGCCTGTTGGTCCCCACTGCTTGCTAATGTGCACGTAACCTTAGTTAAAATCAGAAGGGAAGTTTTTGGTAAGCTCACAAGTGCTAGTACAGAACAGGGGCAGAAATAATGGAAGAACACACCTCATCACCCTCATGAAGGGTCTTTTTCGTGTGAAATTGCAGACATCCTTGGTGATATTTGCT
The DNA here is from genome assembly GCA_013400055.1 of Nycticryphes semicollaris. NCBI lineage: Eukaryota > Metazoa > Chordata > Aves > Charadriiformes > Rostratulidae > Nycticryphes > Nycticryphes semicollaris. Next base: position 101,577 of record VXBJ01007281.1, read on the forward strand.
GGAGGGACTGATCTGTGGAGTTCAGGAAGGTGTTCTGACATTTGCAGATGGAAGTGGTAAAACTCTTTAAAATATTTTTATATGCTCTGAAATTGCCTATTAATAGGTAAGCTGAAAAAACCCTCCCATTTCTCATTAAGTAGAATAAAATACGTTAGGTGATGTGGAATGCATGTGTATACACATACACACATATTTACAAAGACTTTATGTCTTTCTGAGTTTTGACTCCCAAGGAATATATACATATATATGTAGAATATATGTTTATGCACACACACTTATGTTTTTTATGACTGTTCATGCATTTTTACTCCCTGGAGTGTACTCAGGCACTCCCAGGACCATTTTTCTTTACAAAGGAATCAGGCAGCGCTGTGGAATTATGTCTAACATAGCCTTGGGTATTTATCCCTACTGTTGTCATCACAACACACGCAAACTCTTTTGGGCTGCCAGCTTTCCTCTCTTACATCAAGGAAATTGAATCATGTACCTTGGCCTAAAAAATATTAACATAGCTTGCATAAATATATTTGATAATGTCCTTGAGCTTCCTTGTGAGACAAGGACAAACACAAAGAAGCAGAAACACCATGTACAGTTCTTTTCAATTTTTTTTTTTTTTAAATGCCATGGCATCAGTGACCATTTGTACTTAGCTGGAATCCCAGCACTGGATCCTGTCAACACACTAAATAAATAAACAGATGGTTGTGTGTGCAGTTGAGCTAATAAAGTCAGGTTTCCTATCAGGTTATATCTTGCAGTTCAATTCCCTCACGTCTAATAAAATGTAAGCTCTGCTTTAGCTTTTCCTGTCCTGGCAAATTCTTCTCTGCTTTGTGGATTCTCAGTTGTGTAAGAAGGGGTGAGCAATCTTCCCCAGAGGGGAGGACACTAATTCATGGCTTTCTCCTTTAAAAGATCAGTTAAGTCAAAGAAACTTGTCAGAAGTTAATTTCTCTGTTGAATGGGACTCAGATCGACCAAAAATTTAAAAATACTGGAGAGGATGCAGAGGTACAGTTACACTTGCACACACAGACATAACGACAGCACAGTTACAATATCTCCTCTGGGAGCGATGCTAAGCACTGCTCCTTCATTTGAAGAAAAGGGAAAAGATCACTGTGCTATTACCTACCTCCTTTTAACTGCAATTCATTAATTCTTCATGAAGGGCACTGAGCAATTGTTCAGGGCAAGAGCAGCAGATAATATTGCCAGGCCTGACAGTGAATGCTTCCCTTCCCTTTGAGGTAACATATAATTTTGGTTTTTAATTGTTTTATAATTTTGTTTTATTTTTGCAGAAAAAGATTCAGGAGACTTCAATACAACTTGACAGAGCAGCAGGATTTCTGGCAGGCTGGTTGCTACTCTGGTCAAAGGTATTTAAGCTTTCACAATATTTGGTGGTTTATTAACAAGGTTTGATTAATGCTTACAAGCGAGCTGAAGTAATATGTATGAAGTGTTACTAACACATTAAAAGTCTCTGTATTTGTTACAAGCAGTACATTAATCTCTAGCTGGGGAGGCTTTCCAGAAAGAACAGCATACCATAAAAGAAAATGTATGGAACAATTACAGCTAAAGAATTCAGCATCCGTTACAAGGTAGTGGTTCTCTCACCTATTAAACACAATTTTTCAATCAGAAGCTAACTTTTCTAATATGACATGAATATACTGTCCAAGCTCAAAATGTCCCAACAGACCAGCTAAGCTACACAGCCTGGTTTTACCCAAGCAGTGCTGTAAGGTGGCTGCTGCCCTGTGCAGGTGTGTCAGCGTTGCACCTCCAGTGTGTTGAGCTCATCCCCAAGCATCTGCCTGGGGCCAGGGGTGGAAGGAGGCAGGGTGGTCACAGACTCTTACCACCTGGAGCTGCTGACTTGCATGAAACTCGTTGGAACTTCAGTATCTTGACACCTTTCTTCTGTCAAAATTGGCTGAAATTAAGCTACAGGTTCACAGGGTGGAGAAAGTGTCGTGGTAGTGCCTGACAGAGGGACAGCACATAGACAACCTAGGAACATAAGCTTTGTCTTTTTAGGGACTAAGGCTAAAAGTAACCCAAAAATGCTAAAAATAGATGGAGCTAACAATTTTATAACCAGTGGTCATCTGGACTTGCATGTTGGTTAGGGCTTCAGGTACAAAGTTTCTTTTGAACTAGGAAAAAAGTCCGCGTGCAGAAGAACAGCGCTTTAAAAAAAACATCTCCTTTCAGCTTTTAGAACCTGTGCCAGGTTCAGGCCAGCTTAATTGTGCCAAATCTAGGTACATTTGTGTTTAGTTCCCCAGCTCAGAAAGCTGTTACGTTCTGGCAGGTTTCTCCGTGCACACAATAACTTCTCTGCTTCCGCACTGCTCTGCCTGGGTAAAATGGCCACAGGTGGGACCAGGCAGGTGACCCGATTTCCACAGTTGCTCTGCAGCCAGAAGTTCTCCTGGGCCATTATTTTTGAAAACAGGCCACTTGTCTAAGGCCTGTAGGCTGAGACAGCCACTTTGGAAAACTCGCCTTGGTTTTTGCAGCCATGATCTTTTGTTTCAGCTTTGTGCTGTGTTTGCCCTCCGATTAATTGTCTTTTTAAAATCCTCTCCTGTTTTATTTGGCTTATAGAAAGATTTTTGGAAAATGGTGTTGAAAAGAGAAAACAGAAATAAAGGTTCCCCAACAAATTTTTATTACCGTTCCTGAACATTTGAAATACCATCAGCATGGGGATTCATGTCATCCCATTTTAAAACCCTGATGGATTATTTAACTTAAAACAATTCCTTATAGTGAAACCTGCTCTTTAAAATAATTTTAGTGTAGTGAAGTTTCCATAAAATTGAAGAAATTTCCATCCTTGGTTTAAAAATCTTCTCAAATTAGAAACATATGAACAGATTATACTTTTTTTCTGTAGCTGGGAAATCTGTAGAGTATTGAAACAGTATTCATTTTCCCATCTTAGCAATCTCTACCTTCCTCTGTAGCTGTAGTTATTTTAAAGGAAGTCTGTTTAAAGATAAATAGACATTAGAGTGATTTACATTTGCTAATTTGCAGTAAGACTGAAAATTCTGGAGTTCATGGTACCTGTTTAAGGTATTATTTTTTGTTGTTGTTGTTAACAGTGTTCTGTTCACTTTTTAAAGGTAGTTAGCATGTGTTTTTAATAACTACAGAGTGTTCCTTTGTTTCTGCACCCTGGGTTGAGGAAAATTCCTACGGTTGAAGAGCAGTCTATGTCATCGCACAGATGCAGTGGTTTCCTTCAGCCCTCACACAGAACATGACTTTTACACTTAAATTCTGGCAGGGCCTTGTGCACAGGCACCCTCCAGAAGCCTTCTGGAAGATGAATGGGGACAGCAGGTTCTCTGTGGTGATCCTTCTTGCATTCAAGGCCAGAAACAGGAGGCAGATGCAGAAAGAAATACTCTCATAAAGGAGAAAGAAGCGTCTTGTGAGCGTCACCGGTAAAAGTGATGTCTCAGGTGGGATGCAGGGGCAATACCTCCTGCACTCTCTTAAACCCAAATTGCTCCATGACTTTGAGCAGTCTATGGACTTTGGTGAAATCAGGTTTAGGCCTTTAGATGGCTAAAACTGCAATAAAGCTTCTGTGCCAGGACCGCCCCTCATCCACGTCAATGGGCAAGGGGTTCTCCATGATTTTGCAGCTTCAAATCTCCACTAACGCAGTGGAAATACTCTTTCTCTAGGGCCTAGAAGTAGCAAAGGTGAAGTCAGTGAAAACAAGCACCCAACAGACTGAAGAGAGATACATAAAAGAGGTAAATTCGCGCTTGAACCACATACTAGAGCGATGTCTGAAGCAGGCGCCCCCCGGCGGGACTCTCACAGCTGCGGCCCACCCGCACACAGCCGAAGGCCCCACTCAGGCCCGAGGTCCGCCCGCTGTGAGGCGAACAGGGCTACAAGGCCGGCCAGGCCGGCCCAGCGCCCTCCTCCACAGGCCAGGAGCAACCCGGCACCCGGGCGGCCTAGTCGGCGTCCCTTGCAGAGGCCCGTCCCCCTCTATCCGGGTATCACCGCCCCGGGGCGGCCCCGCCGCTGCCACCACCCCCTGTGCCGCGGCGGGAGAACCGCGGGGCCGCGCGGCTCCGTGCCTGGGCCGGACCCGCTCCCGCTGCCAGACCGGCCCGCCGGTACGTAACGGGGGCGGCGCCGGGCCTGGGGCTGGCGCTGCCGACGGCGGCAGCCCCTTGCCGGGGCGGCCGGGTTTTGGGCGGGCTGCGGGACGGGCGGTCCCCCGCGGGCAGGTGATGGGGGGGCTCCGGCAGCCCTTCGGCGCGGCGGGGCCGGGGCNGCTGTCCTAGCACACAGCCTCTCATTGCAGAATCTGCTGGAGTTCTAGCGTAACTTTGTATCTACAGCACGCGCCAATTATTCTAGCCTACGCTTTTGTGACTTAAAAGCAATGTCGTTTGGGTAGAGCGGGAAAAATGCATTTAACTCTGACTGTCGTCGTTGTCTCACAATTTTAGGAGAGTGCAGAAATGTCTCCCTTCGAAAATAAAGGACTAATACTTGGCATAATGGCAGGGACTGCTGGAATAAGCCTGATGCTGATTTGGTACCGTAAGATCCGAAAACCCGGTGCAGCTGTGCGTATACCTGCATTCATAGATGTGGGTAACAGGCTTAATTCTGTGAGCTTGCAAAATGAAGCTGGTAATGAGCAAGGAGCAGTAATGGTTTTACATAGAAGGCAACTGCAGATACTAGAAAAATTGAATGGCTTGCTAATAAGTGTGGACGAACTGAAGAGAGAGGTGAAGTTTCTGAAAGAAGCTATTCCAAAGCTTGAAGAGCTTGTTCGAATTGAGCTTCAAGGGAAGGGAGATGTTCAGAGGGTTAGCCCATCGCACAGAGCAACCAAGCGGAGAAAAGCTGAGACAGCTTCTGGTGCAACAGAAACTACCAGCTCTGAGGAGGCTGAAAGTGAAGGAGGGTGAGTCAATGATACTTTGTATATGTTATAGCACACATACAGTGCAAATTATGTCATCACCTATGTGAAACTCTGTATTGTAAACAGGAGCCCTTTTAAAGTTTTATGTATATTTTATATTTCTCTATATTCAGAGGGACGACGGCCACCAAAAAATTCTGAGTAGTAATTTCTAGATCAGAGAAAACTCTGGGTGACCATCTTTGAATCTGCACTATGCCTGAACTTGGCTTATTGCCAAGGATAATACAGATTTTTAAGGGTGCATTTGGCAACAGTCTGGTGGAGTATTGCTACACAGCTACGGAATGAGAGGCAAAGTTCACAATGATTGTATGATTTTTAAAAGTGCTTTTAGTAAGAAGGTGATCTTGTCTTACGTCTCTGACAGAGTTAGTTCAAACTGTATGAATGCTCTTGTGCTTTACATGATAGGTCTTCTATGGGCCTTAAAGATGAGTTATGACATTGTTTGGCCTAAAAGTATTCCATGCTAGGAAAGCTATGTCCAAAGAAAACATGTGTACAAATAGCAGTAGGTTTATATACATTTGCTGTTGTATATATACTTTCTGGTAGCCGAAAAAGTAATCCTGAGAGATTTAGGGTACTGACGCAGTACGGTAGAAAGTTCATACTTCTGATCATATCTTGTAGTCCCATTGTGGTTAATGGTATGTGTGAGCTGAGGAACATACTGAAGGATCAGATGTACCTGGAGTCCAGGAGAAGAACATTTTTTTTCGGGCCTTTGCATATGTTACCTAAGATGCCCTCCAGTAGTAAAGTAAAAATGATGATATTACTCTCCTGTAATTGCAACTTTGTTTTGATGTAATCAGATTAGACACTTATGTGCAATTTAATAAGGGTGTCTTTGTAGCAACTGAGTTTTTTGAACCATCTCCTCAGAGCATTGTACATACTAGTGTAGGCAGCAAATTACAGCCTACTAATGTAGGCTGTAAATTGCCTATCTTCTTTAAAGATATATTAATTAACTGTAGTATTCTGAAGACAGCAACATGTTGCATATAATAATTAAAGAAACTATATTTTTGAAGAGTTACTCCACATTTATTTTCAGTGCCTGTGTGCAGAATTTCTTACTGTGTTACATCCCAGCCCAAACCCTTCATGAGTCCTATATTTTGTTAATGTACTTGGAGCTCTGTCAGTTCTATTATGAACAATGTTTTCATTTTTTAAATTTACTTTAAGAATTCCGTATTGGCAGGGGTATTAAAAGACATTCCCCCTTTATATGGTGTAGAAACATCTCAGTTCTATTGGTTTCTCAGATTGTTTTATCCATTGGTTGGTTTGCAGAGGCCTTTATATTATGCATAAAATATTTGGAGATATAGCAAAGGCTAAAGGACCGGTTTATGAATCATCAGCTTCACAGACACAGTGTATGGGTTATTCCACACCTGGCATTTGAGAAGATCCCTTTTTCTGGTCAGGAGAGCTGTGTTGCTCTTTGAGAACTAACCAAGGAAACTTGTCTGTTCATGTTCTTTTGTGTGATGAAGAAGATGATGAGATGATCCAGGACAAATTATTACAGTGTGCAAGAACTTTGCCTGTGTCCTTACGAGAGGCCTTCTCTGACAAATATTCGTATACAGTCAGAAGGAAGGAAGATAATTCAAGGCTACAGATAGTGTTAGTCATTTGGGTATGTGCATTTCCAGTGCTAATTTTAATCCCTTTTGAAAAGAGGTGGTTTTTTTTCCTACTGACACCTTTTACTTGATGTGCTTGTTTTGCATGCCTTCTCTAAATGTAAGATAATCTTATTTCATTTCATTCAAGTAATTTTCTTTCTGCATTTGTTTTTCTTCCCCTTGCAAATAGAAATAGGTTGTTAACATTAATGTGTCTGCAGTGAAAATGTATATAGCTTTTTCTGAGGTCTTGTGTAAATTTAATGACAGTGGTGCATAGAATCATAGAATTGTCTAGAAGAGACCTTCAAGATCATCTAGTTCTGTGAGAGTTTGCCATGAGAGAAAATAACACCACTTTCTCCTTTTTCCCCAGCTAATGTGCATCACCACTTCATGTGCTCTAGGTATAACGCCACGTGCATTGTTTTACAATTCCACACACAATAATGCATTCAGCTGCTAATTTGTGCAGTAGAGAAACAGTTTTTCTCTTTGCTACAGATTAAACATTTTTTTCATTTTCTGTATCCTATCTAAAGTATGTGCAACATGTTTCACTGCCTCAGCAGCATTGTCATGATCTAGAAGACAGGATTTTGCTTCCCTTGAGCTCTTCTGGTTTTAACTGACAAATGGGTAGATGTTGGGAACTGACAGGTAAAGTAATCTTTTTATGGGTTTGTGCTGGATGTACATCGATTTCAGAATTGTAAACTTCTTCCAGAATAGCTTTTAATACTACCCATTTTTTTCTATAAAGTATTTGAAGCTCTCAGTCTCTGATATGATCCTCACTGCTTTGATCTGCTCTGGTCATATTCTCAATGTCACTTGGTATTCAACACCTTGGGAAGAGAAGCTTTCTATTTTGCCTTTCAAAAATTATGTATTTCTCAAAATGGAAAAATATCCCGTTCTTTTTAATAAATGAGATACATTTTTACTTAATAACAGCCTGAATGGAGGATACAGTGAATGTATATTCCAATGTATCTCCAATGTATCCAATATATCCTCTCATATATCTTCAGCTGGCCTGACATTCAAACTTTTCAAATTACATTTGGCATCAGTTACCAGAAAGATTCACCTCAGTAAATCCCTTTCCTACGGATGTTTTATTTATAATTATTCCTTGAAATAGTTTAAATATTCAGCAGGAAGAAACATTTCCCTTGCCTGCTTCTGAGTATCACTTCACTTGTGATTTCTTCATTTATTTTTGCTGCCCATTTGTTTTCAATACAACCCTCAGTTGGCCTAAGAATTAGGTCTGCCAAACTTTTCCTTGAAAGCTGCTTATCATTACTGATGCATACACATTTGCATTCAGAATGCAAATTTGATCCAGATCAGTCTGTGACATGTAACCACTTTTCTATTGAATTAGCTGGAGTGGATGAGACCATGTTTGTATTAGCTTGTTATTAGATTTTTTTTAAGCTGGCAGGGAGACAACAGATGATATTTGATCTGTCTAAAAGCTGAAGTGTTGTGAACAGGTGACACCTGATTAAGTCCACTCTTCTCCAATTTACAGGCAATCCAACACAGGTTTTGAACCAGCAAAGTGAGTTTATACCACAGTGGTGGTTTATACCACATAGCTCAGTTTTTAATTAATGCAGTACTAGGTGTCTGGATTTACTTAACAGCTTAACTGCAGTGTAGTGTCTCCAGCACGGTTTCCATTTGTTCTTTGAACTTTGAACAGTCCTTTGTGATCCAGCTGAACTCCTGTTTGTTGATCATTGCTCTTCACATTCTTACCAATGTTTTTACATTTTACATAAAATCTATTGGTAATAAAGGCGAAAACAAGTTGGCACTGGCTGTAGACATTTTTAAAGTTCTTCCGTTTTCTCAAATATTGGTCAGTGTGTTTATCACATAAATACTTTTCTATTTATCATCTGATAAAACCTCTTGCAGGAAAATGCAAGGTAAAATTGCAAATGCCAGTGTTACTGTATGAAACCTTTTTAAAACAAACCGTAGTGACGATTCTTTTTTTGGTGAATTTTCCTTTTGGATTAGTGTCATCACCTGAGGTTCTTCGGGGTTCTTAAAACTGAGTTAAAAAGAATGCCTGCTTCTGTTGGTTTTAGTACTGTGGGGTTTTTAAAGAGTGTTGCTCTTCATAACATGCTTTTCTAGAGTGTTATGAATGTTATATATTTATATAAGCCTGCTAGCTGCTTTGTTGAAGTCAGTAATCAAGCTCTTCTTATCACAGTTTTATGTCAATAATATCTGTTACGTTCTTATTTTGTCCTTAAGTATCTGGAAGGACTTCCGATCTTGTACTAAAACTCTCTTCAGTTCACATTGCTAAAGTACAGCTGACCCAAGTTGTTAGGAAAAATCCTAGCTGCTTATTTTTTAAAATTCTGTATCCCCTCCTTAACATTTTATGCTTTCATGCTTAAAACATTTCAGTTATAATAAAGATCAAACAGAGAGCTCGTAAGAAAATGAATTTCATCAGAAACAAAACAGAAAAATATTCTTTATGCCTAGTTTGCAAGGATGTTTGAAGTGATAGTTAGTGCTTTATACTTGATTAAATTACCTTGCTGTTATTTTACCCCTGTGACTCCTGAGCAATGTAGGGGTTTGCCTGGGGTGTGTGACTAGTGAGGTGGGAACTCAGCACAAATAAGTCATGAAGCCCTTGGCTGTCACCTTGGTGGTGCTCCTGTGAAAAATGCTGGGAGGTGGCAACATCAGCTCTGGAGCTAAAGAAGAAGAGACAAGGAAGAGAGGACTCTCTGAAGACACTATGAAATTACATTTCTGAGGAAAGAAAGGGAAAAAATAGAGGAATGTTGATGCGTCTCAGGAGTAACTAGCATGCCCAGTCTTAAGCACTAACAATTGCTTGTATTTCCTTGGATATTTTGATATCAGAACAGTTAATTTCTGTCCTTTATATGAAAAACACTATTCACTTCAAACCAAACTTGGAGTGACATTTTGAGAATGACATTATTCTCTGGTGGTTGTGTAGAAACTCCTGACCCTTAGTGTAGGTCAATGTCTTCTCATCTACGTCAGCAGGCACAGGGCTGTATGGTTTGTTGCAATCCCTAGAGAACTACTGGCATCACCTAACACTGAAAAAAGTTACTTACTGGTGTCTGGTGGTTTTCACTTCTCACAGGTTGTGTTACAGGTATTGTTTTGCCTTCTTTAAAGTGTGCAGACAGGTAAGTAAATTGAAATTTATGGTATTCTCATGAAGGTTTAAGATGGTCTACTCCACATTTAAATTCTTTGAGGATTCATAAAGCAGATAAATAGAGGAGGTAGCAGAGAATTTCCCAGGACAGTGGCAATGAGATGGAGTGGAGAAGAAATGACCTGTCCTCTCCTGTTTCTCAGCACAAATGTGGCCCAGAGATCATGTTTCTGTAGGAGAAGTGGGATGAGGAAAGACATGATGCAGTATGGTCTGATCTTGAAAGTTCATTCTTCCATCATGTTTTATAATTAGCTCTTTATGGGTTCGCATCATCTGTTAGATAGTGATCTTCTTCACACTTTTTCTATTTGAGTCTCTCAGTGAATATTCTCATGTGACTTATCTGCTGTCATATGAATTTCATGTTTGATCATGACAGTTTGATACATTGCTGCTGGAAATTTCTGTTGGGTTTGTTTGGAGTGACAGGGCTTGGCTGTCAGCCCAGCCTCGGCCTTTATATTTTCTGCTAGGATAGTAACATTTTCTAATAATCACTTTTATCTGTTTTCTAACATTGGAGCAGTAGTGATCATAGAAATTTTAGCAGATGTTTATGTAGCAAAGTTAAAATGACATCAACATTGACTTCCAAACACTGATTGCTTACTTTAATATATATCTGCTTAGGCAGCATTTAATGCAGTGCCCGAAATTGCTGTAACTAAGGAGTGTTATGGTTGTGTGGTGTTGTATGGGAACGTGAAATTGCCTTTACTGCTTAGTTGTTGCTACTTTGTTTTATCTAGTGGCCTTATTTTAGGTCAGTAATTGCACAAACCATCTGTGCATTTATCTTTTAATTGGATGGGGGAGAGGAGAGCACACATCCAAACCACATGAGGAAAGGTACTTCACATCATGGGATTATGTACTGGAGCTAAAAGATGCCCCCTTCTCGCCTAATCCCTTGTGCTTTTGGTCAAGTTAGTGCTCTTACAAATACAGGCTATGTATGATGTAGCTCTGCACCCACTTCAAGATAACTATGGAAGAACAAGATGCTTCAGGAAACCAAAATAAATGCTCAGTGACTTCCAATTAAAGACTCTGCAGGATACAATGTAGGATGTGTCATCAACTTCAACATCATCATGATTATGTAAAACAAATCTGTAGAAATCTATGAAATTTCCCATCTCTGCTCTGCTCCAAGTTGTTCCTCAGCTGGAACACATGCACATGGTTTATGTATGTCTTGTTCTATACAAATGTGGTTTTGACTCCTCTTTCCCATAATGCTGTGTTAATTTTGTAGTGAAACTGTCGTGTCACATCCAGCAGTTCTGTAGCCTGATAAGCATTTGTACTTGTTCATTTAGAGGCTGTGTGTCTGCTCGTGTTTTAGTTCTGGTCACTTCCAAAAGCAATGTATTGAAAACAAAATATTTAAAAGTCATGATTACTAACCTCCAGTTCTATTGGTAACATTCTGTACTGGTTATATTTCTGGAAAAAAAATAGATTTTATATATTTTGACTGTCATGGCCTACTTAAATTATTCAGTTGCTTAATATATATAGTACATTTCTTGCCATTTCTGCTCCTAATTACCACTTTAAAAATCTCTGAACTGGGCAGCTAATACTTTTACATTATTATTTCTCATCAGAACAATACCTTCAAAAGTGGAAATGCAGAAGATCAGGCTTTTCTGTCCAGTTTTACTACATAACCAAAAAGCTGCTTTTTAAAAATGATGCCATTCAGCTACTTTTATATGAAATTGGAGAACCCTCATTTATACTCTGCACTTTGGACAGTAGGGCCACCTGTTTATCTCTGCATAGTATTTATGACTTTTGTAAATATTCCTTTGTCCTTGATTGCCTTGTGCTGAGTACTTGTGCGTTAGCGTAATGAATTAATGTAAGCTCTTTCCAAGCTTCAGATATTCTGACTTTCAGAATGTTCAAAAGCAATAAGCAAAAGGAATTGATAACAGTGATGTTACTGCTTCTATTTAGATCTTACAAGTGTCTCACAAAACACTGTATAAGTGATTCTTACAGCACTTAAGTTTTGGTTAGCAAGCTCATTCCTATGTCAAAAAATAGAAGTAAAGAGTCAAAGAGGCCTATTTGAGATTACAGAGGATGTCTTAATACACATTAATGATTTAAAGTGTTTTGCATTTGAAACAGAAGAATGCATGTGTCTCTAATAAGTATCTGCATTTCTTAATGTGGTATTAGGCAGCAGGACAGTGCGATTACTCACCTGTTATGTTTGGAATATTATTGTGCTGTCCCTTTGAATATAAAGGTTTTGTAATAATGATAATGATGACAATGATAATAATAATAAGCCACAAATAAAACTCCTTCAAGTTTGGACAACTGGGAGAAATTGTGCTCCAAAATTTTTACATTTGAATTTAACGTTGCTTTGCTGATATTTTTAGAAAAGATCGTTATGAGTTTCTGTGATTTAGTTATCTTACAGCTCATACCGATTCTGAAGGAGACTCTGAGGATGAAAAGGGATGTATGAAATTGTCTGATGCCATTGTGAAAACAGCAGAAGAAGAGGAGTTATTTAATCTTTTACAGAAGGTGGACAATTTGCACAAGGGTTCAGAGGATGATAAAAAGGAGGGCTACAGACTGCTGCTTGAGAAAGATGATGAGGTATTAATGGGTAAACTTCATATTCTGTTGCCGTTAACTTATGACTTGCACTGCTTTTAAGAACTTCTTTAATACAAACATTAAAATGCACACAGGAATGGAAGATGAAATTTAATGCGTTTTTTTAAAATACAGTGAAAAAGAAATATTTCAAGGTGATGTCTATATTCATGTTGGGTGAGCACAGAAATTTTATTATTTTATATCCCATCCAGGCTTAATAACTTTGGAGCTTTGCTTGGTGCCTGCAACAAAGCAAGATCATGGGCTTTTTTCTATGTAAATGATAGTTTTGCTAATTTTAGAATGGTTTATGTGAGAAAGCCCTGTGGAATTAAGTAGTAACCAGATCAAATGTTCTCAGGAAATCAAAGTATGAGCTGTAATCTGTTTATAGATTTCTGGTACACTTCATGTGATTTTTTCTTTTGACTTTACTTACTGTGCACATATGTAACTCCAGATAAAGTTTCTTCTGATTTGAGAAACATCAGTTCTGATTATATTTTCATTTACATATTGAAATATCCAGGAAAGAAGATGAGATACTAATTGTGAGTGAGCATGGTGCTTATGGCATTATGGCATACCCAAAGAAAGCATCAAGCATCCATCACATCATTCAGGGATCTGGTTCACTTTACTGGATTACCTTTTTT
>VXBJ01007281.1:114787-127495 GCA_013400055.1 Nycticryphes semicollaris
TTTTTTTTAATAATAAAAGAACTTTAAAACTGATTTATGAAATAAACCTTCTTTAGACAGCCAAAGGTATTTCCAAAAGCTTGTCTTCTCCTTTGGTCATGAAAAATTGGTCATCTGGTTCTCACATAAACTAAAAGTAGTATAGAAAGATGCAAAATAACTGAAGATCTAGGCAATGTTCCAATAACCTGCTTTAAGCGTTATGAAAGGAAACTGTTTAAATCCTTTTCTGATCAGTTTAATTACCCACCTGTCCTCTACTTTCAGTACAAAAACAGTGTGGACTTTCTTTGGAGACTCGCACGCGCTTATGGAGATCTATTTGAGATGACTACTGATGCTGAGGAGAAGAAGAAATACGTTACTGATGGTAAGCAGAGGCAAAAATTTTATGTAACATGCCATTTGAATGTAGTGGAACATTCTTAGACCTTTGGTTAAATTTTCCCAATCCAAGCAATTTCCAATCCAATAAATGGGAGCGTTTATGCTGTAATAATAATGTTTTGCACAATAAACTGATATGGTATGCAACTTCAGTCCATTCTTCTCTCACTGGAGAGATCAAAAATTTGTGAAGGGTAAGTATTGTGGGTCACAGCTGAAGGTTGTTGACTCTGGATGGAGAGTCCTGTATTTTGTTAAGAATCAGATGGATACAGAATGTGAAAAAAAGACAGATTCTGTCAGCGCAGTTTGTTAACTATATCTTTGGGACAGTGAGAGGAATAAATAAATAAATGTGAAGGCAAAGTCAAGGTTTGTTTTTCTGCTTTCCTGTGGCACAGCAGTGCTCCTGTGTATCTGCAGCCTCTTTTGTGGTGATGGTGGGGGTGAAACTTTGTGAATCTAGAAAAACTGTTGACCAGAAACAGAAGTCATGTGTGACAACTAGTGTTGCTTCCAGGTGTCTCTTCCCATGTGTCCTGTGTGACAGCTTAACCTCAACAAGGTTCTGATTTTCTTCTTTCCAGCACTTTTTCTTGGTTGCTTTTAAAAGCATTGCCCTTTCTTTCACTGTCTGGATGCATGTTGCCTAGAGGTACAGATTACATTCCCCATTTTTGTTTGGGGCTGCCTTCTCTTTAATACAATAAAACCTACATCTTTTCTACCTGTGTCACTCTCCTCCAGTCAATACACTGTTCTTGCAATAATCCTTTCTACCTGTATCTGGGAATATTTTTTTCTCTCTCTCCTTTTTTCCTCCATTGCCTCCCCCTTTTTTGCTGCACCAAATTCATGTTTTCTAAGTGTATTCCAAGTTCAGTTTATTTTGCCCTGTGTGACTCTTTCCCCTTTTTCTACTTTTTGTTCTTTTCAGCAGTGGCAACATCACTGGCAAAGCAGTTTTGGCTGCCCTTTGTTATCTTCAAAGGCAGTGTCATGCCTTTGTGCTGTCATTACATATTCCATAGCCAACCTCAGCTTGTCCATAGCCCTTGTCCCTATCCTTTGGTCATCTAAATACTCACGAAGACTTGCACTGTCTTAGCTACTTAATCGATGTGATCTTCACTTTAGTAACAACTGGTTTCTTTGTAGGGACATCAGCCAGGGCAGTGAGGATTATGACACAAACTAAATTACAAGAGTAAACTCTGTTGTTGGATCCTTTGCTTTTACCAGTGACAACATGTAACTTCAGTTGATGAAAGATAAGGGCATAACAAAAGACAAGGAGAGATAAAGAATGATGGAATACAATCGGGTCTTAGGTGTTGAGTAACCAGCCTAGTTTGGATGATTCTTATGAAGTGGTGGGTGGCGGCAGCCTTTTTATCTCAGTTTTTGGAAGTGGTGTAGAGGGACTGAAACTGCGGGGGAGCTGGCAGTAGTTTCGTGGGGTTTTTTCATTCTGCTGGGTTGGAGAGCTGTGTATGCTGTTCTTTGTTTTTATGAAGTTAACTTGCAATACAGAAATGTCAGTGTGGCTTAATTTGTTGCAGCTGAGACTTTGCAAACAGCAAGCGTCTCATCTGAACTTCTTACTGTGAACACGGGTTTGATCAAATCACCTACTGTCACCTTTATTCAGTTAAAAATGGAACTTAATGGAAGTCTGTGCTGGAAAGGAAATTCAACTAGTTCATTCCTGCACCCAAGGCGGGAAACAGCTTTGCTTGGTTCTTCTGACAGGTGCTTCTCTAACCTGCTTTTAAGGGTCTTTAGTCTTAGAGACCACATGGCCTCCTTTGGCAGTCCAGTCCAATCCTTCCCTGATTTTACTGCACCTGAATTAGATTTTAAGATAAAGTACTAAAATTACACCCATATATATATATATGGACGTATTCATATAGATATATGGAGTTAAAAAAGCAGGATGTTAAAATGCTTACAAGAGCAGGAAGCACTTCTTTCTTTGCAGCTAACGTATATCAGGTTGCTTTATTCTTGGGGGTTTCCTAAAGCATGGAAGGGTACAATAAATCATTTAATATATTGTATTCCATTTACAGGAAAGCTTAGAGCTGAAAAGGCTGTTCAGCTGGATGCTGGGAGTGCTGAGAGTCACCAGTGGTAAGTTTGAGAAAATGTGCATTTTTGCAAAATTATATGTATTTATAAAATCCAGCCGAAAAAGCCAACTGTCTTTGGCTCTAAATAGTGCCCACAGCAAGTTACATTTATCATGCTGCAGTTGACATCAATTTAATAAATTATTCACTATAGTTTTTCATAGTTTTATGGAACTCAACTATCATCAGTTGCAGCTAAAAATGACATTGAAGTATTCTGTGAAGCATTTACTATAGCACACTAAACAACTCAAAAACCGTACTTCAGTGTGTACCATGCAATGTAGAAGGGAGTATTTGCTTAAACCAGTAGATTATTGCTCAGAGAAGCCATAGTTTTCCATTTACCTTCTTTTTTAACACTTTGCACATTACCACAAATTACATTTGATATAAATGTCACTTGACCTAATCTTTTGTCCTTTCTTTTACTTGTAATAATCTAAATTCTAATAATTGAAAATAGACAATGAGAGGACTATGGAAGTTTCTGTTAACTTCTCCATTTTTGTTTTATCTAAGTTTCCTCTAAGCTCGGCACTTGGATAAATTTTGTAGACCTTGCTGGGACTAAAAAACTCTTTACAAGTATAAATATTCTTTTATCAAATCAGCATTATCAGGTAAAAGATAATTATGCTGAGTTCTAGCTGATAGTTCCTCACCTTACTATTTTATTAATCGATTTTACTGAGTTCCTGATTTCTTTGCTAATACTGTTAGCTTTTCCACTTTGGTTTCTGTCATCTTCATGAATATTGTCATTACACATGTAGGGGGGGATCTCACTTTTACACATCCAAAGCAAATCCTTTTATCTAAGGCTTCCTTCACAATCTAAATGAAGTAGCCACTTCTGAAATGCAGTTTGTCTGAGTCCATTTTGCCTATTTCCATTAGAGCGAGAAGAATTTCTCCTGAGGTCCGGTTGACAATGTCTGCATTGCCAGTAAAGGGAGCACATGTCAGCTAGCTCAGGTTTAGATACTTGATTACACACAGATGTTTTCATTTAAGTAGGTGACTCTCTGGCTTGGACTCTCTCTCCTAAACTTCAAAGATGGCTATGTTATTGTTCCACGCTGTGTTCCTGTGAGCCTTGCCATATTCCTATGATTTTTTTTTTTTTCCTTCTGTTTATAACAACTAGTGCCAAACACCCGCTTTGTAACAGCGCTACAACTGACGTGCTACAGGAATCTTGACTAAGCTTCACCATCGCAGACAGATTGGCATTTGCTCTTTCTGCTGTTTTGGAAGTAACGATGCTGCCTGCCTGGAGGTGAAGCCTAGGCCCCAGGGTGGCTATAATTTGGCAGTTTCAGATAGGAGCCTTTGCTTTTGGCTTTACCCAACTGCTTGTTAACTGTTATCGGCTGGAAGTTGCCACCCTGTCAGGAAAACTAACAGAAGAGGATCATCTGACCCTCCTCACTCCTCGGTGCAAGGTGACTGGAAGCCCACATAGCTTGAACACCTTCCAAAAGTGATTCACAGCTGTTTTTGCTGTTTACCTGACCCTGACCATGGCCATGGTCACTTCTTCAGGGTAATGCTGGTACGCACCTCTCAGCTAGAGCTATGTGTATAAACAACCACAAATTCACATGCAAGGACAAATCCTGCCCCTCCCTTCCTCCCCAGCCCATGAGACTCACAAAATCTCCTCATATAAATACAGCTTCACTGGCAGAACCGATGTTGATAAAAGCTTACATGTTCTTGAGGGAGATGTAGGTGGTCTGCTGGACTTCAGATGTGAGATCCTGTACTGGCAGGCACATCTAGCCAAGAAAGAATTATGAGTGCAAGGAGACATGTTCCAGAGGTTAGCTCAAAAAGCCTATTTGAGAGATTTAAGAGGAAAATCTTATGTTTTGTGAGCTACTGCTTCTTGTAACAGGCAATGGACTTCAAAAAAATTTACAGGAAGAATACTTTTTGTACCTGGGTTGCAAGTGAATGTGAGGGTTTTATCAGTTACTGTTGAACTGGTGGCTTTCTAGTGGGGTAGATGGACACCATAGATTTGAATAGAATGGTATATTTTTCTGAATATTTTATCTGCTTGTCTTTCTGACTTGATGCATAATTTCTAAAGTGTGATGCCCTGTGCTGGTTATGCAGCTCTAAATGAGGCTCTGAATATTGGGCAGAATGGACTTCCATGCTCCAGACAGACATTTGTATGTTTTTATCTAGCCTGCCAACTGTTCAGTCTGTGGTTCCAGTAGGCCCAGTAGGCCCTTTTCAGCTGTGCTGCTGCTAAACCAGATGGACTTCTTTCATAACTGTACATTTCTTTTTTCTTCCTTGGTAGACTACTATCCACACATTTCATTGATTTTGTGTTGATTTTAGACCATTTCTTAGGTTTATGGAGGCCATTTAGGTCTGTAAATGCTTGCAACCCCTCCCAGGTCACAATTTTATTTCAAAAATATCTTGTTGTTTTCTGGGTTTTTTTAAATGAAATCCTTCTTCATTATTGAAATTACTGGAAGATAATGGACCCAGCACAAAACATTGTGGAACACCTGTAATGATGCTCAGGTTCTGCAATCACCTACAGGTGATTTAATCTAAATGATATATCCATGGTTAGACTTTGAGAAATGTCAGTAGGACAAAGACAAAGGCTACTTTAAGGTTAAGCTGTATCCCTTTTGTTGCATTCCTCTAATATTCCAGGTTTGTTTATCTTTTCAGAAAAGAAAAATACAAAAATATTTTTGTTTGATATTGTTTGTTCATGGCAAACATGTATTAACTGTTTTGTATGCTTCTGCACTTAAAGAAACCTCAGTGCTTTCAGGTTAGGGTGCTGTGTCCATAAGCTTTTCCTTTTTCCCTTTTCCAACTATGTTTGCCTTTTTCCCTTCTGCTGGGAATTTTCACATCACCCAGGAGATTTTGGTAGCCAGCTGTATGTCAGACCCAGATTGTTTGAGTCTGGCTGATGCAAATTTATCTAGTTTATCTAAACATATTTTACCCATTAGTCCTCAAGAGCAAAAAATAAGACATCAGGGAATCTTCCCCATCGAAACTGTTCTCTCAAAGTTGTATGCAAACAGAATTTTGCCTAAAATCATAAATAGGTAAGACTGCGTGTGTACAGAAAACAGTGCAATACAGTTAAGGTATGAAGAAATAATATGTGAAAGTAGTATGAAATCCACAGTTAAAAAAGATAATGAGAGTGAAAACAAAATGTTTTAAAAAATAGAACAAATATTTATACAAAAATACTAGGATTGCTAGCAGGTGGTCAATTAAAGAAGAATAGCAAGCAAGTGTTAGGGCCATCGGCCTCTTTGAAAATTTCTTTTGGAAGCTTATCCCTGCTGCTTGCGAGCTGTGTTTACCGCATACATATGTTTTTGTCATGCCCTGACTGACGTAACTGTTCCAGTAAAGCCCTAGTGTACGCTGAATTATACTGGCAAAAACATCCCTTTCCCAAAGCAGAGTTTTTTCTGTTTTGTGAAACTGCTATAAGCTGCATGGAAAGTAGAAAGTCTCTTTTGACTCCACCAGGAGAATTTAGTGAAATGGTTTCATGAGCAGACTCTTGCTAATGTAGGCCCAGAGTTCAGCTGTCTTGCCTTCTTGTATTTACTTCAGCTAAGAACAAAACAAGAAAAGCCATATATCTTCTTAGTAGGTCACCTATATTTTTTTATAAAACTCTATCGTAAAATAGATCAACAATAAAACTGGCGAGTTTACTGATCAGAATACTGACAAGTAACCAGTATTCATCCTCAGATTAAATTTGTCAAAATACATGCAGAAAGAGCACAGCAAAATATCTTGAATTGCTCAGTTGGTTTTGGTAATTAACTTTTGCAGCTGCAAATAATTTTCTCATCTGAATCCAGATTTTTGAAAATGTGATCATACTTAATGCTGTAGTTGCCAATGAGACTCAACAAACTTTGAGGTTTTTTTGAATGGTGACCTCTAAAAAACTGAAGTAAATGTAAACACTGGAAAGGAAAAACATAGCTTTAACCTTTTATTATTTGTGTGACCAACCTAAAGAGAGGCAGAGTAAATATTTTAAGTGACTTGTTGCTATGTTCAGCTGGTGTCAATTATTCAAGTTGTGAAGGAGTTCACATGCAAACGCTGGCATCAGCTAGTTGCAGAGCTAGTTGGCATCAGCTAGTTGCAGATCTTCTCTTTACCAAGCCTCAAACAACATCCTTTTGTGAGTCAGTGATGCCCAAATGATAGCTGTGAATCCTCACAGCTTGTCTCGGACCATGGAGAATACAGATTTTAATTGGAAGTACTATGTGAGCTGCTTTGGAAGGCACCATTTAAAAACTTTCCAGTTGCAGAAAACACAGAAAGTAGAGGAGTAGAGGCATGTTAATAGACCTTTTTTTTTATTAAAAAAAAAAAAAAATTAAGCAACCACTTTTAAGTTATTTTGCAAAATGAGTGAGCTTTTATGTTTGGGAGGGTTTAGTTGCTCTTTTTTCTTCAAGTATTTGAAGAGGTTTAAAGGTTTCTCTGCCATTGCCCAGAACCCAGCACCTCCTTCTTTAATGAGGAGGACTTGTTAGAAGCTTTGCAAAGAACAGGAAAGTTACTAGATGTGGCCAGTGTTCATGACATTCACTTAGAGAGGTCGTTCTTTACGTTGAACTTCGGTTTGTTTGCCACAAACAAACTTAGTGCTGCCGTTGAGTTACTCTGTAGAACTTACCTGCTAACAGGAGTCATGTAGCATGTGTCTCATTTAGATTGAAGCTATCAAGTGAAAACCTACTAATTTTAAGTGAAGACTCCCCCTGAACCACAGCTGCCCCCGAGACTTTTCTATATTGTGTATGTGTGAGTTACTCAAAAGCACAGAAACAATTTTCACAAGCCCGGGATTGTCCATGGAAGCAGGTTCCTGAGCTGACAGTGTCTTACTGGGAGGGAACAGTATGGAAGAAAATGGATTGACTTTGTTGTGCACATGAGTAATTACCCCTTACTTGGTGTTTTGGCTGACCTGTAGTAATAAGCCAGAAAATGGAGAAGGATATAATAATAGAAATTGTATTAGCTTTTGGTAGTTGTAGAGACTTGGTATTTACGTCAAAATGTTGACCCTTACATTCACGTACCGTTTTTGTGCCTGGGCTAGAACTAATGCGTAGGGATTCTTTGATGTGCTAGTATGACTTGTACTTCTGAGTGGGCTTCCTGTACTTGGAATACAAAAGGCGAAAGCAGTGACAGTCCCAGGTAGAACGTATTTCAGTGAGAAAGTCTAGAGATTGCAAAGATACTGAGAGGCTTGTATGTAATAGCAGAGGTCTAGCTAGAAGCTGTTTTGTATTACTTGAGAGGTACAAAGTATTCAGAAATGTAGAAAGTTGTGTTTCTACCCAAGGAAACTCAAAGAAAGTATTCAGCAATGTAGCAACTTTTAACTCTTGGTCTTGTGAATAAAAGATGGTAAAATCACTCATAATGGGATAAAGAACTGCTCAGTTCCTAAATCAATTGCTATTTTGATCCAACCAGGATTAAGTTTCTCTGGGAATAATTTTTAAGATTAAATGTTGTTACCACCCAGCAGGATAAAGTCAGGTTCTTAAACCCATATAACTTGGTTGTTTGCAGAAATGTGGGAAGCTGTGCAGAAGCAGGAAAAGTGTCATTCTTATGGAAGAAGAACTATAATGTTAAGTGACATGTACAGATATACATGCAAATGGATTTTAGACAAACTTCCCACAAAAAAGTTAATGTCGTGTACTCTCAGCAGTAGAACTATAACATAATTTTCACGTTTGTGGGGTACAATGGCATGTAAATATTTCTGTAGTGAAATAAAACTCTTCAGAATTATAGATTATGTTGTAGGATATTGTCATACTACTGACAACTTTTGAAGACAAATTCATACCATGTTTCTAACTCAATTCTTGTAATCTTCTGCCCTTAATTATCCCTTATTTAGACTTAGAAGAGACAGTTACCTCACAAGCTACAAGCCTCTGTTTCTACCATACAGTCTTACTTTTTAGGAGTTGATACCTTGTCCAGAAATGTTGCTTTCAGTCAAAACTTGGTATGATAATTTCGGGTTAGTAGTTATTTGCCCTGTATTTGATGCACAGGTCAGCTAAAAAAGTTTTACATTGATCTTTGTTGTTAATTATGCTTAATCTTAGTTCATTATCTTTAAAATGCATATTATTTTGGCAATAATAATTTAAAATTTCAAATACAGAAAGGCAAATTCAGAAGTAACTTGTTCTGCAGGAAGTGGATTGGAGGGACTTGTAGCTTCTTGTGCATTTCTGGTTAAAGATCATTTAAATGAGAGTACGGTGGAAAGTCATGCATTGGGTCTGTGTGGTTGCTGGGGTTAGTGATTAGATATGATAAAAGTCACTTTGTGTGCCAAAAAAAAAAACCAGGAAATCACAGTCTAGTGGGGGTGGTTGGTGGTTTTTGGTTTTTTTCCTTTTCCACAGGGCAGGTCAATGGAGTATTTCAACTGGGAAGTGTTGAAGTGTTGTTGCAATGTCTCAGGGCATTTGTGGTCCCTTCATCAAGTTCTCCATCTGTTGATCTTTCTTCTCAGTGCCCATTTCCCTCCCCACTGAAGGGAGGTAGCAGACGTTGGCAACCGCGTGACGGTAGCCCTTTGCCAAAGGGCTGAGCTCAGGTCTGTAGTTCAGCCTCTAAGGAGAGAGTATGACGCGTCCCCGGGGAAAAGGTTGTTGAAATGGCAGTGCGTTGGTGAAACACTGCAGTATCCTCATGAGAGTGCAAAGGGGGTACGTTTGGAATGTGAAAAGGTCTATTTACTGCAAGGTTTTTGTCAGAATGGTCACAGAGGAAACAATACCGGCAACCTGGTGATCCCTAGTGTGTTGCTGTCAAGGAGCGCTGTTGCGTTTGCCATCTCTGAAAGCCATTTCACTCTGTTTCCATATTTGTGAAGACTACATCCTGCTAGTTTCTTCAAGATTGTTTTTGCAACTATAATGACTGAAAATGTACGTTATAAAAATAATAGTTAAATTTCTGAATTTCTGAGAGAAATTTTACACACTTGCGGGTTCCAGAGCCTCAGAAATGCAGAACATGGATGGCATCCCCATGTTCTACTGGTGAACTTCTGCAAATATGCATTAACATCAGCATTTTTCTTATTTTGGTATATTGTATGTATTGCAATATCAATAAGCCAGAATTCTTAAATGTCCTTACTTTTGTGCACTTTTTTTAAACCAAAATATGGCTTTGTTTTCTGTGCTTTTGCAAGCCTCACCTACACAAGCGTGTGCTACATCTGCTCTTTCCTTGGATCTCAGCTTCAGTGCTCTGGTGAATTTTTAATACAAAAACTATATTTCTGCCAATTTCTACAATGTAAGACTGAGTTGTTTTCCAAGAAGAAGAAAAAAGGAAGAAAAAAAAAAGAAAAAACAAACAGAAAAAAAAAAACAAACAGAAAAAGACATGAACAAAAAAACCACCTAAATGCTTCACTTTGCACCTTGGTGGGTTTTCCTTTGTATGCTGGCAGGCTTTCCCATTCTTAGCCACTGCTTGCATGCCCTCACCACTGTAAGGAAGGTGATATCAAATCAATACTTTACTTTCCTGTGGAAACTTAATATCAGATGCATTTTTGGACACATCAACATGTAGACACATCATGGTAGGAAAGCTCTACAATTTTGAGTGTGCAAAACTGTGATCTCTGCAAGAGAGTCATAAACAGTAATCTAAGTTGCAAATCTCCCTGCATAGGAATTGATATCTCATTGAAGTCAGATGAAGAAGAAAGCCTGAGGGTCTGGCTGCATTGCAGAGACTGTCAGAATTAAGTGCATGAAACTGGTGAGTGAGGGAGTCAATGGCAAAGAAATAAGATGGGATGCACAAGGCTCTGAGCTGTGCAGAGATGAGGAGACACAAGAATGCATTTAGAACTGGAATGGAAATGCACCTTCTTTTCAATGGGCCTCTCGGGTTACCCGCACGTTAGCTTGTACTCATATTACCTTACATGTCTTCAGTGAAGAGGAGGGAGTGAAAAACAGGTGTGACACAGATGAGCTAAGTTCTTTCGTGTTAGTAAATGCCACAAACTCTCCTTCCATTCACAAAGTCATATCAATTAGAGTTAAGAAAAACTGTTCTGTTGACACTGGTCTGCTAAAAGGGAGGCCTAGACTGCAAAATGTAAGCCCTGTACCCACACATTTCCAAAATCTATGTGAAATAAGAGAGGTTTTGGAATAGGGATATGTAGAAGGGGATACAGAAGAGTGAGAAACAAGCCTGGGACAATGCATGTTATTTCTGATTTTGGCCCCGTGAAGTTTTTCAGGGAAAAGGTAAAACTTGATGTATTTGAGTGTCGTAATGTGGCTTAATCTTCATTTGAGACATTAAATCTTTTCTGTAAATCCATCTCCTAATGGATAAGCTGTGATTGTCAGAGTCTAAATGTGGGTAGCATCTCTCTGTATGTTTTTTGTATGAAAAATCAAGTTGCTTGCAAACATACTTGATAAACTGGCTGGATCAACCTGCTGATCTTCCTTTTGCAGCAGGTAAGGTATGCATCTTACAGTTTTATCTTGTCAAAGTACGTATAGGAACACTGGAACACCAGAAGGGAAAATGTTAATTCACCTTGATCTGGACCCCTTAACGTGAGGGCCATGTAGGCACGTGGCATCCATCTCTGACAACCACTGTTCCTTGCAAGTCTGGGTTTCAGTGACATCATCTGTAGCAAAGGAAAGGAGTATTAATTGTGGGTGATTAATGCTTATGGATTGTAGATGCTCCTACACTGTTCTCAGTAACTTCTCTTGCACCTGGCATGTTAACCTAAGGACTGTTTCTGCCTCCATGAGGTTATGATCGTTATGTTTATTTAGATAAGCACATCTGTGGTTGTGTTTTTAGAAGTAGCATTAGTTCAGCAGTTAGGTCACTTCCTTGCAGCACTTAGCTGGTACAATTTTGCTTTCATTTTTCTCTATGAATGTACTGTAATTGTAGAGAAAAGGAGGCTGAGGGGAGACCTTCTCGCTCTCTACAATTCCCTGAAAGGAGGTTGTAGAGAGGTGGGGGCCAGTCGCTTCTCCCAAGTCACAGGCGATAGGACAAGAGGAAGTGGCCTCAAGCTGCACCAGGGGAGGTTCCGATTGGATATCAGGAAAAATTTTTACACAGAAAGGGTTATTAAGCCTTGGAATGGGCTGCCCAGGGAGGTGGTTGAGGCACCATCCCTGGAGGTATTTAAAAGACAGGTTGACATAGTGCTGAGTGGAATGGTTTAGTGATGGGTTTTTAATCGGAGTTAGGTTGATGGTTGGACGAGGTGATCTTAAAGGTCCTTTCCAGCCTGGACAATTCTATGATTCTAAGCAGTATTTTAATCTGGAGGATCAAAGGGAATAAGGCAGGCAGTGGTTGTGAGGAAAACAAGCTCTAACAAAAGATATGTACCTTCCACCCATTTCATAGGATATTTCCACATTATTGGGTGATAATAGTTTAATTATTTCCCCTCCATAACTTTTACAACGGCGCATAAGGTGACGATGGAAAAAAACCACCAGTGAAAGGCCGGGGCCTTGCGGCTGCCTGCTGTGTCCGAGTGTCACCGCCAGATGGGGCAGGTGACAAGGCGGAGGGAAGGCGGAGGGAAGGAAGTGTCACCGGGGACAGCCCGGCTCTCCCGCCCCCGTTACCCGCCCTCCCTCCCTGGGCTGCCGCCTTTGCCCGCAGCAGAGCTGAAATGGGCAGCGATGGTTTCGGGACTGAATGACGAGGACCAGCTTGGAAGCATTTCTAGTTTGTGCCTTCCTCCTTTTCTCCCATTATTTTCTTAATGTTACCCTTCGCATGAGTGAATATAAAGTTTGCTTTTGTTTTTTAAGTGCTTTGAAAATTAATTGAAACGCCTAGAAATTATTTTCACCCAAAACACCTTCTTATTTTTTCCAGAAAGAAAATATCTGAAATTCTATAGAACTCCAAAAATTAAACCACTGATTTATGCCAATTGCCTGCCTAGCCCATTTCAAAAGTATCAAATAGGGAGGAAAAAAAAAAGACTAATACATGAAAGACTTTATTCTTTTTTCCTTAAAAAAAAAAAAAAAAACCAAACGATTTTAAAAATAATAAATTAATT
>VXBJ01007281.1:127527-238367 GCA_013400055.1 Nycticryphes semicollaris
TTTTTTTTAAATTTTACTGGGATTTTCTTCCCCAGAGATTTCAGCCGTAAGTAGAAGTTTTTCTTTGAACTGGTTTAAACTAAGGCCCTCTTTCTTGTCACGCACAGACAGGGAAATACCGCAAGATGCTGGATTAGCTTGTTCTCTTTTCATTGTTTTCTTTTGTAGCAGCAATCCGTTTAGCTATGGTATGCTGAGTTTATCTGATTAGCACTTAATGAGTGAAGGGAATAGGGGAAACGTTGCCTGAGTTACTTAAGCCTAATAAAGTTTTCGGTTCCTTCCCCCTCTTTCTAAATACCTGAACTTTCCTGACCCCCCGCCCCTTGATTTTTTCCCTCTGTTTGAGCTGGTTCCCATATGAAATGCGCTCCCGCTGCAGCTGTAAGTGTCAGAAGTGGTGGTGCCATTAGCCGGATTTTGTTCAGTGCACATTGGTCACAACATACATCCTGCTCAACAGTGTTTGACAGCCTGTCTGGAGCTCTTATTAAATTCAACTACTGTTGGTATGCTGACTCACATGCCTTACCCGGGAACACTTACTGACTAAAGATGCAATAACCTGTAGCACGAGTATTGCTTACTTAAAACCATTAGAGGTAACCGTGAGCAATGCAGTAATTGATTTAGTTATGTTGGCAGTGACATTTTAATGAGGATTCACTGGATCTTGAATAATTACATTATAGAAAGAAATTCAAGGAAGCTGAGGTTTAGTAATGCTTAAAAACTGTGTGCCATACAGATTGCGGGTCTGTTAACATAATTAACTCAATAAGTTTCTTGCATAACTCTTATCTATGGGCTTTGACTTGATTTCCCTTGTTTAGGATTAATTTTTGTTTTCATTTCATAGTGCATTGTGAAATGTTTAATAAAAAAGTCAAATTTGGAAAAATATAGAGAAGTCATCTGTATTAGTTTATGCTGCTTACATCTATCTTTGGTAGTTCTGTTAGTTTCATCCCAAAACACAAAGTTGTCTTAATACCAATGCAAATAGATCCAAGGAACGTACAATTGTCATATGCACCAGAAATTCCTTATGCACAGCAGGTTCTATAGGTGTCGAAGTAATGAAGAAAAAGCAATAGAAGTGTAGGTGGAGTGTCAATAAGACGATAGTCTTGTTTAAGAAATCTGAACCTTTATTGGTAGGGACCTCTGAATATATTCTCAGTTATGCCTGCTGAACAATACAAATTTTAAATAGATCTCACGTTTCTTTTATCTCTGTCCGTGTCCCCAGTTTATAATAACAGTAATAATAATCTCAGCAATGGGCAGCTAGCAATAGCAGTAGTAATCCTGTTAGAGCAGAAAGTGTCTGTATGTGTTGAAATAATTTTGAAGATATTAAAAGAATGCTAGAGGTGCAGGAGCACACCAAGGTGACGGTGAAGGATTTTTGAGATCTGCACAGCTTCCTGCTGAGCGTGCCCCAGGGATTTGCCTTCCTGGGTGAGGTACCACAGCTGACAGTGTTCACATTCCCAGTGCGTTGCAATGCAGAGCACAGCATGTCCAGTTAAACTGCTGTCAATGCTGGAGTCACTCGGGAAATGTCACACTCTGAACTACATGGTAGAAATTTGGAAGGAGAAATCCTGATTTTATTTTTTTTTTCACTTCACTGACAGCCCAAACAGTGTAACTTCTTCTTGTTTCCATTGGTTCCACTGGTTTATTTTTCTTCTGTTCCTGAATATGTACAGCTCATGCTAAACTTGTCGCCAGCCATCAAGATGGAAGAAAAACAGGTGTTAATCTGTGAATTAGATATTGAAATATTTTGTAATTTGATTCAAAGGTTTATTTAAATCATGAAAAGTATGTGTGTGTGTTTTTCTTTTCCCCTCTCAGGTTTGCAATTATGTGTGGCTATATGTCTCAGTTTGAAAGTGTACAAAACAAAATCAGGAATGGTTATCTCTTTAAGGTATGTTTTTGTAGGGTTTGGGGTTCTTTTAAGCTATTCCTTTAAATTATTTCCTTATGTAGTCTCAAAGAGAGATTTTTCCAGCACATTAATTCAGTCTCACAGGTCTATTTTGATGCTGTTGTTAAAGTGAAAAGGTTAGATTATACGCTTAGAAAATATAAGAATTGAGGTAGGATTTTGGGCACAGCATTACATTTTTTGTTTTATTTTGTTTTCAAAGGGAGGAGGAAAAATGGAGTAACAATTCTGTTTAGAAAATAAAAATGTATGAAAAGTTAAGCAATGAACTAACACAGTTCTGCAACCATCCTTCATGCCACCCTTAAGAAGTAATATTCATTTTAGCACTGTCATCTCAAAGATAATTATGTTTTTTTAGAGTTACCAGCTCATGTTTATGTATGTGCTGCTCTCCCCCTGCTTGTCCTTGACATTGCATAGGCGCTTTCCATCCCTTGCCCTCCAAGCCAGCGTCCCCCCTTTCTGGTTGTCAGTGAGAGGTGGCAAATGTGTTCCACTTCCCGGGGAATGGCTGGGATGGGTCCCTGTCACATCATGTCCATGTGTCACATCCACTCTGCTTGGAGTGTCCCGGAGGTCTCCTACGAGAGAGCATCAATTACATCTGAGCTAAGCCCCAAGTCCTGAGACAAGCTGGGAATGAGGAGAAAATGATAAATACCACAAGTGCTGCAATCATTTAAGGACGGAGTTTAAAAGAGCCTGCAGTGTTACCAGTAGCCTTTTCAGGGAAGTTTTCCTCTTCACTGAAGTCCATGTGAATAATTTGAAAATGTTAAGGATTTGGGAAAATAATAGCATGAAAACATAGCTCCTCTCTGAATGGTTTGTGGACTAAATAATAGGCTCTTAGATCTGTATAATTCACATATTTTAGTTACTGGTTTAATTAGAACACCAGAGGTATCGGGGAGAGGGTGTAAGAAAACTTAGAACTGAAACTTGAGAGTCAAATAGTAGTTAGGGGTAAAATTTTTTCTTTTTTCTTCAGACTCAGGTTGAGCAATTAGAGCTTTCTTTAGTACATTTGAGAAATACAGATAGTCATGACCTGTAATGGAAATGGTCTTGGAAGAAGCACCTCATTAGAGACTTTCTTGGGTTTATGATTTCAGTCTAAACAGAAACATTTTGTTTTCTGACTTTGACATTTATAGTAAAAAATTGTTGTCATGCACCATTTCATTGGGGCAGTCACATTCCAAGGTGGAAAAGATTATGCTTCAGTGACTGGTGCTGGTGTGTAAGATCTGTCAGAGAAAGGAGTTGATTTCTCACTGATCTGGTGTGTGACAGTTTCCTAATACTAACTGTAGAAATTAATTTAATTGAAGTTGTTTTCTTTTTAAGACAAAAGTTCTTGAGTTCTTTGATTGAACTTTAGAGATGCTTAATCATGTTCTCAATACAGCATGCCTTCTTGCAGTGTGTGCAAAGTTACTAAATAATTTTGTTTGTGGTTTCCCTCCCTGAGGAAGGGGTTTGCTAGTTAAAATATTTTTAGGTTGTTAGAAAAGAATTACAGTGGAAGAGAATTTTTAATTTGTTTGTGATTTGCAGCAGCCTTCTTAGAATGTAAACACACTTGCCAA
This sequence comes from Nycticryphes semicollaris, assembly GCA_013400055.1. Taxonomy (NCBI): domain Eukaryota; kingdom Metazoa; phylum Chordata; class Aves; order Charadriiformes; family Rostratulidae; genus Nycticryphes; species Nycticryphes semicollaris. Next base: position 131,086 of record VXBJ01007281.1, read on the forward strand.
GCAAAAATCTAAAGTGATGCTGATTTTCTTTCTAATAGGAGCACCTAGACAAAGCAATTGAACTTAAGCCTCAAGATCCTTTTTTATATTACCTAAATGGACGATGGTGCTATTCAGTAAGTTGCTTTTTTATGTAACATATGAATTGAGCATATTGAAAAATGATAATGCATTTGAAATGAAATAGTGGGACTTAAAGTACATGTTTATTGAAGCAGATGTTTTGAGCTGAACAAAGCACTACATTTATGTTCCCTGAATTAACTTCCACATGTGTGATGTTAACTGTTGGTCATTTCTGTCATGTACATTAAGTAAGCTGTGCTTGTATGTCCCTTGCTGTTGTGTTCAAGTTTCTTTTCTGATTATTTGAACGAGAAGTAACTGATATTTAGAGGGGAGAAAAGGTGACCTGTTGATATCAGTTCTTTGTCCTGCCACAAACTTTCTGGGTGAACTTGGGTTGATAATTTAACCTTTTGGTAACTTTATTGCCCATCCATAACTGAAGTTAAAGGCACTTATGTGCCGTGGGATTATGTCTGTGGCAGCAAGGCCACCATCCCAGTTTGCTAAATTTCAAGAGAATGTCACAACAAAGATGTAGGCAGAAAAATCTTTAAGTCACCAAAAAGCTTTACAAGAGATACAATTTGTGTTACGCCAACACAAGAGTTGCTTTTAAATATTGTGTTAATGACATAGTGATAAGTACTCATACATGAGAATTTAAAATAACTGGTTTAGAAGTTTAGCTGTTGATTTAGTGTTTTAGTTTGGTTTTGGTTTTTTTGAAAAATCGTGCTTGTAATATGAGAGTTGTTTTATTCTTAAGCCATCATCTTGATGGCTCAGGTGGCTATCCTTATCACTTCATCTTTAGTGCTGTGAGGAATCTTTCATCAGAAGAAAATGTTCTTGCATAGCCTATGCTGTAAAAGATCACTGGGAGATTTCTCAGACTAATAACTGCTAATGTGCATTGAATTCCAGCCCTGCCTTTTTCCTCCAGCTACTTCCAATGCTAGTCACTACGAAGTCCCTGCAAACTGGAAAGAAGGAGTTGCTGTGATACATTGCAGCTTTTGACTTCTGTCTTTATCTGCAGTAAGACTTAATGCAAAGCTATCTTTCAATAGTTTTTTTCAGATCATATATGTTAACTTTCAAAGTGCTTTCAGCCACTCCATTTCAATTTTAAATTGATTTGAATAAGGAATGACACCAGCTTTTCCAGACAGCATTTAATTTTGCTTTTCATTGCACCATATTCTTGATTGTCAGCATTAGCTATGCAAAAGTGAGTTGCTGAAGATCGTCATATAGCGTGCTTGCTGTCCTTTCAAAGAGCATCTCTCTCACCAGTGATTCCTTACACACTTTTATATTGTGCTGTGTCCAACAGCTGACTGCAGCTTCCATTTATGTCAAACAGAGATGTTTTTCATGGATTATTTCTCACTTGAGCTATCGCTTTTAGAAACTCTACTTGTAATCTCAGTATACCTCACTTTGTTCTTATTGTGCTGGTTTTTTTACTCTTACTTCATTTTAGTGACAGCCACCAGTTCCTGCTGAGTAATACATGTGATTTGTTGCACTATGTCGTTACAAACTCATGTTCCATGCTTGCAGCATCTATGCAGAACTTCCTTACTGAACATTAAAGCCACAGATTAGCATTTACCTTGAGGGTATGACCTGACCTGCGTTATATTAAGTGAAACAATCCACCTAAACAGATGTAGCCACTGAAATACCTTAAGGATTGATTTCTCTTTTTCTTCATTTTCTTATTAAATAATTCTTGCCTTCTGTGACTGCCTTGACAAAATAACATGAAACACTTAGAATGGATTGTTGTTGTACAAATGAATGCAAGTATAGGGTGGAATAACATTTTGTTTCAACTGATGGGGCTCTCAGCTCTTAAAATTTTCTATCATTTGCACATTTTCAGCAGCAGGATGAGGCTGGAACATTAGTTTTGAGCCTCTACTATGGAAGCTAGACCTTAACCCTACCCCAGTAAAGTTGGTGATATTCTCATTAGTTTTAGCAGACTGTATGGGTACGTTTCTGTCCTGATCCACTAATCCAGGTTTTGGCCGTGCACATGATGTAGATAGTCACAGGAGCATGTGGAAGATATGGCAAATTCCTTGGTCCTGTTCTGCAGACTGTGCTGTTTTATGCTGTGTTTAATTACCACAAAAGTAGACTGTTGGCTGTGGCATTAATTCTAAGTATTTCTTCAGGGTAGAGATTATGATAAGGTGCTCAAAAAGTACATTTATCACACTTTCTCTGTACTGGTACCTGTAGATGGAGTGATACTGCTCCTTTTAGACCCTCTGTTTTTTCTGTTTTGTCTAGCTGTAGTTGAGGCTGGACAAGCTGTGTGAGGAAATGTAAGTTAAAGAACAAAAGGGCTGACTGAGGAAAGAAGGTTAGTTTGCACATTTAGCCTAGCTGACTTTGGGGCCAAGTTAGGATTGGCCACAATATTTGTTCGTAAATATTGCTTCTGGGGTATTAATGTCTAGTTTGAGTCATATATTCTTTCACTGAAGTGGTGTAGTTTATAAAAGATAACTAATGCTAGATGCTTTTTAGACAGTAGTAACAATTTTGGGAAGCCTGATGTGTGTAAGTCTTCCGAGTATAGTCAGACATTCGTCCCTGTTTAATGTTGGGGGATCTTATTACTATCTTCTGGTGCTATTTTTTGGGCTGTCAAACTGAAAAAAATAGGTATAGCATAAGAGACTGGAAAGGGGGTGCTTTGACTGTTGTAACTCTGAGTTCCAGTTCATTTTCACAAATGACAAATCAGTTGGACAGACTCCTAGGTAAAAAGTATAGTGGAGACAAAGGGAGATGATTTATTGAAGGCTGAAATCTGTATCCCTAGACTGCATGCTGTAGTGGTAAAGCTATTTGATTTGTGGAGTTTTGCCAGGAGTTGGCTCTGCCATTTCTCACCTTCCTCAGTGTAACACAGTCCTATGCAAAGAGCAGTGGTACAGCAGAGCCAAGTTTCTTACTCAGCATCTGTTCTCACTGGGCCAGACCTGAAGCTGATGCAAAGTGCCACAGCACCTTCCACGAGGAAGGATGAGCTGGATTTTCACTGCCTCGCAGCAGTGAGGGTTTGTCTGTGATGTGGAGCCAGTGGCAGTTGTGTGCCACCTTGTTTAAAAATCAATTTTTGCTGTTTCTTATTTCCTCTTACTATTGTAAAGCCAGTGGAGCTATACAAAAGAGGTAGAGTCTCTTCTGTTGTATGTATCATCTCATCTCTGTTATAAAATGACTTCAGATATCACAATCAGGCAAGATTTTCAATAATAATTTCATAGATGTCACAATGGGCAAGATTTTGCCTGTGAGACCTGCAGTGTATACAAGAAGGTGTGTATACCACTAATGCTTTTTGGTTTGTTTTGTAGAGGTTACAAGGGGGAAAAAAAACCCTATATATTTATGCATTGAGCAGACATGATTGAATGCCATTAGTAATGGATAATGGCAGAACCCCACCAAATGTTATTTTAATATTCTTTTTTCCAGAGCTGATATGAACTTATACGTAGTGGTATTTTTTCCAGGGTAGCCTTAGTGATAAAGTTAGGAAAATATGATTGCCATATAGTTGTAGTGAAGATACTTTAAAATACCTAGTAAGCAAAGCATACCAGTGCTTAGAATCATAGAATCAGTCCTTCAGGTTGGAGAAGAGCCTTGGGATCATCGAGTCCAACCATCAGCCCCACTCTACAAAGTTCTCCCCTACACCATAGCCCCCAACACCACATCTCAATGACTCTTAAAACACATTCAGGGAAGGGGACTCAACTACCTCCCTGGGCAGCCTGTTCCAGTGTCTGACCACTCTTCCTGTGAAAAATTCTTTCCTAGTGTTCAGCCTAAACCTACCCTGTTGTAGCTTGAAGCCATTCCCTCTTGTTCTATCACTAATCACCTGTGAGAAGAGACCAGCACCAACCTCTTTACAAACCTCCTTTCAAGTAGTTGTAGAGAGCGATGAGGTCTCCCCTCAGCCTCCTCTTCCTCAGACCTAAACAGTCCCAGCTCCTTCAATTGCTCTTCATAAGATTTATTCTCCAGGCCCCTCACCAGCTTTGTTGCCCTCCTCTGCGCTCGCTCCAGCACCTTGATACCTTTCTTGTACTGAGGTGCACAGAACTGGACACAATACAAAAAATCTCTTTAGTATGCAAAAGAGAAGTTACTATTCCAAAGAAAAACAACTGCAGCAAAATAATTTTCATTTAAAATGTCTTTGGTGGCAGATGAAACTTTTTCTCCTCAGTCTTCTGTGACAAAGCCAGGCTTTGTTAAATAGTTATCTTTTAGGGAAGGGTTAATGTTTCACATATATGCTTGGGTTGGTTCATATGATTTTTGAAAAGTACAGTTTTCAGAGCCTTTCAAGTTTCAGCTTTGTTTCTGTTAAGAGAAAGTGAAAACTACTTTGCTCAGCAGGAAATATTTATTGGAAGTGAAATGATGTGTGGTGAGTGGTGTATAGGAATTGGCTTTCTTAGAGTTTTGGGTGCAATTATCTGATAATCCTTGATAATCATAGAAACATGCAATGGTTTGTGTTGGAAGGGACCTTTAAAGGTCTTCTAGTCCAACCCCCATGCAATGAGCAGGGAATTGTTGTGTTTGTGGGTTGTTTTCATGTTTAAGTATTTATAATAGCTTTTAAAATGGAGTACATATCTAGTTGAGACTCATGGCTGCTTGCCACTACAGGACTGACACAGAACAGTTAACGTGTACAGAATCATGGAATTGTCAGAGTTGGAAGGGACCTCTAGAGATCACCTAGTCCAACTGCCCTGCTAAAGCAGGATTGCCTAGAGCACGCTACTTAGGACTGCATCCAGGTGGGTCATGAAAATCTCCAGAGAAGGGGACTCCACAATCTCCCTGGGCAGCCTGTTCCAGTGCTCTGTCACCCTCACTTTGAAGAAGTTTTTTCCTCATATTTGAATGGAACTTCCTTTGTTCCAGCTTGTGCCCATTGCCCCTTGTCCTGTCACTGGAAACCACTGTAAAGAGTCTGGCTCCATCCTCCTTCAACCCACCCTGCAGATACTTATTAGCATTAATAAGGTCTCCCCTCAGCCTTCTCTTCTCCAGGCTAAAGAGTCCCAGCTCTCTCAGTCTTTCCTCATAAGGAAGATGCTCCAACCCATCAATCATCTTTGTTGCCCTAGGCTGGACTCTCTCCAGTAGTTCCCTGTCTCTCTTGAACTGGGGAGCTCAGAACTGGATACCTGGGAAACTGGATCAGAGCTTCTGGTAAATGCTAGTGGGGTGTTAAAAATTAGATCTCTGGGAACTTTCTTTCTGCAGCTTACATGCCATGTGTTGGGTTCATCTCTGTTGTACCCCAATATCTGTTTGGTTGCATCAGAGAACAAATTGCCCCAGTTCCTTTGTCTGTTTGCTCTGTAAGTCTGCTCCCCTTACTGAAAAGTGAAAAGCCCAGAGAATTCAAGTTGGATAAATGCCCAAATGCCTGTGCAGACTGTCCTGGTTCCTCAGCTGGCAAGAAAGAGAATATTTGTGTTGGAAGCCAGTATTTTAAAACTGCTGTCCAGTTACTTAATCTCTTCCAGAAGTCAAAACATTGCAAAATTATTTAATACAATTTTACATTGATATATTGTAATAAAAAAGAAAATGAAATTCTCTAGGGATATTTAAGTAGGTGCCATTAATATCTTCCTGAAGCTGAATCAGTGGGATGATTTTCCTGTATGGAAGACAATCATTTGATCTGTCTTCAGTGAGCTCTCAGCAAGGAAACATCATAGGAGGAAATCCTTTAGGGTTGTAAGTCAATCCTGGCTGAATTTTCAATCCTAGTGGGTTAGTTTCCTTGGTAGTAACATCCTGGAATTTGAAAAGAGCTGTCAATGGGCAGGGTTTGCATCTTATCAAAACCAATCAGAAGACAAAACCAAAAAAACCCAAACTCCAGGCAATGTGTTAGTTCACGTGTGATTTTTGCTAATCCTACACTAAGGACATGAAAGAGATGTTAGGAAATCCCTTTCCCTAGTATTTTGGGGAGAACCACATTTGCTGCCTTGGTTTTCAGAGGAACAAGAGGCCTGATAGGAGCGTGCTGGGCACAAACTTTACAGTCAGCTGAAGTTTAACTCTAGGGGTGGCTTTTTTCCATCTCTGGTATTGGTAGAGATTTGCGGAGAATAAACGGATGAGAGCTTGCTGTTTGACAGATCTGTAGGACAGATTGTTTGAGACAAGCATCTCTGCTTTGGGATACTGAAAAGTGTCTGTGGCAGAGGCCAGGGTGTCTTGGTGACCCACTCCCCTCCAGCCCTAGGGAAGCTCAGGAGTCGGCCAATGGTCCCTCAGGCCCTTGGTTTTTGCTCCTGAGCGAATGGGACTAGCTCTGCTCGTGTATGGTGGCTGGGGAGCAGTGTTCCTTGAGTGACCTAATACATTAACACCTGATATTCTGTGGAAACACAGTGTTCCTCGCAGCACTCTTCTGAATTTTCAGGTTGTTGAGGGGACTGGTATCAGGGCTTGGGAGACCTAAACCACCAAAACTTACTTAAGGTTTGGAAATCTTCATTTTTTAATTTTGTTGTTGTTGTTACTTGCTGCAGTAGCTGTTTTACTTACTACTTTCTGCTGCCCTATACTGTTCTTGGAACATGCATTAAGTGAAATCGTGATTCTGATGACAGTCTCTTTGTACTTAATTTTGTATGGACCTCCAGATACACTTCACACTATTTGGAGTAACCTTGACTGTAGATGTCAAATTTACTCTACACTAGAACATGCTATGCCAGGGTTTCTGTGGTCTGTGCTTTCTCACCCATGGAGAATGCTTAATAAAGTTGGTTGGTATAGCAGGAATTATGTTCCCATTTTAGCGAACGTGGCATAAGATTTACTCTGATAAAGTTATTTCAAATTAAAGACTGTGCTTGTATGTGTTTAGGGGAAGGGTATAATTTCCTGTTCATAATTATTACTCCAAGACACAATTTTGTGTCTTGCATAAAATGAGTCTTTTCCACTTGTCTCACCTCAGTCATAGGGGGCTGCGGACTGACTCAGGTGTGGCACACTTAAGCTGTTGTGATGGGAGTCACCTCACCTGTCTTTAGCCATCCATAATTGTCTATGCTCCTTCTGTAGTTGAAGGAAAGAAAGAAAAGAAAGAGAGGAATATTCATCCCAGGCTAATGTAGGTGAAGAGGAAATGCCTAATGGAAATGGCTCCCTCTGTATTGACCATGCAAGGAGCCTGGACAACTTGCACTCTAATCCTAACCCTTGGCACTTCACTTGTCTAAAGTTAGCTGCAATGAATTCACCCAGCCAGTGATATGTAAGTCTGACTGCTCAAAACATTACAGAACTCTCAGACTATCTGTGTATCATGTTAGAGCCAATGCACATTAAAGAAAACTATTGTGCATAAATGCATTTTACTTTTAAACATTGGGATTGGTTGGTGGGATTTGTAATATAAAAATGGCTAAGTGCATATATGTTTAGGCTTTTTTTTTAAGATGGAATAGTGCAAAGCAGCACCCGAGCCAGAAAAAGTAAGGACTAAAATCGCAGTAAAGCAGTTCTGATGAAATCTTGTAAGAAAATAAAACAACTGCCAGGAAGGACTTGTGTTTTTAATAGGTAATTATAACTCCACATGGAAAAACTGCAATTTTGTTTCCTCGCTATTGCATAGCCGCAGACAGGGATGTGGTAACCCTGTCTGTGCAGTGTATGTGTACCTCCAGAGTGTTGTGTGGTCTTGCAGAGAACAGTATAACATATATATTCCCTTTATTTTTCTCCCCTCTTTTCTTCTTTCTGTATGCTACCTCTGTCTTGATGTAATGGACTTAGACATACAGAATGGCATGAAGAAAACAGTACTTGTGCAAAAGTCCTTTTAAGACATCTCTTCGTAGGTCTCACAAACTAGAGAGCAGTTATGGAAGCGAAGTGTGTGAAGGCATTATATACATACCTGCAACTTGAAGTTGTAACCAGCGTGCTGCAGTTTGTAAAGCAGTATGAAAGCACTGCAGTGCAGAGAGAGAAAACGTCTCGTTGCTTCAATGAACGAGAACTCTGGGATTGCTAGAGAGCTTTTGTAAAAAAACACTTTATTCCCTTGCAAGAGGCTTCAAGAGTGGGATACGTGAGAGAGAAAAAGAATGAAAAAAGCTTTGTTTTCTTAATATTTTTTTCTCTCTGGAGTATCATTTTTAGTGATTTTGTGGGACTTACTGATGGCATTTAGCAAATAAGACATTGGCCTCTACTGGACAACCAGCAGGATGTGACGAGGATGCCTTCTGTCTCCAAGCTATGTAGTTAGTCATTGGGGCCAGATGAGAAAACATGGTCCTGTGCATTTTCCTGGTGCGTGCTGGCCTGTATTTGTAGTCTTTGCAATGGTATTTTTAGGGTAGTTTGCAACAAGAAATACATAGAGCTTGATGTCTATTCTAAAGAGAAGCATTCTAGTTGATGGCTGTGGATAGTTACATGTGTATGGATTCTTATATTTTACCATAGTTAACTGATATCTACTGGCTGATTGCTGGATTTAGCTGAAGGTGGGGGGATCAGCAACAGCCCCAGAGACTGGGAAGCCAAGAAATGAGATGGGAGTAATCTAATGTTACCCAAACCCATTTTTACAGCAGTAGCACAGACTTGAGTTCAAGACTCGACTCTGTTATTTGAATTGCAGCTCCCTCTGAAAAAGAGATGTCCCTGTATGACTCGTATTCCACCTCCAGGCCTCTGATGAGAGACTGTCTTTCTTTGCCTATGTGTATCTCTTCTCTGTGTTGCCTCTGCGTAGATCAGGCCAGAAATTTCTAGGAAAACACAGAAACTTGTTTTTCACAATTTTTTTTACAATAAATGCAGCTGTACTCTGTGACAAGAGCCATCAGTGCTGTAGTTCAAGTACTGCTGTGAAGGAAGAAAGTCCCAACTCTTCTATGCAGATGACGTAGAAGTGTCCAAAGGAGGGTGGCTTCGCCTCTCCACCTAAACAGGCTCCAGTCCCACATTGCATTTCTTAGCAGCTCCATCTTTCATTAAAGATGTGAGGTGTGTTTTGCCAGGTTAGGTGGTGGAGCCAAATACTTCATGGCAGTAGCCAGAGCAATTTCTGCCAGGTGTCAATATATGCAAGGGAAGAATTCATGTATTTTGTATGACAGTTCCCTACAGTCCTTTTATAGCCCCCCATCTTCCTGAAATGAAAAGGTCTTTGGCAGGTGTTATTTGTCACAGAATCACAGAATCATCATGGTTGGAAAGGCCCTCTGAGATCACCGAGTCCAACCATACGCACACCAAAAACCCCTACAATCTTGGCCACTAGAGCATGCCCTGAAGTGTCACATCTACACGTTTCTTAAATAACTCCAGGAATTGTGACTCAACCACCTCACTGGGCAGTCTGTTCCAGTGCCTGACCACTCTTTCAGTAAAGTAGTTCTTCCTAATATCTAATCTAAACCTCCTCTGCCGCAACTTCAGACTATTTCTTCTGGTTCTTTCATTATTCATTTGGGAGAAGAGGCCAACACCCACTTCTCCACAACCTCCTTTCAAACACGTCCAGTTCCCTCACCTTATCCTCACAGGGATTGTTCTCTAGACCCCTCACCAGCTTGGTAGCTCTCTGGGCACACTCCAGCACTTCAGTGTTCTTCTCGTAGTGAGGGTTCCAGAACTGAACACAGTACTCAAGGTGAGGCCTCACCAGGGCCGAATACAGAGGCGTGATCACTTCCCTTCCTGTTGGTGACACTGTTCCTGATACAGGCCAGGATGCTGTTGGCAGCTCTTCAGCCACTCCTCCCCAAGCCTGTAGTGCTGCATGGGGTTGTTGAGACACAAGTGCAGGACCCAGCATTTGGCCATATTGAACCCCATACAACTGGCCTCAGCCCGTCCATTTAGCTTGTCCAGATCCCCCTGCAAAGCCTTTCTCTCCTCAAGCAGACCCACCCAACTTGGTGTCATCTGCAAACTTACTGAGAGTGCACTCAATCCCCTCATCTAGATCACTGATAAAGATATTAAATGAGACTGGCCCCAAAACTGAGCCCTGAGGGACACCACTAGTGACCAGCCACCAACAACATTTCACCCCATTAATCACAGCTCTCTGGGCACAGCCGTCCAACCAGTTTTTTACCCAGTGAGAACACTTGTCAGATTTGAAAAGGTGAAAACAAAGCCTATTTCTTAACAGTGGTTGTCACCAGGTTCTGGGTAATAAATGACCTTGTTTTGCAAGCATCAAAAGCACTCACATTTTGACTGCAGCAACAGTTTTTCATAGTATTGAAACTTAGTCAAGTAAATAACTATCATGCTAAGCTGTCTTATAAGAGCCTTAACAGGTTTAAAGCACTATTTGTAGCCTCAGGTTTTAAAAAATGAAAAGGTCTTATAAAGCATAAACTGTACTTTAAGCTTTGTACTTTGAAATAAGAACATATCAGTGATGGTGGTGTTTAGTCCTGTCTTTCTCGATGTGTATATTTTCCTGTTAACAGGATCTAAAATCCAAAAGATTATGCTTTGGGCTGGCAAATCAACAACATAAAACATTCCTTTACAGATTCTTTTGCCAAATAGGCTGTATACAAAGTACAGTGGCACAGGTCAGTATTTACTTCAAAACTGAGAAGCAACCCTAAAGGCTTTATTTTCTTTCTTTTTTTTTTTTTTTCTTTTTAAACTACAGGTAGCTCAGTTGTCTTGGATTGAAAAGAAAGTAGCTGCTGCTCTCTTTGGGACTCCACCAACTTCAACAGTAGAAGAAGCATTGCAGAATTTCCTTAAGGTAAATCATAGCCAAGGGTTTTCCTATGTGGCTGTCTCCCAGCTGCTATATGTGACTGTTGTCAAGATGTCACAAGATGCTCAAGAGATTATGTCCAGTAGCTATAAATCCAGGGCTCTCCTAAATAACACAGAGCTCTCTACTAAAATATTTTTGTTTTCTATTTTAAGAATAGTTTGGAGATGAGTCGCTATCATCTTCCTTCTCTTCCTTTAGTTTTAGGAAATTCTTCAATGACTTCCCATGGTTAACAGTTATTGGATTTAATGTGAGATAGATATATATGCCATTGAAACAAATTAACCATGGTGATAACCTATCATTTGCCTGTTTCTGAAAGAGGGTTGACATAGGCAAGGAAAATTCTGACACTGGGGAATTCCTCTTTTTCTGATCTGAAGCTCTTTTCATTGAATTTCAGTGGAAGACTTTCTTGTTTGTGGAGATGAAATTACATTTGTAGTGAGGTAGAGAAGAAAGCTCTGTCGTATAGGCCCATGTTCCTGGGCATTCTACTTGATGTTCAGTTATGAGAAACCACCACATGAATAAAATAAACCTGTCTTTCAGTATCTTTTATAGGAATCATTTTTACTTCTGGAGCTGAGAAATGCAAGTTTTTCACTTGACTGAATTGAAAGCTTAAACTTCCACCGTTACAATTCCTTTCAGGCAGATTCTCAGAGGGATTGGACAAGCATATTTGCTTCACTATCTGAGGTGCTTGTTTTCTGTGCCCTTAGTCCATTTAAAGATAGAACGATTTTCGACAATACAATACATTATCATTTTCCCAGTTTCAGATATGTTATCTTAAGGTCAAACTCCAAAGGCAGTAGAAATAATTGGAAATGTTCACTTCAGCTTCGGGGCATTTTGCTGTGCACTGCAGCGTAACTGTGGTTTTAAGTCATCAGCAACAAAAATTAAATTACTGTATTACTGTCTAAATGACAACTGTTTGGGGTTCTTGTTCAGTTGTTTGATAATACACAGTTGTCGTGAAAGCAGCATTGTTTTGGTCCAAGGATTGCAGCTACTGTAAGTTTCACTAACATAATTTTTCTCTCCCAAAAGCTGTTTGTTGATTAAAGCTGCTTCTTGGGTAGTAGATAATCGGTAAGGTTTTTACTCATCTTTTAAGTTTCCTTAAAAGGCAGCAGAAGGAATACAGTCTTCAACCTTTGTAACGACCTAAACTTTTCAGAAGATGGTTATGTGAAAAGAAAGGTGAACCCAGAGTTAGAAGACATGAGTCTGTGAAACAAAAATAATTATAAAGTTGGTGAATACAGTTCATTACCTGTTACACAATATGCAAATGGTTGATTGTTTGTTTATTTCTTTGATGAGGAAATAAATACTAATAATGTAGAGAGAGCAGTGTCTTCCAACCCACTGTGTCAGTGAATGAATCCAATAGGTATTCTATGGAATAATCTGATATCTTCACAGAGCACTTAGGGAGAGGGGAGAGGAAGCAGCACAGAACACTTTTATGTGTTCAATATCAGCACCTCACGTGCCTGGTTTAGCGTTTTGGTTTTGGAGTTGGTTTTGTTTTCTTGAGGGTTTTTTCCAACTGCTAAACAGATTGGGGCATCAGTCTGATGTTTGAGGAAGCTTAGTGCATTACTAAAAAAGTTAATGCAGGCCACATAAAACTCATCACAAAAGTTTTATTTCTGTTTTCTTTCCTGATTTTTATTATTTAGGCAGAAGAAATGCATCCAGGATATTCCAAATACAATTATGTGTATTTGGCAAAGGTAACCAAGTTCTTTTAAAACTAATGATTTGTGGACTCTTACATTCTTAAAGTGGTCTGAAAAAGCAAAATGTTTTTTGTTTTCAGTGTTACAAAGATCTTGGCCAGAAAAACAATGCACTGAAGTACTGTGATGCTGCACTGTCAATTCTCTCAGTTACTAATGAGGTGAGTATTGAAAGTGATAACTTGTTCTTTTGTGACCACTTGTCTTTGGCACCCATTATTGCGTTGTCGGTACTAACATAATGTTTCAGTTTTTCCCCCTGAACACAGAACTTTCCTTTTTCCTCCACTCTATGTTGGTTCATTACAGTTGTCTCTATGAACAGCTTAAAAAAAAAAAATCTTTGTTTGGGGAACTCTCAGGGACTTGTCTGTGTCAGAGGCTGTCAGAAACTGAATCACACTCTTTGTAATTCAACGCATTTCATTAGACTCTCTCAAGCACCAGCAGTTCAGTGTGTCACTCGAGCTGGTCTGAAATTTTGCCGCAGACCTACTTTTCCACGGTTGATAGCATTTGGGATTTTTGTCCCACAACCTCTGTCTCTGTTCCTGAAAGCCTCTGGCTTGTGAGTCTTGTCAAGGCTTCCAAGGCAGAGCGGCAGAGTATTAGCTACAGCAGGGGTAGATGAATTACTCAAGATTTGCCTTTGTCCTCAACGACAGTACAGTTAAGGATTCGCAGTTCTTCCAGTTACATCTGCTGGAGCACGGTTTATTCTAAGAGATTATTAGATTCTTTTTAGGCCCCTTAGAATACTTTTACTACATCGACACAAAATTTCTACAGATGTTTGAGAAATTTTGAGTGATTTCTTTTCTCAAATGTAAACCAAGTCATGACAAGAAGGTTCACTCTGATCTCATGTAGAAGCAAGTTCCATAATTACCAAGCCATGACTGGAAATGTCTTACCATCCTAGAGCACAACAAGTTCAAACCTGAGCTTTGTCAGCCTAAGGGACCCCCTTTGAGCACAGCAGATGTGGTAGAGAGAGGTGATTCCAGAGACGAATTGGCCCTATCCCGTTTAATCCTTTGAAGTTAAGGAAAAAGACCATTAAATAACTCTGTAACTTGATTGACAATAAATGCTGTGTGTGGAGCACTAACATGTTTATGTCAAGTGCTCCTGCTGGGAAGAAAGACCGCTGCATGCCTCACCAGCAGCTGCTCCTGGGTGGCCTTTATTTTTGGCCCAAGATATAGTATGTACCAACCATAAATTAAGCAATCCTTGCTTAAATTCAGTGTTTCCTTAAATATGTATTGATACAGATATGACATCAGTAATCTCTTAGCTCTGCTTTATTCTTTACTTACTGTTGAAATGTACCTTCAGCTTGCCTATTACAGAACATAGGAAAGACTGCTATAAATTATCTGTTATGTAGTACATTACAGCTATGCAGAAAAAGTAGGACCAATGGTGTAAGGGAGAGAGCATACAACTGAAATTGCTCAAACTCAGCCTGTTTTGTATATATCTGCACTGATTGTGCTGGTGAATTTTTTGGTTTTCCTGTATTCAGCTTACTACAGATCATCTTGCAGTGAACGGTGGAAGCTATCTGGTAGAACTGCAAACCAGCATATCACAGGAACTTCTGGTGGGCAGAAGACTGCCTGTGTTTAGTAAACTGGAAGTCATTCAACATATTCGTAAAGACTCCTTGAAAAAGTATAGAGGTGGCATAGATTGGCATTCTTGTTTGATAGCAATAGATGGACAAAATTTTGGTGACCAAAAGGTCATTGCTGAGGCTCCCTCTGCACTCGGTGGAGAGAGAAATGCATCCAGGTGCCCCATCCTGCCTCTCTCTGTCCCCTGATGGCAGAGAGAGCCTAGGTGTGAAGACACATACCTGAGACACCTTACTCCTAAACTGTGCAGTTCATGACAAGTGAATCCTGCCTCCAAAGTCCAGTGTCATCAGTCTAACCATGAGGTGGAGTTCAGTATGTCCTGGGCCATGTGGAAGGGCTTAGTCCTTGGTAAAAGGAATGCCCCATCACATTTCTGATGTGTACCAGTAGGACTGCAGGAGGGACCCTGAGTGTAAGAGCAGGAATTTGGAGGTAATCTGAGGAGTGAGTGTGTATTCTGGCAAGCAGGGTGGTGATGAGAATAAGGATGATACTCATTTATTAACAGAAGAACAAATGACAAATTGGCCCCAAAAATCTTTTGTCCATCTGAAGATGATCTGGCCTCTTCTGTTTTGTCTATTTCTGTAGATATCAGGGATTTGACTGCTTTGTCTTGTTTACTTGTGATGTGCTTTGAGTTAAGGTTAGAAAAAACGTCCAGAAAAATACAGCATTGGGGCATTAACGTGTATTTCAATTTAATAATAAAAAAAAAAAAAAAAGGCAGCAGAAGGTAAAACCAAGTACAAGCTGAAAAGAATTACTATAAAATGGGGATCTGGAACACAAGCTCTGCTGACGCTGTTACCTGAAGTCCCATCTGAATTAGAATATTATTGTGTTTTGGTTGTTAGCATTATTCGTGTTGTTGTACTGTTGTTTTGGTTATTATCTGGTTACTGGTTTTGAGGGAAACATATTGGAACTGAAGTGATTCAGGTCTTGGAGCTGTGTGTAGGAATAACATTTAGTCAAGTTAGTTTAAGGGAGGGAGGAGAGTGTAATAAGACTAAAGAGACATTGGGGAGACAGTAACAAACTGATGCTGAGAAAGTGCCTGAATTGACTATAGCCCTATAAAAGACAGGGTTCGTGATCTGAAACAGCAAACACAGGTCAGCAGCAGCCTGAAGATTTTTCTCAGTTTGCCACAGCCCAGGATCTCAAGGCTGTCATCAGTGTGGTACATTGTCACAGTCATGTGAAACCCATCATTCCCGAGCGTAATCACAGTTTCTCATGTGAGTTTTCTTGGTTTCTTCAGACAGGGGAATTCCTTTATTGTTTTTTAAATGTTGGCTTCTACTGAGAATATGTATAAAGGCATAAAATTGGGAGCAGACTGAGACACAAAGTTGCTGGAAAGGTGCCACATTGAGGAAATGTGTAGTATTTCATGATACAAATCATCCTGCAGCATAAGTATGAAAAATAATAGTAGACAGTGGTTTATGTTTTATTGCTTCTGAGCATCCACAGTGTCCAGTGACTTCAGTGGGAACCAGAGGTACTCAACATCAGTAAAATAGCCCATAGCTCATTTTAATTTTCAGGTCAAATTCTCAGCTATTCTAAATCAGGGCAATTCTTTGACACTTTGTCTAGGATCCATTTTGTGTAGCATTTCAAGTGAAGTGAGATGATGTTTGTCTTGCATGATGTATCACATCCAAATTATCCCTTTTGTGCATCTGTTGTACAACTTCCAGAATATGTATTTAATTCAAGGGGTAGAGGGATTTCCAAACAGAGGTAATTCTTATTAATGACAAAAAAAAAAAAATCAGATGGCCAGTTTCAACCCTGTTATGAACCTAAAAAAGGATACCAAAGAAATCATAGAAGAAGAGACAAGTTGTGGTTGTAGGACTCCTTTAAGTCCTACTACCAGTTTTAAAAAATAGTTTGGCACAGTTTTAACTACTCAGTCCATGCATATTTATCTTTTTTTTTTTTTTCTTAAAGGAAATACAGGCATTTGGGTGCAAATTACATCTGGAAAATGAAACTGATGTTACAGTACTACTTTAGAGACCTTTCTCTTTATCCTCTCTACTCCAAACAAAAGCCTCCAATGAATCATATAGTTCTTCCTTGGCCATAAATACTGTCATCCTGCAGAGTGGTGCTTCACTGCTGGAGGTGCACGGGACATTAAATTGTCCTGCTTTTCTCTGGTTGCTGTCCAGGTGGTTAACCTCAAGGTCCTGGGAAACATTCACCCCTTCAGTAAAAGAGAAATCCTGATGTTCAGGGCTGCTACGAGTTATTGTAAAGTGCATAACAGCTGCTCTGTTTATCTAGTAGATGTTGCATTACCCTTACTGAGGGTCATTGCTTTGTAGTGTGCTCAAAGCCTTGGTGAGTGTGACTACATGAAGGGCTGTCAAAACCAGATGTGGTGGACTACTGTGACAGAAAAAAATTTCTTTTTTAAATATGGGGAGGAAAACTTGAAAACATGAGTGTTTGTCTTGCATATAAAAAGACAAAATGAGTGGATGGGGGTGTGTGCTTGATTAAATACACAGTGCTTTGCACATAAGGGGAATAAGACACCAATTTCTTGTTTATAAGAAAGATTGTTGGGTATTTTCTAGTCTGGAACTTGTAGAATATAAATACTTAGTGCTTATAAATACTTGAAGGGTGGGTGTCAAGAAGATGGGGACAGTCTTTTTTCGGTGGTGCTCAGTCACAGGACAAGAGGACATGGGCACAAAGTTGAACACAGGAAGTTCCACCTAAACATGAGGAGGAAATTCTTTACTTTGAGAGTGGCAGAGCACTGGAACAGGCTGCCCAGAGTGGTGGTGGAATCTCCATCTCTGGAGACATTCAAAACCTCTGCAACCTGCATTCTGTGATTATGTGAAAATTGAAGACTTAATTTAAGATTATATAGTATAATAGTAAAGAAATTATTTTTTCTTGTATCTGGAGATGAGCGTAGGTGAGAAAATGACCTCTGTGCTTGTAGGACCAGTAAGTTCATCCCAAAGGGATTAACAGACTAGCAGAAAAAGAGATTAAAATTTTGCTTTTTAAAAGTGCATCTAAAAAGCAGCAGTTGTATTACAAAAAACATAGTCTTGGAAAAGTCAAAGACAGCAAAGGAGGTAGAATGCAAAGCAAATCTGTTTGCATGAAGAGTTGCTGAAAGTCTTACTTATCCTGCAGATAAAATCTTCCCTGAAGTTGAGAATGTATTTTACAAAATTATTGGTGATTTAAAAAAAAGATCTTATTTTTAAAATTAATTTCTTAATTTCAAAAACACCTTCCCCGCAATAAAAATGAAGGCGTGAGAGAGATTTCAGTATTATCAAAACTGATCGTTACGGCATTCACTTCTTCCAGGTGTAGAATGGCAGGAAGCAGAGACTCATTAAAGACTCTGCCCTTGCCCTCAGTGACATTTGAAACTCTAGAAAAACCCATGTGGAAGAGGAGGTAAATGTATTAATGGGCAGGAACAATGGCTGAATGTTTACACGAGAATACAGCTGCTGAGGAGAAATCATATCCATAAGATTTTCTTACATTTTTTTAGATCAATCTCCTGTTACTATTGTTAATTTACATTTTTAATACTTTCTGTAAGGAAAAGAGTGGGAGTTACAGAGGGGTGGAAGAGAGTAAATAGTATAAACTTCAGCGCCCATCAGTTGTTCCAATTACAATAGACCATTTGACTACCTTGAATTTTCCACCAGAGATTTTCCAGGAAATGCCTCTTCCAGCCACCATAGATTGGTCATAGGTGTCAGACTTGCTGTGATATTTCCAACAGATCTCATGCAAAGCTGCTGTGGCAATCTGTCCTAAGTAAGATTTTGGAGGAGGAAAAAGTTATTTATTTTTGTTTTTAAAGTGAGGTGTACAAATTATGACTTGTTTGTGAGAAAACTATCCATCAAACCTACGTGAATAATTTGGGTTAACCTCATAAATAATGTTTCTGGTTTCTCATTAAGCAGAATATTTTCTTTTCTCAACATCAGCAGCTCAATACAAAATGTCACTGTTTTCAGAGAGTATTAATTCCTTTAGATGTTATGCACATTTGTTCTTCAAATGCCAAGGAAAAGTCCATGGTGTTTCAATTACAAAATAATGGGACTATTCAGCTTTGTATTCATTTTGCATTCTAGGCTAATGTTTTCCTACTAATACTCTTTGTGGAGTTGAACAACAATTTCCTTATAGCTACTACGAGCCCAAAATTAAAGTGTCTTTTGAATATACTTTAAACTATTCCCTAATTAGTGATTCTATTTACACTGAATATAAGTGCTTCAAGCTCAGGGAATGGGCTGTTTAAAAACTGATTATGAAGAGATCAGATTTCAAACTGTAAAATGCTGGAGAAAATGAGACGTTTGTAAAAGAGCTTCTAAAAGAACTTGAGACATCCTATATTTTAGATTATTTTGCACTTCAGACAATACAGTCTGTTTTTCTCTGTCTTAGTGATCAGACTGATTTGCCATCTACATGCTTTTGAAGCTCTTGCCAAAAGGTTTGTTTGTATTGTCTGCTTTCTCCCTCTGCAGAAAAGATTCAAAAAATGATGAAAATATTTTTTGTAGCGTAGTATTTTCATACACAGACAGAGACTATCCTGATAAATACTGAGCTTACTATATTTATGATTAAATATGGCTAGCTTATCATGGAGTATTCATTTCAACGTCCTATCAAAGGTAACACAGTTTTAGCATAGTTCTTATTGTGGCAAGAACAATCAATGGACAATTTATGGAATCATGGAATTTCAGAGTTGGAAGGGATCATCCAGTCCGATTCCCTGGCTAAAGCAGGCTTGCCCAGAGCACATTACTCAGGACTGCATCCAGGCAGGTCTTGAAAACCTCCAGGGAAAGGGATTACATGACCTCCCTGGGCAGCCTGTTCCAGGGCTCTGTCACCCTCACCAGAAAGAAGTTTTTCCTCATATTTGAATGGAACTTCCTGCGTTCCAGCTCATGCCTGTTGCCCCTTGACTTATCGCTGGAAACCGCTGAAAAGACTCCAGCTCCATCCTCCTCCAACCCACCATTATTTCAGTTGCTCAAAGGGGAGAGTGTATCTCCTGCGCTGGTGCGCTGACGGTGCAGGGGGAGAGTGGGAGAAGCGTTTGCAGAGGTGGTGGCACACTGCAGGAGGAAGAGGTTTGCAACTGGTTTCCTATTCTTGTAGAGCGGCCAGGGGAAGTCGGGCTTGTAGGCGTTTGAAACACATTGTCTCAGAGTCAATACACAGGGTGAAGGAGAGCATCTTTCTGAGCGGGCTATAACTGGGCATGATCATGTTCGAGTTGTTTCAGTGATGACTGGGCTGTAGGTCCCACCATGGTGGAGGCAGCTGCTGGACAGAAAGAGAGGAGTATTTTGAACATCAAAAGCCCCTCATTCTGTACAATAGTAAAAGAAAACCAGATTGCAGGTGAAACTTAGTCTTTTAAGTTAGAAAATAACTAGCAGATAAAAGTTTGACAGAACTACTAATTATTCCAAATTGAATTCTACTGTTTTGTAATTTTTCAGTAGCAGTCCTCAAATTAGCTGAACTGTGCATTTACAGTCTTCTGGGACTCTTCTAGGTGGGAAAGGATGTTTCTCCCTCTACTTGAATTACAATCAGAAAATGTGGAATTATTGTCAGCTGCATAGAATCATAGAATTGTCTAGGTTGGAAGGGACCTTTAAGATCATCCAGTCTAAGCATCAACCTAAACCTAATAAAAAAAAAAAATACACAAGAAACAAAAAACAACAGAAAACCAACCAACCAAAACAAAACAAAAAACCACCAAAAAAACCACCATCACCAGACCATGTCACTAAGCAGTATGTCAACCCATCTTCTCAATGCCTCCAGGAATGGTGCCCCTGGGCAGCCCATTCCAACGCTTAAGAACCCTTTCAGTGTAAAAATTTTTCCTGATATCCAATCTGAACCTCCCCTGGTACAACTTGAGGCTGTTTTCTCTTCTCCTATCGCCTGTGACTTGGGAGAAGAGACAAACTCCCACCTCTCTACAGTCTTCTTTCAGGGAATTGTAGAGAGCGAGAAGGTCTACCCTCAACCAACTTTTCTCCAGGCTGAACAACTCCAGCTCCCTCAGTTTCTCCTCATAAGGCCTATTGTCCAGACCCCTCACCAGCTTCATTGCCTTTCTCTGGACCCACTCCAGCACCTCAATATCTTTTTTTTTGTGGTAAGGGGCCCAAAACTGGACAAGGCCACCCCCCCAAGGTGAGGCCTCACCAGTGCAGAGTGAAAGGGGACAATCACCTCCCAAGTTCTACTCACCACGCTGTTCCTGATGCTGTTGGTCTTCTTGGCCATGTGGGCACACTGTTGGGTCATGTTCAGCCAACAGTCGACCAACACTCCCAGGTTCTTTTCCACCAGGCAGCTCTCCAGCCACTCTTCCTCAAGCCTGTAGTGCTGCTTGGGGTTGTTGTGACCTAAGTGCAAGACCTGGCACTTGGCCTTGTTGAACCTCATCCTGTTGGTCTTGGCCCATCAATCCAGCCTGTCCAGATCCCTCTGCAAAGTTTTTCTACCCTCAAGGAGGTTGACATTCCCACCCAACTTGGTGTCATTTACAAACTTACTGAGGGTGCACTTGATCCCCTTGTCTAAGTCATTGATCAAGATATTAAAGAGAACTGGCCCTAATACTGAGCCCTGGAGGACACCACTTGTGACCAGTATTTTACAGATGTGCTTCCCTTGATTCTAAAAGCTTTGAGAAGTCATGGTTCATCCCCAGAGGAAGATACCAAAAGTATGAAAGAACGTAAAATGCCAAACTTGTGACATACAGCAGTCACACAGAAGGTTGCAAGTGTATGATTGGGTTGGTTTATTGCAATATCTAAGGGGAAAAACAGTATTATCCAATTGTATGGAAATTAACGCCTGCTACAGTCCCACCATTTGTGAGAGTCTGTCATGAAACTGAGATGGACAGCATATAACTTTACATGATTTATATTGTTTACAAGAGCTATTACTCTGTAATTAACCATCCTTGTGCATGTTTGGGTATCTCTTCTGTTACAGTCCAGGATTTGTCCTGGAGCTGTGAAGGAATGATACAGCTGTAACCAAAAGCAGGGGTGGCTCTCAGCACCTCCTTGCTGTTACTGCCTGTCAGAATACAGCTTTGGACCACCCTTGCAGCCCAGCTCATTTAATATACCATGCAGCCCCGCTGACTTCAATGAAACCCTACAGGATGCATGTCAGCTTGGGATTTGGCAGTGGTTGCACAGAATTATGTTATAGTTGGCTGGTGTAACCATTTTGGCTGTGGTCATGGGGTTGTATCATTTTCTGTTGACAGTTGGGACTTCATCAAGTGCACACATGTGCAGTGCCTGGGTTGAATGTGTTTAGTGCATAAGGAAATAATTAGCAGAGATGGAAAGTAAAATCATTATCTTTGTGTCTCTGCTTTAATTGCCATTTAATTTTTACATGCACATTTATATGTGTATGTCCATGTATATATATGTATTTATCAGTAATTTTTTTCAGCAGAAATTAACTGTCAAAATGTGGACTACCCCCAGTTAAGCCAACATTCCCTTTTTCCCACCAGCTCTTGCTCTTTCTTCCGTCTTGCTCTTGTTTTCAACATTCTCTCTTCCCTTGTTCAGTCCCTGGCCTCCCAGGCCTTTTTTTCCTGTGCACATCCCCTGTGGATGATGAAACATAAAAAGAAAAGCAACTAAATAGGAAGAGGGGAAAATACAGTCATTGACCCTGTAATTTGAATAGCTTTTGTGTAGCAGTTTGCAGAACATTTTGAACTCATATTCAACTCTGAAAATGATATGAGAAGTGTTTTAATAAATGTAAGCCTTGACAGTAGAAAGTCAAGGTTGAAAATGGCTGTGCGTTCAGTCAGCACTGAACTAAGCCTCAGGGTGAACAAATGGGACTGATGCAAATCTGGTGCATTCCTTCTACGATTTGCACCTCTTCCTCTCCGTGCTCTACTCTAAAGGGAGATTAAAGCTGGCATGTCTTAAAAAAAAAAAGGCAAGAAAGAAATAAAAAGCTGACCTGACTGTTCATTTTTAGAAAGCCATAGACCCATAAATCAATGAGGAAGAGAGTTAGCCAAACACAGGATTTATGGCTTTCCCTTCCCACTGCCAGTCAAGCTTTGGGCATTGATGAAGTTTTCATCCTTAAAACGGGAGGCTGGTACACTGAACAGTTGTGGCTTCTCTCTCCTTTCAGTGTGACACATCTCTTGGTCTGGAAGAACTCTATCCAAAGGTGACATAATAGTTCCCTTCACTGGCCATTCTCCGCTTCGTTTTTAATACCATTACTGATTTTTTAAAAATGTTTTTGCCGTCTGAGTTCTTGTTGTTGACTGGAAGCCGCTGGCTCCATTAATGCAGTGGGTTACGTGGTTTGCAACAGTAATAATTCCTGCTTTTACTGATGTAGCCTTGTTTAGAACTGGCAACCCAAAGGTAGGAGACGCTTTGCACGTTTGCGGTTTGTTCTCCAGCTAGTTCTTAGAACAATCATGGGTTTGTTTCATTTTTTTTCCTCAGCCCAGAGGAAGATTCAGGAAAGATTGCCCAATGTTTGGGGGACCTTTGCAACTCATTAAAGCTCATTGCCCAATATAATCCTTTGCTTCTAAGGAGAAAGACAATGATACAAAGATATTTGCAGACACATTTTTAAAATGTGATACCCTGCAAAGTGACTAAAGAATCTCATCAACTCGTGAAAAGCTGAGCACCATTCAAATATGAGAAAACCTGCATCTTTATTATTTTCAGCTTAGAAAAGCGTGAAAAGGGTAGGACCAGATACAATGAAAACCTTTTCATTTTCTTACTAGCATTGGACAATATCTGTCTTTTTACTGTTTTGTTTAGTGGAGTTTAGAATCATTTTCAGAAGTTTACCACAGTCAGTACAGAAAAGTGTATTTCCCCTGAACTAATCAACATCTTGATGCATATGTTGAGTTTTCCAATTTTTATTGAAAGCCATGGACTGGTGCTCCAGGCAGCCTGTAGTGACATGGAGTTGAAGGGGTGCTGAATTCAGTTTGACATTTCCTTCTGTTAGAGTATTTTGGCAAGAGCTTCCTGGCTTTGCAGTGTGTGCCTTTTAAGGCCTCTGATAAATGATTAGGCAGATAGTTTAGCCTGTTGTTGCCAGTGGGAGCAAGGCAGTGACTCCAAGAGAAGTGTCCAGCTAATGTATTAATGCCTTAATCCAGACCAATAATATAATGTAGTTTGACATGTCTGGCATATGGTTTCTATCATCTCAATATTCTTCTCTATTCCTCCATGACATTATAGACAACTAACCAAAATAAAGAGAAGCAGGAATTTCTTCACCCGTAAAATGTATTTTGAAATGTCCTGTATTTTTTTCCAGCTCTTTGGTTGATTGGATAATGAAGTGATCCTGAAATTCAGTGATTACTTCACTGTCTGTACAGTATTTTCTTTCAGAACTGCCTTTGGTGTTATCTGTGAGAGAAATACTGGTCTCTGTCATTAGAAATACTTGCACAAAATGGGTGACATGCACGTGTTTTTGGCTTGCACTGCTAAGCACACATGGCTGCATGTATTGGGTGTTTGGACCCTTACCAGCTTGCAGGTATGAGGTGCTGACTTTTTAGAAATGGGGTTTTAAACCAAGGTGCATTTTGCAAGCTAGAAGTTTTGCAATGGCAAGCAAAGCAAGTGGATTATATCCAGGAGACATTTCAAAAATAAGTAGAATAATGGAATTTTTGTACTGTGGTTACATGTTCATATGCACGTACCCCTTTCCGAACAGCTTATAGATGGAATAGCCAAAAAGTAAGTCACTGGTCACCTGTGAAAGAGTTTGTGGGCTGGGTTTGGTTTAATGTCTGGTGCAAACTGTGCACTTACACATCATACTAAAAGGAGCCTTTGACTTCTGTCCTAGGAGGTAGAATACAGTGCTGGCTCTGAGCATAGTAGATTACTTGCCTCTTGCTCCCATCCTGGATCTACTCCGCTCTGAGCCCAGTAGCATAGGCAAAACCCATCAACACCAGTATGGAAGATACTCAGGGTGTAGGCAGTCCATGGTGGTTACTGCAGGTAGGTTTGGCTGTATGCACTGAAACCACAACCTGACCTGTGTCATTAATTACATTTCCCAATGTGTTCTTGTTACTTGCATAATAAATCATTAGCACACATCACCGAAATCTCTTTAGGAAATCTGCACAGAGCCAGGCTGCAAGCTTATGGAAGGTATAAGGCAAGGCAGCACCCTATGCAAAGTACACCAATAAAAGTTATGGTCTCAGCTGAAAGGCTTACTGGTCTGCTGAGAAGGCTATTTGTGGCTAACATGTTAAGTGCTTTAACAGAGCTGTAAAGGGAGGGCTGCCATCTGGCTCTTGTTTTCACTTCAAACTTTCTGCAGTGGCTGATAAATTAACTTACTCTACAGTCGTGTACATTCTGTGGCTGTTGCAGTTGTGTGTTACGTCTGTTAGTAAAGAAATGTGGATAGGCATGTGTAAGGCAAATGAAGGGATTTATCCTTTCTAAGTTGATGCATGATTGTCTGTTTCTTTCAGGACAAAGAGGCCCAGAAAGACTTAGAGGCTTTACTTCTTACACTGAAGCTGTGATCCTGCACACTTTTTAACTCTTCACGCTGTGACAGAATTGCAAAATTAAAATGAGAGTCTGTAGTGACCGGGAACTGCGGGTAAATTCCAGCTAAGTCAGTGGGAAAACCATCATTGATTTTGGTTGGCTTGGATCATGGCCTTTATGCATCTGGCAATTATGATATGAAAATGATACATTCATTTTTGACTATTTATAATCTTGTACTGAATTTTAATTTTAGATTGCTGACACTGTGAGTCTGATTCTCTGAACATGAAGTCCACTGCTGGCAATGGACATACTGGGTATACTGCGTATTACAATGCAAAATGTATAAATCTCACTCTTTGAAAGTTTAATTGACTAGTGTGTGATGCCAGCATAGAACTGTGTGTAGCAAAAACAAACAATTTCTATAGTAAATTATATTTGTATCAAATAATTTACACAACTATGTACTAAAGAAAATCATGAATGTTTATGTTTACACATTTCTCTACTCTTATAAAATTAGAATCTTGTTGAAGTTAAAGAAAAAGCTGTTGCCTGCACAAAGCTCTTTTTACTTTAAACCTACTGTTGGTTTTACATGGAAATGTGAAAATTTTATAAATTAAATATTAAAGTTATATTTTATTTGTAACATCAAGTACAATATTAAAAATCAGACCAATGAAATTAAGTGTTTTAGATTAATCTATTACAGCTAGGATGTTCTATGATTTGTTAGAGAACTTCCATCAAGTTTGTGAATCCTGGGTCTTGCTCATTGAGCAGTTGTTTAGCATGGTGGCATCAGTGTGTCTTCAGAGAACCTAGTCTAGCATGTGACCATCACTAACTTTTTATATTATCTATATAACATAGCCTGTACATAAACATAGATTAATTCTCTCTCGGTGTGTAGGACAGCAATGTTTTCAATAAAATAGAACAGGTAGGGAAGAAATTTTGTTTACCAATGGACTGATCCAGAATTCACCAAAGTCTGTAGAAAAATAAAGGCCTGTTTTCTTTGGCTTTTAATTCAGGATCTTAATCTAGATGCAGGGAGTGTATCTGGAAAAAGTAAGCATTTCTTCTGTTAAAGGGAATACAATTGGGTAAAGACGTTCTCTTGACCTATTCAATGTGTAACATGGATAAGGAGGACTCATATGGCACCAGTATATAGAACTTGCAGTTGGGGCTTTAGTTTTGGACAGATGGGGAACAGTGAAATTAGCAAGTAGGAGCTGTCATCACCACAACAAAGATTTAAAAATTGGGCAGATGCGAAGGAGTACAAATACATATGAAGTACGCTTTACTATCAACAGAAGGCAATAGATGCAGTAGACAGGAAGAAGACAAATGTGCAGAGTTACATTTGAATTTAGCCTGACTCTGTGACTTCTCATAAAGTATAGAGATTTCTTTTCTTAAAGTAGGGCGATCCACATTTTCTAACATTTTCTTTAAAAATATGTTTTCATACGTGCAGATGTCACTGTGAGATATCCCTGGACAAAATATGAATGTTTAGAACTGATTCTGAGTTCTCACTGTTATCTTCATGGTTTTCATTATTCTGAAGATCTTCACATATTGAAATATGCATTTAAGTTGTTTTTGATGGTTGTTCTGAGGGAAAATACTTCCTATACCTCTTTTTCAATTCCAAAATTCTTTCTTTTTCATACACAATTTCAGAGAAAAGGGGAAATGCCCTATAATATAAATTCTATCAGATAATTCCTTCTGTGACAGAATAATTGACTTGTGAACAGAGAAGCTTCAAGGGCGTCGCATCTTGATTTTGTTAAGGGGCTCTTGAAAAAGATTGCTTTTGACATTTTCACAGCCAGCACAGGAAGCATAGTTTAAATGGATCTGCAAAAACGATTTGTACTTAGGGTGTTTGTTAGCAGTTCACTGTCACCAAGGAGGATGTAATAAGGAGGCATTTACTTAGATCAATTTTATGCTAATTGATAGATTTTATAAAATATATTGGATTACGCAATAGATATTTAATTTACAAGTAATTATTGCTGGTAAAGGCTGAAAGTGTATCAGAGAAATAGATTAGAACAAGAAGTTATTTTAATTAATTGCTGAAATTAGGTGACATAAGTAGGGTTGGCTTAATTAAGAGCAAATAGGAAGTATTGAATTGAAGTAAGCAACAGAGGATAGAGGAGACCTGGGTGGCTGTAGTAATTGTGTGGAAAAGGAGCACAGATTCCAGCGAGTGGCAAGCTAATCATGGGTCAATAATGTCATGTTTTGTGAAAAAGCAAATTTCATACTAGACTGAAGAAATAAGCATTCCCCATTAAATTCACATGAAATAACCTTTTTACTCTAATTGAGTGAAAATAAGATCTCTAATAAGATCTAATGAGGTCTGAGCTGGAATACTATATCCAGTTTAAGGCCCCACACTTCACAGAGGTTGGGGGCGAATTGGAAAGAGTCCAGCGGCGAGAGACAAGAAAGATGGGAGCGCTAGACAACATCATTTCTTGTGTAAAAATTGAAAGAATTTGGTTTGTTTAGTCTGCAGGAGCAATGACGAAAGGACTATTCACAATTGTAGAAAGCTATTGCAGAGAAGACAGTAAAAAACACCCAAAACAACCCAAAACCTTGTTCTCCGGATCCCCTGTTCACAGGACAAGAAGTAATTGCCTACCTTTAGATTAGGAGAATGTAATCCTGATGGTAACTTTGCAAAGCCCTGTAATATATTTCCTAAGAACTTTATAAAATCATTTACACAAGTTTTAAAGTAAAAGTTAAACAAAGAAGACTGTAAACCTTGGCAATGTTTAAGGCACAGTTCGTCCTCTGGCAGAGGTTGGACTAGATGACTTCTTAAGATCCCTCCTGGCCTTGCTGTCCCTGGGGAGTGCACAACTCCAGCCCCTACGAGCCACGGCCGCTCCTGCTGGGTTTCTGGATTGTGTCTGCACACACTGGCTCCACATTGGGCCCAGGCTACCTAATGAATTTGTACTGTGAAACATTTACCAGCATGTTTCAAGACTTGAATTTAAAGATGCGCATATGGCTGCCCTTGACTTTTTATTTATCACACCTGTGGGTTTAATCCACATGATTACATTTTTAAATGAAATTTCTGATTTTATAAATGAAATTACTGAGCTTTCTTTTCAGCCTTCTGAATTAAGCCCATTTTTCTGTTTTAATTTTTGGTCATGACTAACATCTGGGAAAAGGCTGATTTTAATTATTCATTGTAAGTTGTCTTTCGTAGTTTGCAGAACTATTCCTCACGGCTGGGAAACTGCTGTTTTCTACAGCTAAGATATTTTATGCTTTTAAAATTTTTTACTAGTTAGTAGATATGAGCATTCTTAACTTTTTTGTCTTTCCATTTTGCTAATCTGAGAAATGTTTTTGAAGCGTGTTCCCTAAGTTGTTCTCTAATTACTCCTTGGAGTAAAGCTTTTGCGTTTAGTTCTAGGCCTAGACTATCTGTTCTCTGTGTCATATCAGCTGGAGAAACAGCAAGCATAGTTCCAGAGGGCCATATGTTTTCTTTTCTGTTTAAAATATCCACAAGCAGACATTCACTTCCGTAGTTTTGTCTCCGTGGAGGAGCTAGAAGTTAACCATATTAACCCCTGCAGGCCTTTAAGCCCTGTGGAGCAGATGGGGCTGCAGGCTGGCTGAAGCCACGGTGCCTTGGCTGCGTTGCCTGCTACCTCCTTCCATTGCAGCATCCCTTGTTTGGTCTCTGCTCCATTACATACACTTTAAATTCTCTGAGAGAATTTGTTGCTTTACGCATTTGCAAAAGGTGATTTCAAGGGACCTTGGTCTGGTACTAGGATTCTTGTGCTTTGTTATAGGTAAAATTACTAGTTCTGCCTTCCTGAATAATTGAGATAATTTTAATTTCTTGTGGTGAAGCTAAGGGCTGTGACATTGGAATCTGATCCCTTCAGAATTGTCCCCCTGCAACAGCACATAGTCACAACCTAAGTTACATATTTTTGGTAGCAACTGGCCACTGGCACACTGTGGAAATGGTTACAGTTATACACTCTCATACTATTTTGTTTAAATCACTGTCTCTCTGTCCTTTTGCAGAGTCTTTTTTATGTAGTAATATTAATACACTGACTTCTGGAATGAATTAGGAAGCTGTCCAACAGTGGTGAGTAGCTTACGGTTTAGAAAGGAAAGTGACAATTCCTGTGTCCATTTAAATCATTAAAAAAGCAAAACCAAAACCCTAAATCAATGCCTACAACCCTGCTATTATAGTAGTGAAAGCCTGAACTAAAAAAAAAAAAAAAAAAAAAAAAAAACAAACAATGAAACAACAACAAAAACCAGCGATGAGGAAGTAGCCAGAGATCCAGCCACATTCAATCCAAACATTCCAGCTTATCTCGATCTACTTATCTTCAGCCATCACTACCCGAACACTTTCTACCTGAAGTATCCTAGAACTCTAGGGAGGTACGGTGGATTCCAGCAAGGTTCACTGGCTTTCTGAAATCTTCCCAGACAACGCAGAGGTTAGTCCTGTGGTCTTTTCTTTCAGTGGGCACAGTAGGGTACATTACAGCTCCTCCAAATCAGAAAATCCTGCAGTAATGTGGCAATTGAAATTGTATTGCAGCGTGCATCCAGTGCAGACTCAAGAAGGAGTAACTCTGACTGAATGGCCAACGTTATTGTTTGCTTTTTTTTAACATAAGGTTATATTCATATTTTCCAGCACTTTTCCTTCTTACAGACTCCCAGGTTCCCCGGAGAAGAAACAAATCAAGCTGTTTTGACAACGCAAAAAGAAGTAAGCTTTTCTGGCCCCATCTATGCTTATGTTTGTGTGTTTTTTAAAATAAACAACCAGTCATTCTAGAAGTATCTGTGGGAGCAATGTCCAGTGTGAACTTGAATATGAACGATCTGAGCTCTGTGCTTGCTAGTGCTCCTGACCCATGATGTGGCTGTGGGGTAAGCCGTTTAGCTACGTACCCAAGTTACACACAATCAAACACCATCTGTCCCCCACTCTTCATGTGTCTTGTTTATGAAGATTAATTATGAGCTGGTTTGAATTGCTTGCCTGTAGGAGCCAAAAAAACAGCCACACAGTATTGACTGGGAATATTGTAACCTAAACGTGTCTTAATGATATGGGCATGAATGTGAATGCACTTTTTAACCTACCAAACTACACTCAGGTTTCTAATTCACGGATGAAGGTAATCAATACGGCTGATGAAATTTCAGCCTCCAGGTGAGAGAAATGTTCTTGTTTGTTGTTCAGAAAAAAATGTGGCAAATCAGCAAAGTGGTTTCAGTGATTTATTTCTGTTTTCCTAATCTTGAAGAATATTATAAGAAAGAGGATAACTTACAAAGAAATGAAATAATTTGTAAAGCTCATGACTGTCACTCTGGGTTAAGGATTTCTGCTTTTCAGAATGCTAGACCAGCTTATCTGGTGCCCTGTAAAATCATATATGAAGTCTTAAAGCAGTAATAAAATTTATATTTTTCAAAATAAAAGAGCAGAATGCTTCTGCAGCAACTTTTAAGTGCAGCAAGGGGTTTGTACGAAAGTATTGCTAGATTGTGTTGGTGTTGTTACCACCAGTGTATGGGTATTGGTGGTTTCAAGCAAAGCAGTATTCCTGGTACATTCATCATGAATCCCTGAGCAAGCATTATCAGAGCATGCTGGCACAAAAGAATGTATTTGAGTGTGTGACCCCACAGTCATTTGACATCGTCTTTGTTTTAGAAGTGTTTTCTTACTAAGGAGTATATTCACTTGATCTGTCTCTATAAAGCCTACCTGTGACATTTTGGTACCATTGACAACATGGCAAAAGAGCCTCTGGATGTCCACAAGACCCAGACTTTATGCCAGGATGAGATCTTTAACAGCACCTTCTTGACCTTGCATTGTCTTCTGTACATACAGATACTTGGTTCAGCTTATTCCAGGAACACACTGCATTCAGCCCCTTTTACAGCCATTCTTATGTGATCAAATGCTGAAATGAGAAGGTGAGTCATGGAAGAAATTTAGAATAGATTAGGGGAAAAAAAAAAAAAAAAACCAAACAAAAACCCAAACAACTGTACCTGGACCTGCATGGTCATTTGAGCAATATTTTAATTATTTGTCCACCAGACATGATTCCTGTAAAGGGCTTTCATTTATTCTCTTGAGGGGGAATTTTATAATCAGTCTAGCCTATTGCACACCACAGAATTTTTCAACAGCTTTTACATTATAGTATTATTTTCCACCCCCAGACTTAGTTCCTGATCTGAAAAAATGGGGCTGATAGTGCTTCTTTCACGCATGCAGATGTTTGAAGATTTGAAGAAAAGCATGTTCAGGCAGTGATGCATAGTTCTCCACCATGAGGGCCATCGCAGTGCTTGAATGGACACTTGCCACCAAAGTTGGCAGCAGCTCTCCTGTTGCCGAGCTGGCATTGCAAAATGGGAAGGCTGTCCTGTGTTTTTTCAGGAACTGGTAGAGCCAAGCCAAGGTTCAGCCAAGCATTAACTGGTTGGAGAACACACACAGCAGGAAGCAGTAAAATAGTCCTCACTTTTTTGACCTCTTTCACTCTTTCCATCAGTACCTAAAGAGCTGTCAGGGAAGATGAAGCCTTGGGATGCATTTATGCTGGTTTCAAAGGTGCAAAAAGCCTGTGCAGATACATAGAATCATAAAGTTGCCTAGGCTGGAAGGGACCTTTAAGATCACTTAGTCAAACGATCAACCTAACTCTGATGAAAAACCATCACTAAACCATAAGCACTATGTCAACCCGTCTTTTGAATACCTCCAGGAATGGTGCCACAGCCATTTCCCTGGGCAGACCATTCCAAAACTTAATAACCCTTTCAGTTTAAAAATTTTTCCTGATATCCAATCTGAACCTCCCCTGACACAACTTGAGGCAATTTCCTCTTCTCCTATCGCCTGTGACTTGGGAGAAGAGACAAACTCCCACCTCTCTACAGTCTTCTTTCAGGGAATTGTAGAGAGCAAGAAGGTCTCCCTTCAACCTCCTTTTCTCCAGGCTGAACAACCCCAACTCCCTCAGCTTCTCCTCATAAGGCCTATTGTCCAGACCCCTCACCAGATTCATTGCCCTTCTTTGGACCTGCTCCAGCACCTCAATGTCTTTTTTGTGGTAAGGGGCCCAAAATGGCTGTACTTGCAGCTTTGAGTGGTGACCCCAGCTGGTGAGTGGTGTGGGGGCTGGAGCTGGTGTCTTCACACCTGAGGGTTAGTAGCCCTAGCGAGGCTGAGGGAGAGGCAGGCACACCTGGCTAAGCACTGGGGAGAGCAGCTCAGTGTACCTGGAGTTGGGGTTTGAGAGGGCCACGTCAGCAGAAAATTGGCAGTTTGGTGCACGTGGTGAGGCGAAAGCTTCCCAGAGAGCTCACAAAAGGTGTTGGGCTCACACAGATGGCTGTTTCCCAGCTTTGGGATGAGCCTGCCGGTCACTTGGGAGTTGTGTTACTGCAGGAGTTTGCTGGGAGATGGGCTGGGCCTCTGGCTGCTGCTGGCCTGCAAGTGACAGAGGGGTGAGTAGATGCTATGCTGGGTATCCAGCCTCACACTGCTGTGACTCTGTCAGAAAAGTGTGTGTGTGTGAAATGTGTGCTATGTGCACTACAGTGGTGGGCATTTCATAGGCCTGTATGTCTGCTTGTGGCCCCTGCCGATGTTCTGTTAAAGGAGAAAATCTAGAAGCTGTCCCTAGGAAAGCTCATCGAAGGTAGATTGGGTTTGGTAACTCCTGATGAGGAGTCATACTAATTGAGTCTGTAATTACCTATGTGCAAGGCTCTTCTCTGTGCAGGGCTTTGACTCTCTTCAGGGCCTGCAGTAAGACACCAGGGGGACACCCCAAAGCCACCTGCTATCACCACCATGTGGGCACCAGTGCATGTGGCTGATGACAGTGAAATGAAAATGCTTTTTCTCTTCTTTCCTTACTTCAAAAAATGTTTTTGTTCATGATCAGTAACTTAAATTTATACAGAACAATATAAGGTGTAAGTGCAAACACAAGGCGCAAGTGACATTTCAAATGCATTAGCTATGAGCTGCTATTTTCCTGTGTGAAGAGCTTGTTACTCTTAAGAAAATGAGGGCTAAAACTGAGACAGAACACAGGTGTGAAAACCTTGCCGTAGCTTGGTTTTGTGGGATGTACTTTAACTGCCAACATTTTATGCAGTTTCCTCCATAACCACTTACAACACTTAGTTAAAATCCTCACTGAGGGTCCTGGATGGTGGGTGTGAGGCAGTCGGCAGCTGCCTCACATGAGCTGGGCTCCATCAGCAGTGCTCTGCAAGGGGAGTTAACCCTGAGTCCCCGCAGCCGAAACCTGCTTCGCTAATTGGCAATGCTTAATCCTTAAATTTAGACTAGAGAAGGAACTTGAATGAAGGAGCTTTTCTTATATCAAAGTAGTATACGGTTCAGTAGATTTCCAATGGTATCAGGTGAAAGCAAGCAGGATGACTGGCTTCACCTGCAGTGCAACATCACGATATCTGTCCTGCACTGGAGTTTTTCTGGTAGGAATCTATGGATCCGGTCTTATTTTGAACATCAAACTAATTGTACATGCAGAAATTGTATGGGGACCACAGTTACTGTGTTTGTGTGTATTTATACCTACAAAAATATGTGTAGATATATGAATCTCCATAAGTTTAATAGAAGAATTAAAATACACATGACTTGCAGCATTTTGTAGCTGTAATAAGCAACTTGATTACTTTGTGAACTTTCTAACATTTCTATCTATGTGTGAAGTGAAAATCTGAAAGTCTGCCTGCACATCCTTTTATATCATAACTTTTAAGTACAGAGTTAAAACTGCTTCATGAAAGGGAACTGCCACAGTTCAACAGATAAATGGACTTCCCTCTGATAGGAAAGATGGAAAAATACCTGTTGAATACAAGGTACTGCTGGAGAGGAAATGCTCCAGACTGTAGGCTCATCTTGATAGAAAGCTGTCAGTCCCTATTGGAAGCCCCTTACATCTTCAATTTTGGGCGGGCAGATGGTAGAGCAAAAAGTGTGATGCAAATTAATGTATTGACTTTCTTTGCCTTTGCTTCTCAAATGGTGAGCTTGTGAATTCTAAAGGGTTTACTGAGTCAGTAGGAATCAATTCATAGTCCATCAACCCTGTCTCTTCTGCGAGAGGTGGTTGTAATTGGTACCCCCAAACCATCAAAGATGCTTCTAGGGGAGTCTGTGTCTGAAGGAGAGCAATGAAGGGGGAGAGCTTTATGTGTCTGGAGGTTTGTCTTTTGAGTGTGCTTTTTTTTTTTTTTGTAAGTAAGAGTTATGGTTTGCAGAGAAATGTCCAAGAATGCTTGCTTAACTGTGGTATGTTTGACTTTCTTCAGCTTCCTGCACACTGTGCTTGTTCATCAAAAATTAAAATAAGTCCTGTGGAAATGGGAAGGGGTGGGAAGGGGAGAGAAGTTTCAGACACCATTGAAGCAATCTTTGGTATTTGGTAAGAGGAGACTGCATCCCTGAACAGCTCCTGCTAAGATAGTAATAGCTGGTCCATTTACCCCCATTGCAGTGAATCTCTTCCAGTTTTCTTGCCAAAATAGGTGGTATTTTTTTTTTCCCCCAGAGTATGGCAAAATCAAAATGTAACCTAAAACTAGTGAGCTTTAGAGGCAGTATTGCAGGGGTTGGCTCTTTCTGCCCAGCAGACAAGCAGGGCATTCAGCGGGAACCACAGGCCTGTCAGTAAGTTTGACCTGAGACAATTGGGGCCCCGTGGCCAGAAAAGAAGGTGTCCATAAAAATTAAGTGCTCAGCAGAGCTACGTACATCAGTTTCCAAGGGTTTTGGCAAACTCTGTTTTTCAGTGTCGATCCTGAGCGACTCCTTTTCTCGAGTTGGCTTTGATTTTTATTCTGATTTTTCTGACACATGGCAGTCAGAAACAGACTAGTTTGGATCATCAGTTCAACATCTGCTTTCTGCATTGGTGTCTTCATTACTAGGTACAGCCTCCAATATACTTAATGCTTAATGCATACAGTATGTACAACTGCCGGGAGGTAATGTGGTGTTTACTGAGTTACTACATCTAACTGCTTATTCTACCAGACAGGGTCTCCTCTCATCTTCTCACCTCTAGCATAGGCTTTTGTAAGGAAGTGGAGCATGTGGAGATGTGGAGCATCTCTTTTCTTTTTTTTTTTTTTTTTCCCCCAGAGTCTCCTAAAAGTTACAAAAAATAAGTTCTTGCACTGGAGACCTGTGGAACTTTCCAGTCAGGTAGTATTTCGCTCGATATAATTATAAAATACAGCTGATGTGGAAACTTGAGTATGACGCAGCCAAATTGCCCAAATCCATATTTTCTTTTTTCCAGTGACATAGTGGGTTTTCCAGTTGTTATTGACAGATTTCATAAGGGTATGTATCATAATCAGAGACAGGTTAAGTAATTCTTGATATTGCAGGCATCAGAGCAGCCATAAAGAGACACATGGTTTTTTTAGCACAGACAGAATTGTTTAATAAATTTTGCAGAATAATATAGAAAACCGGTGTGAAAGGATACCCTTCAGAGGACTGCTTTGTCTAAAGCACTTTACACCAATGTTTGTGTGCTGTGAGGAGCCTCTGAAACAATCTTTTTACACACAGTATTTACCTGATCTCTTTTAATTTGAGAAATACTGCATAAGCCTTTTAAGGCATTTCTCCTATAGCTGACCCTTGCAAATTGCTCTGCATTCCTCAGCCTTCTTGGTCTCCTAGATTTAAAACCCAACTAAACAACATAAGCCCTCAACCCAGTCTCTAACTCTGATCTGGAGAAGCACCCAGGTGCCCTGGAGTTCAGTAGGAACTTTCCTGCTGATTTCAACTGTATTACTCCCAGGTGTGGTAGTGATTAAGGTGCCATAAAATTAACTATCATTATCTTCTGGGTTTCTGTCACTGCCTGAAAAGATGCAAAGTGACAACGGATTAATGCCCTGGGATAAAGATAGCCAGTGAAAGTGTTTAGAGAACACTGTTTCCATGTTACAAAAGCCACCGTTTTTACACTGACTGTAAACTTAGGGTATGGGGGAAGCCAACAAGATTTGTCATTTAAGAAAGAAAACAGTACATTTCCACCGCAATGTTATCAGTGTGACAATCTGGTAAAGAACACAGAAAGATTATATTAAAACCATATTCAATGTGTTAGCTTTGAACTATATTTTTCTCATTAATTAATCCAATTTTTTTTCCTCATGAGAGTTGCTTTAGCATTTCCCCAGTATTTTTATACAAAGAAGCATGTCCACATGTTAAATTTAAATATATTTAAATGCATAATCATTCTTCTTCCCATAAACAGCGACCACACAGCAGCTGTAGGTCTATCCTAGTAAGCAGATAACCATGGAGGACATATGGGGGAGACAGTGATGCTGGCCTGCTGCGGAGCTGCCAGCCATGCAGCTCCCTCTCTGACAATGTGCCGCTTTGTTCCAGTTGTTGGAGTTCTCGTTAGTCGTGTTGGAGACAGCAGTGCAAGCATTAAAAAAGAAAGAAACAAGAAACCCTGATGTGTGCCATGATTTCTGCTTTCTCTTGGTGATTCCCAGCTGCTGTTCCAGTGGGACACAGGGACACTGAGGAGTCTGAGCGGTGCCGGGCAGCAGTTGCTGAGGTGCCTGGGGCACAGTGTTCGTTCCAGGAACTCAAGTGTTTTGCACTTAATTGTGGAATCAACAATAGGATTTTAATTTGCTATTTACTCATTTTTCATTTCCTTCACTTTTGGCATTCAGACCCAGTTTTGATGAAAAGCTTGCCCAGGGACATGAATGCTTTCTTGGAGCTGAAAGCTGATTTAGCAAAGCACTTCCCTAGGGTCTCCTCTGTAAAACCCGGCTCTTTCCCTAGGGAAAGGGTGGCTTGCTCCGAGGGCTGTGGCTCGAAATGTGCACATAGGTTGCATGGTAACGGGAATCCCCAGCAAGTGCTTTGGCAAAGGGCTTGACCACTGATGTTTCTAGAATGCAGAGTGAAATTCGTGAGGTTGCTCGGGATCCCAGCTCCCACAATGAACAGGGAGAATTAAGAAAGCTCACAGTGGAGCAGAGGTGTCACTTTCTTAAGGGACTGCAGCCTTCCCTGTTAAAATGCCTATGGTAGCGTGTATGTCTGCGTCCCGTGATGTTTTCTCAATCTGTGCTCTAACCCTGGCAATGAGCCTATTTACTGGAGAAACTGATACATCCACCACTGGGGAATGAAGAGACTTGTCTGTCCCTATGTCCCATCGTTGCCTGTGGCTTAGATGTATGGTTGCCACCCTGACTTGTTTTATGTGTTCACATTTTGTCGACTGTTACTGGTAATGTATAATTTAACGGATTGTAGTGCATGTTGGCGACTGTGGGATGGTCCCAAACAAGATCTTCTACTAAAATCACCTTGTGTTTGGGTATTGGCCACACCATTATTTACTGTTGCCTGAATAGCAAGGGAGGAACAATGCAAACGTGCATCTGCGTGGAACATGTTTGGCAATACGATGTTTTTCTGGGATAACTCCTTATTGTTAAATGATTATTGCCAGGGCTATGTCCAAATTCTTTCCTCTTCCTCCTGCAAAAGTATGAAATTCAGCTGAAGTACTTGTATCTCTTTATGTGAAAACTTTCACAGAAAGATTATGGGCAGTTTATTGAGCTTTGTTTGTTTGTTGGTGTTTTGTTTTTTTTTTTTAAAGAGATGAAGAAGTGTAAAGCTACCTACATCCAGATTTTTGAGTACATGAGTTAGATACCTAAATGACTTCCCAGGAATATGGTCTTGAATACCTGAGAATTCCACCCTGAGTTGGAGCAGAAACATGGGAAGCATCTGATATTTGTTGTGCTGGGGCATAATCCTGGAGTTTTGTCCTGCTTCACTTAATATAAGGAACAGTTGAACTTCCTTGCTAACAAATATCCTTCCTCTACTCCCAGAAAGCTGAGGCTTATTTGCAAACATTCAGAACTAAAGAAACTTCAGGTGACCTGCTTGTGTTTGTAGAATCAAAATTTGTATGTGGCTTGTTGTGGGAAGGCACTGTTCACTTCCACTGCAGCAGCAGGCTGCTTAATAAGATCTGTGTG
The DNA here is from genome assembly GCA_013400055.1 of Nycticryphes semicollaris. NCBI lineage: Eukaryota > Metazoa > Chordata > Aves > Charadriiformes > Rostratulidae > Nycticryphes > Nycticryphes semicollaris. The sequence continues at coordinate 169,277 of VXBJ01007281.1, forward strand.
TCCTTTGATTTCAAAACGGGAGTGAAGTATAAAATAAAACATAAATATAGTCTCTTTTTTTTTCCTGCTGAGGAAGAAAAAGTATAAAAAAAGAATAGTGGCGATCTTATTATTCCTATTGTTTTTTACTGATGATGAAGAAAAAAGCTTGTGCCAACAGATTTTTCAGAGAAGGTGGACATCCTAGCTGTGAAGGATGACATGCAAGCATGCTCTTTAAGGTTTTTCTCCTCATCAGCTTAAATGGACAAACTCCACCACTTCTTGGAAATGCTCTTATTAATAAGTAAAATACCTGTTGGTGCTTTAGTTGACCATGGATTAAGCTCTTGGCTTTCATCTTGCTGACCAAATTGAACAGTGGGGTGATGTCTGGCTGCAGGTGAGGAACATCCATTTGCTAGGAGATGTTGAGGTCTCTTTTGAAGGAGACCAAGAAGGGTCTATTTCTTATATATTCCTGTAACTGCCTTTTGCTTCCCACTGTGTATAGCTGAGCAAGATACCAGGGGCAGGTTAGTGGGTTCCAACCTCTGCTTTTAACAGAACTACTTCTGCTCTTTGTGACTCCATTTTTCCCTCTGCAGGGATGACTGCATGTGGAAACCTGGGCTTCTTCACCTGAAAGCCCAAGCATGACTTCAAAGTTATTCCTTTTCATCTGGCCACATGTTTCTGCTCTGAAACAAAGAGTCTGTAGGCATTAATGTTGTGGGTAGTCCAACATGAGCAAAATGTTTCAGCTGTGTCTTGGTCCTTAATTAACAAGAGTATATCAGTGTCTCAAATTAGATCAGATTCAGAGCCAAAGACAGAGTGGGAGGCCTCTACTGATATGCCTGTATCGCCTCCAAAGAAGTTGGTTCTCCCTCTTGTGTAGTCTCTGAGCCTGTCTCTCCTTGTTTGTGCTCTTCACTGGAGCTTCAGGTGGGTGGGGTCACAAATAAAGTTGGCTCCTGAAGATGGCAACCTGAGGTGAATGAAGCTGTCTGGTTCTGGATGTGCAAGTTTCGCAGCAGGTCTGCAGCTCTAGATGTAGATACCAAGTTCATGTTCCAAGCTGTTCTAGACACTCACTCTTTAGATACAGATCCTGAAGGAGCCTGGAGTCTGATGTCACTGCAGCCAAGTAGCCCATCTATTCTTGCTTGGTTTCACTGTCAGTGAATGTAGCTCTATAGATGGTGCAAGCAATTCATCGTAGGTATTGACAGCAATATAGGCATTTTTGAATTAAATTCTTTGTGCTATGCTACTTGTGAAACTACTTTTTTTACTTTGTTATGTCCAAGGCCATAGCTGGAGAGTGAAAAGGAGAGGAATTTGCTAACTAGGATGCAAATTAAAGCTTTCTAGGGCCTTAAACAGTTTACATGATACAGTATTTGAATTGGTGTAAACCCTTCCAGCAAGGAGGCAGAAGGAGATTTACTGAGCTTGGAAATAATTAAAATCATGCTGAAACTTTCTAAACAGGTGCTAAATGTGACATAGTGTGTGGTCTCCCTAAACAGCATTGCCTTTCCCTGTAAATGGCAAAGTGCAACATCAGATGTTTCAATGCGTGCACTTGGATAAACAATGCTTTTATGGCATATTAAGAACAGTTTGGTTCATGGCTCTTTAGATGAATCTTAAAATCTTATTCTATGATGACTTTAGCAGAGCTGTTCAATTTCCAAGATGTGCTTCTAAAGCAGGATGAGGATTGTACCTGTTTTTTATTAACTATATTACAAGCTAAAAATAAACCAACTTGCAGACAGCTGACTGCAATGCGGACTCTCAATGTGTTTCATTAAAAACAATAATAATTCTCAGGGGCATGGAGACAGAGATCAAACTCTTTTTGTCTCCTGGAAGCCCTTTTGCTTGTCTGAGGGAGGAAAGTAACCTGGCAACCTTTGAAATTTACTGATTTTCAAGATCACTGGACTTTGAATGGAGCTTTAGTTAATGATGAACTTTAACCCCGTTTTTTTTTGTTTTCTTGGACAAAATAAGTGGCTTTGTTCCTTGCAGGTTACTGGCAAAGAAACTTTCTGGTAGTATGAAATGATCGTGGGGGTTGTATGTCAAAGCCTGACGACTGCAAGTGCAGAATTACAATGAGGGTGGTCTAATTTTTTTAGGCCAGCATAGGGATGTGGTGATTCTCTCCAATCTGTTGTGCAATCGTGTCTGAGTACCTTTGTGAAGAACGGACTCAAGCTGACTGGGGGAGATAAAGTTTCAGTAGGGAAATCCAGAGGACCTCTGCAGGAGTGCGAGGTAATTACTGAGCATGCATTGAGTGCCAGTCCCTTTAAAAAGTAGCATTATGAAAAAAAATCTAGCCTGGTCAGAGCTAGACAAATGAAAAAATATTCTAGAAGAACACTGGACCTTGTTTCAATCTTTACTATGTAAGCCTGTACTATTATTGAAAACTATTTCCCCAAGAGTCATATTTCACTGAAGTCTCTCTTTTCTAATAGTACTGCTATTTAGCAGTAAGAACTAAAAAGGCAATAAACCACATGCATTTAAGCTGAAAACATGTGGTACCTCCTATTAAATTTGGAGACAATATCTGTGGCACGGTTTAATAAAACTTGTTTTGCTGAACATCTCTAAACAAATGGGTTTGTGCAGTGGATAGAGAAAAGCCCATACAAAAACTGAAGTACGGTTTTGATACCTCTTTTTGATAACAAAATGTTTCTGGACACTGGAAAAGCAAGCCTTCTGCAAATTATTTTGACCAATAGCTGAGCAAGGATGAGAGAGCGAGATAAAAACCCACACAAAATAAACACTGGAAAGAAAAAGGTAGAGTTCCAATTTCTAGCTATTATTGAAGTGCTGTTCAGTGGCTTGAATTCCCCTACCAAGAGTTGGATTGAAATAAATTTGTTTCCTACCTTTAAAATTTAATTTTCAGTGTGCAGGAAGTTAAAAGATATGCAGTGATTTGTGACTTAAGATTTGGGATTTATGTGTTTGCAAACATGTTGCTCTGTAGCTTTTCCTGTCTTAAATCCTTACCACAAAGTTTTGCTGAAGATATGCCCTGCATTTATGATTTTCTTGATATTTGGAAGCATAGAAGACTAGATGACAGGAGGCAGGTACGTTGCAAGGAATGTATTTTCAAAATAGTGAGGGGGAAAGCTTAGATTCTTTGATTACATTCACATGCCATTACAATAAACACCAACTTCCATGCTAAAACTCAATGAGCAAGCTGGGCACTGTTTATTACCCATGTCTTAAACTGCATGGCTACTTTGCTTACTGCTATAGGTATCATTGCTGCATTCAGTGCTTAATTGTTACTTCAGTTATCAAAGACACTGTGGTGCTATCTAGAAATTTAAAAGGCTTAAAACCTTTGAAAGGTGTGGAGGGATTTTCACCGATGGGTTGTGCCTGTGTAGACTGGGCCCAGTGGTTCAGGAGAAGCTCTTTATTAGAGCCTTTGCTCGTGAAGCGTCCTGGACTAGCCCTGCTCCTGCAGGGGAGTAACCGCCTGGTTCCTGAAGTCGAGTGTAGAATTTTCCCCTTCTCTACTTGTGCTGGCCCAAGTCTTCAGGGAGAGTCAGCAGCACATGTGGTTCCTGTTAGTTCAGAAAACAGAAACATCTGGGGAAGACATGAATGACTTACTGGCTCGGTTCAGCAGCAGGAAAGCCTGTGACAGATCGCCCTGGGCAGATAAATCCTCTCCATTATGTGCTGAAGGAGGGAGCAAAGGCACATAAAATCGCATAAAATCCTGCTCAAAACAGCAGGAAATGGGCAGTAATGGCTGTCTTATATAACCTTTCCCTGTTCCTGCCTCTAAGGATGCTTCCTAAAGGAAGGTGAAGGGATGGCTTTTCTCATCCAGTGGGAGTAGGGGGCATTGCTGAGGAAAAGCACTTCCCACCACAGTGGTTTTCCCAGGGTGATATCCGTACAGGTTTAACTTCAGGAGGAAAGGAAAGTCAACCAGAGGTGAGCATGTTACTTGCTGTGTGTTTACTGTAAAAAAAAAAAGAAAAAAAANAAAGCCTATAGTGTGATGGGTAGTTACTATTATTGTGAAGGTAGAATGACTGCATCAGCTCCCTTGATCAGTGGGCTGGACCAGATGACTTCCAGAGGTCTCTTCCTATCTCAACCAGTCTGATTCTGTGACAATAGTTAGTTAAATTGGGTTAGACTCTGCAACATGGGACAATTATACCAATGGACTTACTTGCTCAATCCCTGAGGAAGTGTGTCCCACTAGTGTAAAATTACTATACTTAAATGTCTGTCTCCAGTGTATAGTGAGTAGTAAGGGAGTGGCGTGGTACATCAGTAACCTAAAGGGTAGGTGTTCAGTATAAGCAGGCTGTCTGTGCTCTCTACTCAGTGGAGATAAAAGGGTGGATGGGATGAATTGCATGTGTGTTCGTCTTCATCAGTTACAACCTGTGGTCATTAGGGTGCCCTGGGGAGCTATTGTACCTGGGGATGGGGGCAAATTAGCATGAGCAGTTGCTTGCATTCTTTTCCCTCATTTTCATTCTCCTCCGTGTGATGAAACATTTCTCTCTTTTCTCTGGCCTGTTATTTTAACATCTTTCTCATGTCTCAACTGCCCCAATTTTCCCTATACTTACTACTCCATACATACAGAGTTGTCTTTGCTATTGAGCCTGAAGAACAATTGTTTCTATAAACATATGATCAAATATTGCTGGATTTCCTCAAAAGGCAGGAAGGTGCCTATTTAGAAAAATAAAAATAAATATATATGACTTGAGTTCAGTGAAATAACTGACTAGAATTCTTTTGCCGCCTAAAGTTGTGTGTGTTTCAGGGAAATATTGGAAGAAAAGACAGGTATGACAAACCTTCAGAGAGCAACTTGTTCATAATTACATGAAGACCTTGATTATATATGAATGTAAGGATGCAGGAATCCCTGCTAACTGGATCTTTCCTAGGGAAAACATTATGGTCTAATTGGGATGTGGTTTGGAGGCTCTAATGAGAGCTAAAGAGGTTTTGTCACTTCATTAATTGACTTCTCATAAGCCCTAGAAGAAAGCACCTGCTCTTTTGAGAGCAAAAGTTTATCTTTAATATCTGATCCTTAAGGTACCTGTTCTGCTCTCACAGTTCCAGCCATTCAGACAATTGATGGCACATCTATCTATTCCAATGACTTTCCTACAGGTTTCTGTTCTGCTGTACAGTTTTATGGTTCTTACACCCAATGGAAACTACTGTAAGTGCTTAATTCTGGGAACAGGCTAGAGCTATTTACTCAAGCAGAAAAGTATTGTATTAGGGTAAGAGATAGCTTGGGAAGATAATAAAGGAATTTTTCTGGCTTTCAGTATGACATGAAGGTATTTGCAACAGTGTTGTATAGTGAATACATTGTCAGCCAAATATTTGGATTCTGTCTCAGCTGGTGACTTCGAGGAAAATACCACCTTATCCTTGAAATGCAGAGGACAGTATTGTTATTGTGCTGTAGATCTGTCTGCACAGTGCTAAGTAACTCAATGCCAGCAGAAGTAGGATTTTTTTTTTTGTACAAGGCTTCAGTATAATGTCACTGGAAGATCTGCCTTGTAATTTTCTGGGGAACCTTCTTAATCTAAATATCAATCTAAACCTGATTATTTTTTCCCTCTCCTTTATGGGAATTCCTCCTGGTTTAATTTTATTGAAGATTTATTGTGATGTTTGTGACCAAAGTCCACTGGCTGATCTGCCCTGAGCCTACTGTGGCACAAGTGCCTGTCACATACTTGGAAGATACAGGCTTGGCAGGACGTTAGGCACCTAAGAGAAGGAATCCTCATGCAGAGAAAGCTGGTGAAAAACACTTCCCTCTTGTTCCTATGCCACCTGGAAGGGTTGCCCAGAAAGCTTCCCTGCAGGGCATATTGTTCTGGAGCGTACGTACAGCTCTTCCTGGCTTCTGCCAGAAGCAGAAAGGTGAATGTAATTATGTCTTGGAACAAGTTGCAGCACGACACCATGTCCCAGCAGCTATATACTTGACTGAAGAGAAGGAGAGAGACAAAGGTTCATTTAGGAATCTCATTTTTCATTAAGGTAATTATTGCGAAGTCTAAGTTTAATTTTTGGTGGCACTTTTCATTACTTGAATTGAGTTATTTTAAATTTCCTGAACCACAAAAGATTAATAGCTTCACAATTTATGATTTTTTTCTCTGTATAGTGAAAAAGTATAATTAAAAACGAGATAGGCAGTAAAATTACATTTTTGAATTGCAGTTTGGAAGTTTATCGCTGAGTACAAAACATAAAAGAAGCATGGAGTATTGTTTCGGGCTGTTCTGCAGATGATCTCAAATCATACCTGCTTTGTGAAGACAAAATTTATTTTGAATCTTACTTCCTTACAAGGAAAAAGGGTGCCTCACACCACATCTCCACTTCAGTTATCATGAGTAGACTTGCTCGAATAAGTGGAAGGTGTTCTGTTACTCTTAGCACAGAAAGCATGACTGCGTGAAATCCCGTTTGTTATCATGAGAGGATCAGAAGCCCATTTCTGCATGATATCTGTCATGCTCTTACCAGAGCTCAGGATAGAAGAATGGAAAATGTGTAAAATAGTCTACTCTTGCAGAGATGTCCTTGCCAACAAAAGGTGATCCATCACTGAAAATACACTGATAATATCAGAGGATAAAAACAGCTCTGGAGCATCCTGCAATATATACACCAGTCTTTCCCTAGGGGATATTAAGCAACCTTACATACAACTGAAGACATAAGCATATAGCGTGGGAATAGCCATCTGACGCAGTGTCCTGCTCAGCTTTCTCAAATAAATGACACTGACCTGCTTGGAATGGATCTTCTAAACCAATAATGTTTCTGTCTAGTGTAGTGCCTGCTCATTCCACCACTCTGTCCAAATATCACGAGGAAAACTTCCCCAGAAGGTGCTTAGACTGTTGCAGCTGGGCTGTCTTTTCCTCCCCGTTGTTCTCAGGCACTGGGGATGCAATCACCACCTTCCTTTTCCTGGAAGTCAGAGACCCTGTGCACAGTTCCTCCCTAGCTGGGACCTTCCTACACTGCAGACATACATTTTCCTCCACTAGCTCTCAGTCATTCCTGCAAATGACTCCTCTATAGCTCTGCAGTTGATTTATGCACCTTTAATAAGTCCCCTGTGCATTCACTCACTTTCCCTCCTCTGCATGTGTGCAGTCGAAATGCCTTGGCACTGGAGAAAAAGTTTTATGAGGCGAGGCTGAGGGAGCTGGGGGTGTTCAGCCTGGAGAAAAGGAGGCTGAGGGGAGACCTTCTTGCTCCCTACAACTCCCTGAAAGGAGGTTGTAGAGAGGGGGGGGGCAGTCGCTTCTCCCAAGTCACAGGCAATAGGACAAGAGGAAATGGCCTCAAGCTGCACCAGGGGAGGTTCACATTGGATATCAGGAAAAATTTTTACACTGAAAGGGTTATTAAGCCTTGGAATGGGCTGCCCAGGGAGGTGGTTGAGGCACCACCCCTGGAGGTATTTAAAAGACAGGTTGACATAGTGCTTAGTGGAATGGTTTAGTGATGGGTTTTTAATCGGAGTTAGGTTGATGGTTGGACGAGGTGATCTTAAAGGTCCCTTCCAGCCTGGACAATTCTATGGCTCTGTCTTCTGAGTTAACTGGGCTATCAAAGCATTAATGACAGCCATCTTAAGTGCTCCAGGCTGTTTGTACCTAATGCTAAGCTTGTTTTCATCTGACAATTGAGTTGGCTTAGTGTGAGTACAAGTGACTGGAACACGAGAAAACTCAGCTGCAAAAATGAAGGACAGTCAACAGCAAAGAAGTTGTTGAAACTTGACTCTCTGTATCTGTGTTGCACCGTATCAAAATAATGGCACTGTTCAGAATCCAGCCCTTTTTTTTCATCTGCAAAAAAGCCAGATCCCCCTTCAGTGTTATCCCAAGTTGAACTCATTGTGTGGGAAAACTAGAGGTCTGAGTAAAATTTAATCAAGCTAAAGATGCAGCAAAGGCAAATGTTAACTGTTCCCTTTCTGTGGCTAAATCCTCAACTCTTCTCAGGTAAAATGGAAGCTCCTGATTGCCTAGTCTCTGGTTGCTCTGCCTGGATAATCTGCTCCAATTTCCTACAGACAGCCCTACGCATCAGTCCCTGCCACTCACAAGAACATACTGGTTCTTAGGCAAAACTAGTTGGAATTTGGTTGTGAATTTGTACTTGTTTACACTGTGCCATGACTATGCTGTACTGACAGCTGTTGCACAGATCCTGGACTGCCTTCCCCCTTTTTTAACAGTGGTTGTCTCTCAAGTTCCGATGAGTCTTATTCCATGGTGTTAGATTATTGCCACTTATTTCAGCAGCTCTGAACCGACTCCTGCTGAAGGCAGAAAGTTTCACTGTTAGTTTCACAATGAATGTAGTGTTACACTTAAATAGCATAAACGTATTCGGTATCGACTTGCTAGCTCAGCCTACTTGCTTCCCCTCCTCGTTATGTAGTGGGGTGGTCTGACAGCTACTGGTTTTCCAAGAAACATGTGTGTCCTAATTTCTCCCAGTGCTTCCTGTTTTGTTTTGTTGTTGTTTTGGTATCAGTTTCTTTTTCATCCTTTATGTCAACATGAATGAAAGATGTTACTAAAATTCTGGGAGATGGATTGAGCGTGTGCATGTGCGCGTACACGGAGAAAGCAAGTGTGAGGTGACATTTGGCTTTCCTGACCCATTGAAATCACTACAACCTGAGCATGAAGATTTTTAAAGGAAAAATCTTGCCTTGAATACAGCTACTTCACCTCCCTGTGCTTTATTTCATGAAGAAAGAGCAATGTGTATTTGTCTAGTTCTGCTATGGTGACATCCAGACACAGCTTGGTGAGGGAGGTAATAACAGTGGAAACACAGAATCTCATTAAATGTGCATGATTTGCTATGGGATGTGACCTTACCTAGTTTTGAAAATTAGACAGTTTTTCTAAAAACTGTTCCAATGAAAATGGAAATACAGAATTGAAAAAAAAAAAAAAAAATCAAGCTAATTTGCCGAGTTATTTCCTTAAAGCCTGTGACTGGCTTTACAGTGGGCAATAAGAAACTTTTGGTTCCCTATTCAATCACCATAAATACTATTTGTAGAGATCTCTAAGAATGCTTTCTTCATGTCAACTTCTGGCTGCACTAGCACTGCATCTTTTGGCATTAAGATAGCAGGTCTTGTTATAAAAATACACCTGTCAACGCTGAAGAGGGAGTCTAGACCTCAGCTGTAGGCAGCTGGTAAAACAAAACTACTTAGAAATTAATGGGAAGGAGGGACAGTGCAACAGCAGCTCTTGACTGTATGAAATTGCTCTTGGCCTTTACTCAGGCAAGACACCTGCTCTGTATCTACACCGTGTCCTACTGGTCAGCCCCAACCATGTATGCACTCCATGGGATATCTCTGGAGTTATGGATGAAGGTCTTCTCTAATCCAGCCCTGAAGTAAGCAGGCTTGTGTAGTAGACTGAGGAAAGAAGATAAAGTAGGGAGGAGGTCCTGCTGCATCATGAAGAAATGCTTTATAGGTGCAATATCAGCCACCCTTTACTACAGGATTGCCTTGATTTTGTGAGAGGCTGCTCTGTCAAGGGCACGTTAAGGCCTGTTTGGCCCTGAGATTTCCTTCCTGGCACTCCCAACTATACACTAAGGCCAAAACAGCAAGAATTGTTCCCAAGGGCAGTGGTGGGAATAGAGCATCAGAAGTATATAGATGCCAGCACTAGATATAGGAGGGGAAAAAGGAAAACCAGTCTGTGGGCTTTTAAGGGGGCTTCAGCCCCCCCTTAAAAAATAAGGGGAAGTGGCAGCAAACTGAAATGCCAGAGGTAAGAACATAGCATAGGAGATTTTTCAGGCTGAGAAGAGATTAACAGGTATTAGAAGAAAGCAAAAGACATGAGAGGATTCAGATTGATGTTGAGATGAGCAGCAGGGAATGTTCTTAGCAAGAAGCATGAGGAAGGTGAACACAAATGCCAAGGTATGAATAAGCAGGCAGACCTGAAAAGCTGTAAGGGCAGGATGGAGAAAAACCATAAAATCCAGAAACAGGAAGGTGAAAAGTATATGAAAAAAATATCTAAAATATTCCAAATCAGAAATAGTAATTTTATCTTGACGTTAGAAAGCCATACATAAACTAAGCAAAGGCAGTGTAAGAATAATTTTATTTAGTATTTTGGTAACACAATGATACATCTCAAAATGACCATAAAAGTTAGCTCGCTCAACAACTTGCATACATTCTAAATGGGTGCTACTAAATTTGAGTGACTTCACGGATTATATAAGGCATTGTTTGACCAACAGCTGTATAGTGTGTGACCCCCTGACAGACGTGAGCAGTGTGAATGGACATTGCATTAGTAGCCAATGCATAGTTAAAGCTTTTGGAAGAATACAAAATTGCAAAAGCCATTTTTATTAAAATATGAACTGGTGATCCTTGCTTTAGAATAACTGTTCAGTTTTAGGTTACATCCTTTATACTTCTTTTTAATAGCAACACTTAAAAAGGTACAAGGAAAAATGTCTTGCTAGCATTTGATCTAATGTAGATCTCCATATGAAAATGCTGAGTATCTTATAAAGCTTTTCACAGGTATAGGCTAAGTTCTGGGATAGCACAAGCTTGTACATAATTCAGAAAACACCTGAGGTTTCTCTTTGTGTATGTAACAAAGTTTTCTAGCTCTAAAAATAAGGAAGATGGATGTCATATGAAGTCATGGACTTTAAACAGGTGTGTTACTACTGTGTGGGGTTATGGTGCAGTATTTTTAGGCTTGATTCAGGTTTTCAAAAATCAGTAGTGAAAGTTCTACTTAAGAAGATCAGGATTGTGTCATTAACCCAGCTCTTCCCAATGACAGTATGAGTTCTACCACTGCTGTCAATGTGACAACGACCGGCCATCTATCACAAGACCCAGTGCAAATCTTTAGGTCTCAGCTTAAGTCTCAGCAGAGCTACTTTACTGTGTAGCATTGCACCCTTTTTTTTTTAGCTCTGCTAATACCTTATTTAGTACTAGGCTGAACATGGCAAGTCATGTGAGGTACTCTCATTTCTGATGGATTTTCTGTGTAATCGAAGGTGATCTGCAGCTCCAAAGAAATGCCCAACACTTCTCAAGATCAGGCATTTACACAGGGCTGTCTGCTTTTTAGAGAAATACATGCAGCTTTGTGTATACAAACATTAGCCAGAGGTTCAAGGCCATAAAGTTTAATATGTGTGTGGTTTACTTTAAAATAATCAGTTGTGGTGGTTTATTTAATTTTATGTCCTTTGCCTCACAAATTTTTAAAAGTACGGTTTCTTCACTTAGTGAGTACATTATTTAGGATATGCAATGTTAGTTTTCAGTCTGAGACTTTGTTCCAAGCAAATCACACTAGAAGTATGTAGTTGATTTTTTGGATATGCCATTTAACTCAACCTAACAGAAAGCTGAGTGATCAGGGGTGTACTTGCTGTGCCTTTTACTTGAGGCTTGTGGCATGAAAACTTTAATATAACCCCCCAAATTCTCACTTCTAAATACCTTGGCCCATGTGGATTTTATTAGACTTACCTATGTGTCTAGGAATAGGGATATTACCTCTTTACCAGAGAAATACAAAGTTCAGCTATACCTTAATAAAAATGTCTAATATAAATATCTACTTTGTTCATGAATATGCTAATGAAAAGATTAGCATATGGTTTTTATCACCCGTACCATCTGATCTTTCAAAACTTAATGGAAAGTTACTATCATTAGGACATTCTGTTCGTTCTTGTATAAAATATGCATTTTATTTGCAAATGTGCTTATAAGCATGTCTTTTATCTTTTAGTCACTTATGTAGACACTTTGGAATGCTAAAGGCAAGACTTGACATTGTCATTTTACCAAAAATCGTGTGAACATTTATTATTGAGGCATTAACGTACATCCCAACAGTCACAACACAGAAGCTGCCACGTGCCTATGGCAGTTTCCAGTTCAGTGAATTCAGAGGCAGGCTGCAATGTTCTCAGCAACCTTTTTTTTTTTTTTTAATTTATTATTATTATTGTATTTTAAACAAGAGATTTCGCTTTGGGATGTGGAGTCACTGAAGGCGAACCTAAAGTTAAGGCACAGTGCATGGAGACATGGAAAGGATTGTATAAACAGTTCCTGGAGATGCCCCAACCAGTCAGTAGATAAAAAGCGCTTTACAATGGTGACTTCTGTGAACAAGCTAAAAAAGAAAAGGCTTACTTTCAAATTGCATATGTTTTATCATTTAATATATTAAATTGCCCCCCAAGCTCTCTTTCTAGAATTAAAAAGAGGACTGAATTCTATCTTGTGCAGTTTTCCTTCCTGCTCTTTTGTAATGTTAGCTATTTTCCAGATCACCAGAACAAACTATAACTTATTTAAGTCTAAAAAAGAAGAGAGAGAGGAATTATCTTTAGATGCAAGGTTTGTTGCTTAGGCATTTGCTGACAGCTGATTTTCACTGGCTGCTTTCTCTGCTTGCAGTCTTTGGACAGCCTGATCGAGCAAATCCATAGTATCTCTAAGCGTAACATTCAAGGTAAATGGCTTAGGCTTAATGGTCAGCCCATAGGTGAAGTCCATTTTAGGGTCCTCGTTTGGATTAGCAGTAAAATTGCACTGATGCACCAGTATGGAGGTAAAGAGAAAGAGCTGTACCTTGGATAACTCCTCTCCGATACACCGACGTTTTCCCAGCGAGAAGATCATCACACTGCTAGTAAGATCTTTATTGATGAATCCATTCTCATCCAGGAATCTTGTTGGATCAAAATCCTCCGGGTTGGACCATTTTGCTGGATCGTGATTCACTGACCACTGATTAACAAAAATGACTGTGTCCTTGGGAATGAGGTAGCCCATGATGAAGGTGTTGGTTGTGGTGGCATGTGGGATAGTAACAGGCACGAAGCTGCTGAAACGCATGGATTCATATAAGAAAGCCATGATGTAGGGCAAGTGAGGCTGATCTTCAGCACAGGGCAGACGGTCTCTTCCAACAATCCTATCCACTTCTTCTTGCATCTTAGCCTGCACGTTTGGATACCTGTCATTTAAAGTAACGTGTGTGTACGTACATAATGCTTTCAAAAGATTTTCTTAAATAATCCTTGGTGTAAATATTTTTCACAGAACTTCACCCCTACCCTAAATAATGCAGTCTGAGCAACGTTCAAATATATTGCAAGAATGTGTAGACTTTGATGGAAAAGTCTGAGAAAAGTCCAAACAACCCATGCAATGGTGTCAGTTCATATTTGCTTATGTAGTGCATCATATAGATCTGCTTAACATCATATAGAACTGCTTCTCAACATAAGGGAACTAAGTTAAAATGTGCTGAAACTGAATATTCTAATTTTGAAAATTCATTCTAAAACTAAAATTACTCATCTCTTGTAAATATTGGGCTTCCCATGGGAATGAGAATTTTGGTTTCCAGCTCTGTAAGTGACTTCTGAAAGTTTACCACAGAATTTGTTATCACTAGACATAGTGCATATATAGGAAAAGTCTGCAGGTTTTTATACTGAACAAAAAATCCTTTCTAATAATTGTTAGAATAGCTTTATGAATATCCCACACTTAGTTTGTGTATACTATTTCTAATTAATACCAAAATATGTTTTCCTTACAATGTCTTTTAAGATGACTGTCTCGAAGTCTGGGTAGTTTGGAAGACTACACAGTAACCAAACGAGATCAAAATGGTAGTAAATTTTGCTTTTTTTTTTTTTTTTTTTTGCTTGTGTAAAAACACGCGTTCCTCTAAGGAGCCTTTATTTGCTTTAAGTATTCAAGTTTGGCTTTCTGCGTCCTTTACCTCCTGTACCAGATCTGCACGTCAAAGGCCGGGCAAATGTGAAAAATGGGGGGGAAAAAACCCCTAGATCTTGCCAACACCGGGCATCATACCCTTAGCTCGAAGCGCTGCGTATTTTCCTGTTTTTCAAGAAGCAGGCGAGCAGCTACTGTTTGCATAAACCTACCCGTTATGCAGATAATGAAAGAAAAAGCCGGGACAGGCAAGAAAACCAGCGTTATGCCGCCTTCTATGAAACCACCTCCCCGAGCTGAGGTTTGCCCGCTGGAGGAGCCGGTGCCGGGGCGGCGGGGGCTGTGCTGGCACCCGCCGCCTGCCCCAGGGGTCTGCCTTTCCCCGGTCACGCAACGGCGATAAAGGCGCAGGCTGCCGGCAAATTAACATAATAGCGGGTTTGTAAACCAGTGCACGAACTCTTTATCTCACTTAAGCAGCTGTTATCCTGTTCCTATGATCTCCTTGATCTTGACCTGGCAAAATCGGTTACTTTCAGGGTTTACTCGGCTGCCTTTTTGCCAGCCTCTCTTTGCGCACCCCATCGCCAGAGTAGAGTGATTTGTTTGGGGTTGGGGTTTTTTTTTCTTCCCTTTTCTTATCTTTTTCTGGCAGGTTTCCCAGAGCTTCCGTGTTAGTTAATCGGAAGCGGCTGAAGTACCCCGGCACCACAAGGGCGGACTGGTCCCTCCAGACCCTCGCCCAGTGGCCGCCCTAAGGGCACCGCTCCCCCNNNNTCAGACGTTTCGGTACCCGTTTGCTGCCGCCGAGGGAGCCTTCCCGGCGGGGAGTGCGCCCGTGCGGCACCATTTAAACGGGCTTTCTACCCGCTGACCCCCGGCTTGCCGCCCCGACCCGCCTCCCGCCCGAGCGGCGGAGGGCAGGTTAGCCCCGACAGCTCCTACCTGATAAGGAAGATGAGGAGCCACTGCAGGGCGGTGGAGAGGGTGTCCTGGCTGGCGCCGAAGATGTCGGTGACGGTGGCGGGCACATGCTCGAGCTGCAGCCGCGGCTGCTCCCGCTGCAGGCGGATGAAGGCGTCCATCATGTCGCGGGGGGCTGCCCCCGGGCGCAGGCTGCGCTGGTGCTGCAGGAACTTGCCGCGGACGAAGCCGTAGAAGTCGCGGTTGAGGTCGCGGAAGGCGCGGTAGGCGGCGCGGACGGGGCTGGGGAAGCGCTGGAGCCAGGGCAGGGCGTCCACCAGGCTACCGGCGCCCACCGCCCGCCCGAACTGCTCGTTGCGCCCCACCAGGCGCAGGAACTCGCCGTCGCCGTGGCTGTAGCGGCGGCCGAAGCACAGGGCGCTCATCACGTTGGCCACCGCCACCACCAGGACGCGCGAAGGGTCGAGGAAGGCGCCGCCGGCGCTGCCGCGCACCAGCAGCGCCACCAGCGCCCGCGCCTCGCCCACCAGGTGCCGCTCCAGCAGGCGGCGGGTGGCGGGGCTGCCCGTGGAGAAGGCCCGCACCGTGGCGTGCGCCGCCCGGCGGTGCAGCTTCCACAGCTCCGAGTAGCCGCCGAAGGCCAGGCTGCGCCCGCCCGACACCAGGCGGAAGGAGGGGAAGGGCGGGCGGCCGGCGAAGGCGGCCCCCTGGCGGACGAGGGCCTGGCGGATGGCGCGCTCCCCGTTCAGCACCACCACGGGCCAGCGCCCCAGGCGCAGCTGGAAGACGGCGCCGTAGGTGCTGGCCAGGCGGGCGAAGGAGAGGTGCGGGGCGCTGCCCAGCTGCGCCGCGTTGCCGATCAAGGGCCAGGGGAAGGGGCCCGGCGGCGCCCGGCGCTGGCCCTGCCGCCGGCGCTGCTGCTGCTGCAGAAGGAGCTTGGCCAGGTGGATGGCGGCGAGCAGGCAGAGGAAGAGCAGCAGGGAGCTTTGCAACGGGGGGATGCCGCGCAGGGCTTCCCCGAGGCTCTCCAGGGCCATGCTGCAAGGGAAAAGGAAAGGGAAGGGTCAGCGGGCAGCGACCCTGCCCGAGGCTGGGAAGCGCCCCGTCGCCCGCAGACAGGGAAGAAGCAGGGTCTCCGACGGGGCGTGCTGGCGTGGCGGAGGGCAGCGCAAGCAGCCGACTCGGCACTCAGAGTCGGGGAGCTACGCGCTCCTTTGCCTGAAGCCCGCCCGGATCCTCTGCGAAAAACAAGGCATAATCGATAAACAAATGGCAAGCGGTCAAGATCATATTTGGCGGCGAGGCCGCTGTTCTTTGCCCCCACGGTAGGGAAAGTTTGCAGCAGGGGATCCAGAAGGTCGCGACTGAGGGAGGCAGGAGGATGCGCTTGCCTGTCATCCTCCGCAGATGCAGACAGCTGCCGTGCGCCGGAGGCAGGTTCATCCCGGCACTGCACATCGCTCCTCCTGTCGAAAGAGCCCCTGCGAGAAACGGGCTCCCTGTGCTGCCGTCGGAGCTTCCCGCTGCTCCGGAGAGGAAACCTCCCCACATGGCGACGGAGCCCCCTCTGTCCCGAGACCTTTCCCTCCTCCGCGCACCTTCGTGCCCGTCGCGGCAGCGCAGGCTGGCGGCCGGCAGCCCCGGGGATGGGCTGCGGAGGATGCCTGAGGTCTCGGCGTGGCCGAGTTGACTGGTCCCGCTTCCCATCCCTGAGCCCGGGGACCACCCGCTCCTACCGTTTGCTCCAGCCTTTCTGATACAGCGAGGGGAATAAGGGGTGAAATAAATGGCCTCTTCGGGCGCCTATAGCAGAACTGACCTGTTGCACGCTGGTTGCATCCGAGACCTCGGGAAGGATGGAGAGGAGCCGGGCAGCCGGCGGCAGCTCTAACGGGCAGCCCTGGGAGGAGTACAGCGACGGCGACGTTCAGATCCCAGCCTCTGGGAAACTCATTAGGAGCCCCAGTTCCTGTCACCCGGAGCTTGGCAGGTCATGTGCAGGCAAATGCCAATTGCACCCGATCCTAGCGCAGAGTTATTATCACCTTCCCAGCGCTTTAACCCTTCGGAGCTCGCCTCGCTGGCAGCCACCTGCCCGGTGCAGCCCCGCGGACCGAGGGCGAGCCGGGCCTCCGTCCCCTCCCTCCTACCCGCCTGCTGGGCTGCGGGGACGGGACGGTCCCCAGCCCGCTGCAGGGAGTGAGGGCGAGCGGTTCAGAGGGCGCGGGGAGAACGGCCCGCTGCCCCCGGGCTGAACGGGAGCTGGAGCAGCCGCGCCTGGGCGCCTGGCATTGGTACTCGCGGCTTTAAATCCGCCAGCATCCGCGGTGCGCGGTGCGGTGCAGGCGTGCCGCAGTTAGCTCCGCTAGCCCTTCCCCTGGCTTGAGGGGTCGCAGCTATTTGCCAGCTGCCCTTGGGCCCTCGCCAAGTGGAGCGGCTGAGCCGCGGATGCTTTTATGTCCCGGGCCGAAAGTTTTAGCGGAGGAGGTGCCGGGAGGGGAGCGGGGTGGCGGGCGGGCTCGCAGCCCTCTCTGTCGGCAGGCAAAGTCGCGCCTGCATCTTGGGGGCTGAGGAAGCCGGAGAGCTTCCCCTCCTCCGCCTGTCGCCTCCCCGTTGCGTGCCGAGTTTGAATTGCGTGAGCCGGGGCTGGAAAGCCTCCAGCCATCTCCTCCCCGGGCCCCTACCCCTCCTCGCAATACCTGACACCGGCTTGGGGGGAAGGAGGCAGGGAAGCGCGGGGCATCTCGCACTCCGGCCGGCCCCGCTGCCCCCCAGCCTCGACCCGCGCTCGCTGTTCTCGCATTCACGGTGCTTTTTTACTCTTAAATTTGGAACCTCCACCTGCCCCGGGAGAGCTGGCGAGTGGCGTGTGGGTGCGGCGCTCCAAGCCCCCACCCGCGGACTTTCTGGCAACCCTGGGGGAACCGGGGCTGCAAAACCCCCAGGCATCGAGGAACCTATTCCCTGAGAAGTCAGAAGGCTCTTGCTTTGTTGTCGTCGTTTTTGCTGTACCAAGCAAAATTTTAAAATACGACGTTTATTTCAGATTCTCTAAAGTCACGTCATGAGAAGAGAAGAAAAGAAGGTGTTTTGGTAGCATTTAGGGATTAGATGAAATTAGGTGCTGGGAGTCAGCCCAGCTCAGGGTGTGAACCCAGGTCTGGCCAGGCTGCTACTGCTGCTGTCTTTGCTAAGAAGTGTCATCCTGGCTGCTGTCACTGTCCCAGGCTTCTCCAGTCAGCAGTACTACCTGTTGTTCAGACTAGCATCAGCCACATCTCCCCATGTGCTTCAGATCACACTTTGCTTCTTCCTGACATTGTCAAGTGACAGAGGTGTCAAAACCACTTTTCCCGAGCAGTGCCAGAAAAAGTAAGCTTCTCTCTTCCCAGCCCTAGCTCGGGGGTGAACTGGAAGGATCCTGCAGTCCAGCCTAGAACATGGCCCAGCTTCAAAGAGGAGCAAAGATAGCTGCATCCCTAAGGCATTAAGGTTAGGGCAAGCTTGGAAAGAGACTAGGAATTTTGATCTCTCCATCACTATTGGAAGGCTGAAACCAAATTTCACATGCTGTAACCACTGAGATGTGGCAAAGTGGCCTGTCCCACCCTGATGGCCATTCTTCCCTCTTTTCATCGGTCACATGTCAAAGAAGAGACATGGGCTTCTCCCTGCAAAGAGTGTTCTGGGCACTGGATCTGGGTGGTAAGGACTGGCTTGGATCAGCTGCTTGAGCTCTGTATTATAGTCCTGGGCATTTGCCATTGCCAGGAGGTAAATTTACCTTTTTCCTGGTGACTGTGGTAAATAGTTGCCTAAACCACAGGCATTGCAGCTCTTATTAGTAAGTCCCTAAATGCTTTCTTTGATGCAGCACTTCAACTAGTTGTGTTGCAAAGTGTGAGATTGCTTTCTGGAGCAAGCAGAGCAGATTACCTTCCAGCTCCCATATAAATGTGAATTTATAAAGAAACAGTGTTCCCATAGTGGCCAAACTGGTTGCAGTTGATAAGAGGAAGAACACCTCAGCATGGGGATGCCGGAGATGACATCCTCCAAGTGGCCCTGCACCCACCTCACTGCTTCTCAACCATTCAGTGACTGAGCGTGGGTCCAGTGCACTGGACGCTTTGCATCCTACTGACATTTTTTCTCACTATCAAACTGCAAGTGGGATTGCTTCCTGGCTGCTAGCAGGCAGTGCAGAGGAAGGAGCACATTTCCACTATTACGAGCTGCAGCTTCGTGATTCATAGCCTGATCTGAGGATTACAAGTCCTGGTGCATTTAAGAAAAAATTTTTTTTTCTTTTTGGTTTTCAGGAGTTCTGTTGCTATTAGATAGGAGAGAAAAATTCATCTATTTTAGATGTTTTGCTCTATTGTGGTAGTGCCAGGTGGTTCCCCTGTACTATGTGCTGTACAACCAGGATATTTACAGTCTTCCCTTACTATTGCATCTGTTATGGCCTGGGTATTTTGACTGTATGCAATGAATGTTCACCCTTTTTTCTAGGCTCTGATTCTATATGACCTTGATTAGTCCCTTACAATCAAGTATAGCTTGAGTGAAGCATTTTATCACACCAATGAATGCAGGCAGTGAGTGATCAGGCTCTTGGTCTCATATATTCCACAAATTGCCCTCCTGCCTACCTCTTTATTTACTCTTCTAGTTTCTTGAAGTTTCATCTTGTTCTTGAAGTATAGGAGTTCAAAATTGCTCTTGTGTAATGCGTGTTTCTTTTTTCCCAGTTTTAGTGACTTAATTGAGGTGCGGGTCACTGAAGCCAGTCCCAAATTCCTGAATCAAAGTTAGTTTTGTTAGGCATTGAAGGCTGAAAACGTACATCACCTAAAATGAATTGTTTGTGAGGCCTAGAAAGCCTTCCTTGATGTAATATATGGAAGAGAAGTTGAAAGGGCAGAAGTGGGTGGGTTTGGGATTAAGGGAAAGGAATTCAGGCCTAATCTGTTAAAAATCCTGATAGATTTGACAGGAATGCCAGACGGAGGGAGTTGGCAGAGTCTGGGGGGACATCAGTACCTCTGTAACTCTGAATTAAGGTACTTTATGTGTGTGGATGAGAGTCCTTCTTGTGGAAGTAAAAGTTTGATAAAGGAGGAGAAATTACACAACCTGGAGTGTCGTCACTTGCTCCTTGAGAGGGAGTTTTTATCTCTCTGCTACAGTCCCCCCTTTTCCAAGAAAAGACCTTAACCCTTACAAGATTTTTTACAAGTGTTAGGAATTACCTAAATAAGGGTTTGCAGACTCAATTCTCAGTTTTCCTTCTAACTATGGCAGGCATTGTCCTTTCTTTTGGACACTGGCAAGGTGCTCATAAATCCTTATGAACAGCAACTGGAATTTCTCAAGAACTTGACCTTGTCCCATTTTTCCTTACTTCTTCCTTTTGCAGCTTTCCGTGGAGAGCCCTCCCACACTGGGTTTCTCTGTCTCTTTACTATACCTGGAACTATGTATCTTTTCTTCCTCTCTCTTAATTTTACAAAATCTCAAGGTGGACTATATGACAGCTGAGCAATGTTTTATCCTGGGATTGCTTCATTACAGAGTTTGTACAAATTATTTACAGTTTATAAGGTGATCCAAGCCGTTCTTCATTAAATAATCCCTTGACAATATTGTTGCTGATCGTCTGTTTCTGAGTGTTGCACAATACTATATAAGATGAAGAAACAAGTATCGTAACTGTAAAACACAAATCACTTGGAAACTTAAACAAATGCAACTTCCTATTCTTTCAGCCTGCCTAAAATTGTACAGGCATTCGGTACCTCTGTACATTGTACAGGCATACGTTCCTCTGGAGTTTGACTAATCTCAACAACGCTGCTGTAAATCAGGAAAATCACCATCAAAACAATCAGATTACAACCAGAATGAGAATCTGTAAATCCCTGTTTTTACAACAGCTCAGATTATGTTTACAGTGCAATCCAGCACGATGCAGAGTTACCACTGCACTTCAAGTTTCCAGGAGCAGAAGAACCGCACCAGGCACTCAGTCCAGACCCAGTGCCATACAGTGCCAGCTCAGCAGCATCATCTGTGCTTGTTGCTCTGCACCACGTAGATGTGCCTGCTTGCTTGTGCTTATCTACAGCACACTGAGCTGCTCAGTGTTAAAACTAACCTGTGACGGGGATACCATGAGTGTGGATGATAATGAGATCGTGTCTGATGCATATTCCAAGTTTTGTCCAGTTTGGCAGCTTTCTTGTCATGCCAAGCATGAGATGTAAGAAAAATACAAGGAGCCACATCCTCAGAGCACTGGGCATACATAGGATCCAGCTGTAGCTCTGTGATTCAAGGTCATATATTTAGGCCACTCACTGTGTCCTAAAATAAAGCATTGGCGGTGTGCTTTTTAAAGCATATGTATTTGTGGTTACATAGCACATTCTTAACCTTCATTAACTTGCAACTTTTCTTGAACTTTCACTTTTCCATGCATTCCCACTGAGTTCCCAGCTCACAATTTCAATTCTTCCTTGTTATTGAAAAGCCTAAATTGGGCTCCTAATTCTGAGCCAAATTCCCCCAGCTGCTGTGGGAAGGCAAGAAACCTCCCAGTACTTGCTAGAGCTCAGCTTGGTGCTGATCTGAACTGTGGCCTCTCCATCTGTTCGCATTTTCCGTGTTACTTGCAAATTAAGGGCCTACATTGTGGTCTTCTTCCACACAGGTAACACATAGGTATGATTACAGAAAATGAGGACATAGCATTATGCTTAATTCATGCATCAAACTTGATTATGAAGTTGTAATTTTGCATTGCCGAATTCCTACAATATTTCTTACCATAGTTTGCTGTCTTGACAGCACTACATGTATCCACATGGCTAAGTCTTTCCTGAGAGAAAAACAGTGAGCTGGTCACTTTGTAGCTACCCTTTGAGAAGGCTTTTTAAACTGTCTTCTGCTACAAGGCAAAAGAGCAAAATATAATTTACACACTGTTGGGCATTAATTAATGACATTTTTGGTGTGTCTTTGTATTTATATTATATAAATGCTCTATATTAAACTACTCTGAAAGAACTGCTCTGAAGAAGATGGACGAAACAGCAACAGTGAGGGAAGTTTAGCTACTGCTCAAGATGTGCGTTATTTTATCCATCCTCAACCCATGACGTGGGCAAACTGTTGTGCCTGCTCACTCTCCTTCTGGAGCAAAGGAGTTTACTGGGGCATCTGGCAACTTTCCATCCTCACACTGTTTCTGAGGTTTGCAGAACCAAGAACTGGTTTGCCAAGATCCATCTTTATTTTGAAATACAGAAAACTTACAGTCTGTGTGATGTGCTAGGTCACTCTAAAGCTTAAAAATAATAACATTGCTTAGGGCAAATATTGTTAACATGTTAGCAAACAGTAATATTATATTTCTCATCTGTTTTGCAGACTTTATTGCGTGTTGTATTAGTAGTGGTGACACAAAATTTGGAGTTTGCTCGCTTTACTAACTCTTAAAAGTTTAGGAAATGCCAGTGTGCTTCTATGCTCAAGTGTAGTGGCGGATGCTTGGTCAAAGCAGCCCTGTCCTACATATGAAAACAAAGTCTACCTCACACTCACAGGCAGAACCATATTTTGTAATTTTGAGGATTTTGAAGATTTACCTGTGAAGTTCTTCAAAGTCTTTAATACAGATGTGCCAAATATTAGTTTTCAGAGTTTGGAAATTTGTCCAAATTTGAGTGAATTACCAAGGGAAGAGCAAAAGGCACAAATGTGGGAGAAAGGACATTACCTAGACAGACGTCAAGTCTGCTTTACAGCTTCAGACTACAAAGCATTTCAAATAAAAAGACTTGTTTTAATAGGAGCATGCTTTCCTTGTTCTCATAAATGAGTTCAATTGGTTTTGTACTGAACATTTCTAAAAATTACAATGTGAAACATGGATTTTTTGGGGATAGAAAATTTCAGGTCAGATGAATAAAGTTAGACAAATTTCTAAGTAATGGAGATCTGGAGTTTCCAGCTAAGGGTGCGCTGTACAAATAGACACCATGACTCTTCTGCACAGAGAGAGAAGTTAGTGAAGCACAGATTGTGTGAAGAAACTTACAGCTCTTTGATGAGAACATGGGTTTTCCTATCTTGTGTCCTAGGTGTCTCAGACGTTGATTTGCTGAGCCCATGAATGTAGAGCTCACCACTTCCCAAGCAATAATTTCCCATGATAGAAATATTGGTCATTTGAGTCCTTCAGTTTGTATTGCATGTGTACCACTCTTTGGTGCTTTGACAGCAGAACAACTCTTTACACACAATTTAAGCCCAGTAGCCTCTATAGCAATCCAAGTTGAATTTCAGATTTCTCCTTCCTTTGGAGAATAAACCTGGTTACGTAGTGGGGAATGCAGGTCTGATCTAGGTAAGGGAGCTGCACAGATACGTGAGCATTACTTTGTCCCCTGTCTTGCTGCTTAAGGGTGTTCTTGGATTGGGCTGCAGACAGCCAAGAGTACTTCAGAAAGTGATGCCAGTATAGTGTGTGTACGTATATATGTGTGTATATATATATATATACACACACATATCTCTTTTGGAGATTGTGCACATTCAGTGTTTTCACTTGTGCACATTCAGTGTTTTCACAGGGCTGGCAATGTGGATCTCACCTGTTTGGGCTTCAGTTCTAACTTCTGAAAAGCCTGTTCTGCTTACCTGCATGCTGAAGTGGATACACCAAACATGTTTGCACAATTAGGCATGGACTCCATAGGGTCTGGCTATTGAAATTGTGGGTTGAAATTGTGTAACAACAAATTTTTTAGCATTAAAAAAAATATCTGTAGTACTGCTCTTTTCAGGTTTTCAAGTGCTCTGAGATAGTATGTGGTGCTGACCACAAACTGATTGTCAACTTGGTAGCTGAACCAAACAGGAACACAACACTTTGTACTTCATGGGGGCTTTCCCTAGCTTTTAATCACAAGGAGACAAGCGTTTATCTGGGATTTCCCAAAGGAGATTCATGTCACAGACCTAAGAAATTTCATGTCGGTCAAGGATTTACTTGTAAATGTCACCCCTTAGATAGCTTTCCTCAAATGAGAGAGGGAACATGCTCACTCCCCTTCCCCTTTCCATTACTGCAGGTCAACACAATGGTGAATACTATTTGTGAATAAAGCTGCAGAGCGATAGATTTCCCACCAGAAACAGTGGTTCTGACTACACTGGCTTTGCTGAAGTATCCTGTCAGATGGAAATGTGTGAATCCAAACCAGGACCCGCAGTGATTTTGTTGCTGAAGCTCAGCTGAGGAAACATTTGCACATCCCTCTGCAGCAGAGCATTCTTGGCTTCCTCTGCTCTGTTGTGCAAGGCCTTGGTGTATTTGCCTCCAGCGGTAACTGCATTTCAGTGGTAAATGAAATTACTCAAATTCTAGGGACTGGGATGTATGTGGGTAATACTCTAGCCTATACAATTATTCATGCGCTTCCCTGGGGTATGGGAAATGGGAGTTGTTTTTTTGCACATGTTTTAATTTGAAGAAAGACATGGAGAAAGTATATTCAAACCAAGAGGATAAGGGAAGCTCCCTTTGTGGTATCTGTGGTCAGTGATGAAAAACTGAGCTTAGGAGATTTTTATGTTATTCCATGCAAAGGCTGCAACCTTGATCAAGGCAGATGACAGTTGATTCTTCCTGTAAGAAAAACAAATAATAATAAAGATTTCCTCTAGCCCTCAGTTAATTCAGCAGGGAGAGAAAACACTCTTGACACATACAGATTGCTCCTAGCATTTGGAAGCAAACCCCAGGAAGTGTCTGTTTCTGAGCCATTCAGGTCTTCTAACCTTCAGCAATGGCAGATCAAAGACCACAAGGGAAACAGACTGCAGGTGCCAGTCAGGGCAGGTTTCGTCTTGTCGCAGCACTCCGGGAAGAGGCATTTGCTAATGTCTGTTAATCTCATGGCACGCCAAGAGAGAAAGACAGACAAAAATTGCCATAAATTCTTGCCTTTCCCAAGCAGCCCACACCCAGGCCCAGGGTGGCTGCACAAAGGCTTGCTGGCTGCCTCCAGAAGGGAGAGCAGTGCAGGAGCCCGTGTCCAGCTGGGGCAGCGTTGTGGATTCTGGGGTCACCCTGCGGGGTGCTGGTTCTGTCAGGAAGTAGGGGATGAAGCAGTTGCAGAGGAAACACCGCACTGGAGGTACAGCCTCATTGGCAAAGGTGAAAGCAGCAGTAGCTGAGACCATGAAATCAAAGATCTGGCAAAGAAGAGAACCCACATCCAGCTCTACCACTGTCCTCTTCAGTAGAAACACTCTCACCCTACGGCCAAGGAGGAAGCGTAAAATGTTGTGTGGCACCGTGGAGAAGAAGTAGCAGCAGTGGAGGTAACAGGGTGCTTTACCAGATGCAGGGAGAAGGCAGCATTAGGCACAGCTTGGGGCGCTCTAGGGGATGGCTTTGGCCAAAAGCCAGGTTTGCCCCTGTCTTTCTTTTGAGGTGTAAATGGCATGCAAGCAGGCCCCTCTCAGTGGCTTCCCTGTGAAGATAAATAACCTGATTCCCCGGTTATTATCCCCCTGCTCTCCTCCCCTTCCCTCTGACTGACTTTGATTATTGTAACTTTACATGCGCTTTTAATTTGCGTGCAGGCAAGTACAAAGGCACAACCGGATATACCTGTTATTTGCCAATGACCTGAAAGAATATAGTTTATGTTAAGCCTTGGGTTATGGTAAGGTTTGCACGCGATTCCTCAATATACATGCTGCAGGCAACTGATGGATGGAGGTGATGGAGGGTGGAGGAAAGTTTTAAAGTGACAGAACCTGATTTGGTTGCTAGTTAATCTACCAGTTATGTAAAGGCCTATAGTGCAATTTTGAGAAGAGCCCAAGTCTTGCCCTCTCTTCAGGCAAGGAAAGCATGATCACGTTATCCGGGCTGTAGTTTGTTCATGGCTGCTGCTGCAACCAATCTCATGAAAGATTTATGAAAATTAAGCAAAAAAGGCAGGTAGGATGTTTACACTTCCCTGTTTGTACATACTCTGGCATGGCAGTGAGAAGATTGAAGCTACAAATGAGATGATTCCTGGCAATGGAGTCAGCGCTGAGTGTGTAGGGGTGCAGCACTACTGAGTGTGGGCACCTGTAATGGAGAGGCGATCCACATTTTGTTGTATGGGTTTCATTTCCCTCACACTGCTTGGAGAAACTTCATTTGAGCTAGGCTCTCTTAGTAAGATTTAGAGAATATCCACCACTCATGGGCTGCCTGGTCCTGCAGGAGAGGAAGAGAGAGTAGTTAGTCTTGTAGTTACAGCAGAAGATTGCGAGGAGATGGGGGGCCAGGTGCCGAGCTTGCACACTAACTTGCTCTCCCTTGAAAGTAACCACAGAGAAAGCCTAGTGATAGATTTTTTTAAAATTGTTTCAGTAATTCCATATCATATTAGCTAGGTCTTCAAGCAGAAAGGAAGTGTTTTTATCTGTCAGGCAAGTAAATTAACCTTGAGGACTGAAACTTGAGTGGTTTTATTGCTGGTATGAGTCGTAACGCAGTGTTAAAGGCTGCACCAAAGGTCTTAATTAGATATTTCATTTCGAGGTTCAGGAAAGGGAAAGGATCCTGTTCATTCTTAGCACCACCTCTTATCTCCAGGGAAGTGGGAACAACATGAGTTAAATGCAGTTTTCTGGGACTTAACGGGACAACTTTGCTACTCACACTTCCCTCAGAGACAGTGGGACAAGGTACAGAGAGTCAAGTGCTACTCTTACAAATGAGGCCATCACAAAATGATCATTAAAATAACAAATGGTTACAAGGGCACCGTGTAAGTTTGTTTCTGGACATAAGCACATTTAATCTTTTCTGTGCCTCAGCTTCCCCATAAAATTGGGAGTTATAATAATGTGGGGATCTACTCAGTATCCCTTCTACTGTTCTCTAGCTTGTTAAGATAGACTGTGTACAGCCAGCATCCAGAAAATGATGTTTAAATTTGCAGGATCGTGATTGAGGGACTGAGATTTTACTCACTTTTAGGTCAAACAAACCAACGCCTTCCATCTTCACAAGTTCATAGTACAGAAGGCAGCCATGGTTCACTTGTGAAAGGCATTTATCTGAAGCAGTCTTGAAAAAAAATATATGCTTTTCTCATCTCTGCTCTATTTCTTGATTCCCGTTTTCAGCCCTCCAGCTTATCTGCCCTTTTGAGGAACTGGTTTTATTTAAAAAGTTCTTCTTTTCCTTTAGTTTAGTGTTCGCTGTCATGTTTTTTAGTTCTAAGCATCCAAAATACCTAATACTTTTGCATATCTTTGTTGTTATTCTTCACCATTTGACTTGATACTTTGGCTGAGTGTAGAAAGTAACAGCAGCTTCTCAGAGGTCATAAACTCTTAAAGACACAGTTGGTCTTTCTGTGGTCAGTGTATTTCTAACAGCAAAACGTTTTAGAACAGAACTTGTTCAGATGAAGAAAGCTTTCCATTTTGTTTAAAAAAAACCCCACATAAAGCACTTCATAGCCTGATCTTTAAATAAGTTTAACAAAATTATCTCATGTTGTTGTATGTACTGATGCACAAACCAAACCTTTAAAGTATTCTGTGCTCAAAAAAAAGTGTAAAGCTATCTGCTCCCAGCCCTGGAATAAAACATTGACAACAGCAAACCCTGTTGTGACAGGGTTAAACAGCCAGGAAAGGGTTACAGACTGCCTGCTTGTCACTTGATTCAGAAGGGGTTTAAATGAAGATGTGTGCCCTTTTTCTGGCATGGAAAGCCTGGGAGCCCCTGCAGCTGGTTTTGGATGAGGGAATAGCTTTGCTTTGTGTTACTTTATGAATTTGATGTTTAGATAATAAACTGTATCCTGGAGCGAAAGCTGAAGAAGACTCGGGTATTTCTGTGCCTTGACCTTTCCCTTTCCCCTGGGCAAGAAAGCCCACCAGAGCACAGGCTGTGAAAGAGCATGTGACAAGCACAGTCAAATATATTTTCCTTTTCTTTTATTAAAGTAATCCTGGTTTATGTTTTCAAAAGAGAAGTGTGAAGAGGCAGGTATGAAGAAGATGTAAAGAAGCAACAGGCCCACGTTTCACTTGTACTTGCAAGAGAAAGTCCTACTGAAGATAGTGGGGCTTTTGATGAAAGTAGAGTGACTGAGACTGGTTCAGTGGTATTTATCTAATACTCAGCACTTGCACTGCTCATGTCGCAAAGCAGTGAGGTATGTCTTCTGTCTGCTGAAGATTTTGAACTCCTGGGTAGGAAACCTGACATTAGATCAGGAGGACAAACCAGCAACTGTGACCTTCAACAGGATAAGGATCACAGTAATGAATTCCAAGTCTGAAGCAGCGCACACGTAAAATATGGCAGCAGTAACAACCTGCTGCAGAGTTCTTCAGCGTTGCTGCTCCCGTAGTGGGCAGAACGCTGCCTGCACGGCCCTCACTGCTGTTGAGGTGGAGTGGAGTGGGTGCAAAACGGTGTGTAGTTCCAGGTGTGAGAGAGGAAGGAGATACAGATAGTCCCAATAGGTATGATTAAGCCATAGTTTCAGCACACAAACCATTTCACCATTTATCACAGCTGTGTAAAAGGTGATGGTACCAATCTTAAGTAGTTTTTTGAGGCAGATTTCTTAAAATGCTGAGAAAAGTTTTGAAAAGTGTTGATAAACTCAACATTTGCTAACTCATCCTCTTGACTTAAGCAGCATACCTTTCTGTAAATTATTCCAGTTAAGAGAAATAATGGGACACTTGGTGAAAGGCAGTATTTCCACATTGATTCAAATTAGAGGGAAAGGCTTTGGCAGGCTGCAGGTGCAGGGAACAGGCTTAGTATCCCAAGTGATTTGAGTGCACTACAGGGGATACGAACAATATAATGTAATAAAATGAGGGCTGGATACCAACAATATAATGTCATAGAAGTGCAGAGGACTAGACACAAATGAGGTTGGTTCATTGTATCTATGTAATAGTCGCTATTTTCAATGCCAATGCCCCTAAGTGGCAACCATGCCTGAGAAGGCAGCCTTTGCACAAGCACCAGAGAGACTGGTATCAAGATAGATCATAAATTAAACAGAAAGTGTGGAGATACTGCAAAAGGCAGATGTCAGTCTACAGTAGATAAGGAGCAGAATAATATGTAAGACATGGGTGGTGACGGGGCTCCTCCTGCCCTGATGAAGTCTCAGCAAGGGAATTCTGTTGAATTTAAGTGCTGTATTCAAGAGACATGTGGACAGAGTGGAGGGGGATAAGATCAGAGCAGCAAGAACTATAGCCAAGTTTAAGAGAGGAAACTCTTTGGCTTGCTTAGGCTGGTAAGACTTTGTTTTTTAGGTGAATGTTATAAAAAGTAAGGAGGACCGTGGCTTTTTTCTAGTTCTAATGGATGTATGGTCAAACCTCACCAGAGTATTATAGCAGATTTAAACACTAGGAAAAACTTTGTACCAAGACAACAGAGAACTGACAAAGGTTACCCATTGGAGGTTTTATCAAGTTAAAAATTTGTTTCTCCACTGTCATCAACGTGTACGTGGTTTTACCTGTTTTAATGGGAGTGAATGAGGTAGACTGTGGCCCATTTCAGGATTGTTATGGCCTGCGAAGGCTTTGCATGTTTAAGTGGAGCAGGGATGATGGTGTCCCTGGCTACTTTCATGCACTTTAATGCACTTTCACCAAGCAGTGCAGGTGGAAGACAGCCAGGGAGCTGCCTATTCTATGCAAGCCCATACACATCTTCTCTTGCATAGGTCTGAAGATGAGTCTTCCTAGTGCTGGTAATGCCGCTTGTATCTGAGTGCTTTTTCAATCCTGACAGCTGACAGCACTGTTAGACAATTTTACTGTTACTTTTAATGTTCACATTGATGATCATTCCTCCTTTCTGATAATGTTAACAACTTCTTCATTTAACTCTCCTTTAAGCCCTTATTTCTTGGAAGCCAGCAAATCAAACCAGCACACACACACATCTCTGGCCAGTTCTTTCCCAGCACACTGATCTACAGGACCTGTGGCTGCATGCTAATGCTACTTCAGTGATCTGGTAGAGCATTAGAGCACTTAATCTGACAGTTTCCACACTTTATGCCAGATATGTAAGTAGATCCGATACTCCTAAGAGCAGTATGAAAAAAATCCTACCTAGTCTGGAATAAAGTCTGCATAGGTGATCATATCTCTTCAGAATATTCTGGACTAAACTGACTTGACAGAGAGTTTCTAGCAGTTTTACATAGCCTGGTTTATTTTAGATTGATATTCTAAGTATACTTGCCTTGTGGAATTGTGTTATCGGGTTGTAGCCTGACTTGTTCTGTATGGTGGGTAACTCTTATTCTTCCCTCAAAGTCAGCTGAAATTATTATATCGGTATTATTATTATTATTATTATTATATTTCAGCAGGTAAGAATGTGGATTCTGATTACTAAGCCTTCTGTTTACTAAGCCCTAAAACCAGCTAAGTGGTTTTAACACACTCCTCCTTGACATATTTTACTCTACAGCATCCTTGTTACACATTACAGCATGAATTTTCAGTGGGCTCTTCATTATTTGCTCTTGATTTAAGATCTAGACAACTGTACAGGTTACACAGCAAAACAGTTTGCAATCTGGGATAAGTATCTCTGTCAATCAATTGTACTAAGTTACAGAGGAGAATCTAAGTATAAATTACCTCTAAATTCCAGCCAGCATCTGAAATGAATCACCTGGGGATGCAGATGTATTTGCATAAATGTACACAGATCACAGTGATAATGATGTGAATAACATTTTTTGTGAGGTAATCACAGACCCTTTTGCAATTACTCCTAAGCATAGCAGTATAGCACACTTGTGAAGTAGGTAATTATTAAAATTCCATTTTAGAGAGGAAAAAACAGAAACAACATGATTAGGGACTTTCCAGAGGCCATCCCTGAATTTTTTTACTTGCTTGGCAGTAAAATAAAATTTAATTACTCCTGTTCCTATACTTCATCTGCAGACTCATTTTCCTTTTTGATACTTTTGCTTGGCATTGCCTGTTACCCCTAATATCTTTTTACATTTAAGCAGACCGTCACGACGTGTTCCCACTGGTAGATAACTTTTGACAGATATTTTCCATCTTACTAAACAAATGTGACAAAAAACCCAAAGCATCTTCTATACCAGGAGAAATAAATACATCACCCACTTCTGTTGTTTCCCAATTTTTATTTTTTTTTTTTTTACAAACCAGTCCTGTATTAAAATCAGTTAGGCACTACACTCACTTCCCTCTTGATCCCAAGTGATGAAGCTGACTGATGACACTAGCTTACTCTACTTGAAACATTTTCCTGGCACCTCTTATATACTCTTTTGGGAAATCCGGCACAACCCACAGATTGAAAACACCAAACATGGTAGAAAAATACCGTAGCAAAAAATAGCCAACTCCACACAGAGTCAGGGAATGCATCTTTTATTACATCTGTTAGGTGTCTCCTGGGACCAATGACTCCAGATCATGGGAAAAGAAACTTGTGCCCAGCGACGTGCAGAGACTTGGAGCCACAGCTTCGCTACAGATGTGCCGCCCACAGTACTAACAACATGCGTGTGTGAGCATTCAGAGGACACAGAGCTCCCTATGTCATGTCCCCACACGCAAGGTGGAGAAGCCTGGGAGGTCAAATGGCTGAAAACTATGACTGGAAGTGGCAGAGGTGGGGTATTGAGCTGCAGCCATGGAGGACTGGGGAGTATCAGCTGGGATAACACAGCCCACCCTGCTGCTGCCAAGCCCAGATCAAATATGCCTATAATGCTTTGAACAGAAGTATGTCTGAGCTCTCTTGAAAGCCTCTCCCAATGGACATCCCACTTTGTCCTTTGATAGTATGTCTGGGGCTTTGTTGCCCTTTCCCAAATGTCATGCTTCAGATTTCCTTCTTGCAGTTTAGGCACATAACTTGTTATCCATCAGGGATCCAGAGAACGTGTTTGTCTGTCTGCAGCCTTTTATAGATTTGAAGTCTGACATGGTGTCTCCCCTCAAACTTCTCTAGATGTAGCTTTCCAGCCTCCTCGTAGATTATAGTTCCCAGATGTATGGCAATTCTTGTTATTTTTTTTTTTTCCAAGCACCCTGCTATTGCTCTGTATTATTCTTCAAGCCAGAGCCTAAAACTGGACAGAGTATCCAAAAAAGGAGGCATAAGCAGAACCAAAGATCTTTTTTTTTTTTAAAGATAAGTCTTGTGGCACACAGCCCCAGGAGTGCTATTTGTATTATCTTGTGACTTGTTTTTCAGAGCAGGAAGTAATTTCTTTTCAATATTATCTGTCCTGCAGCAAGATCTTGTGAGGTAACGAAGGGTTGAAGAAACACAGTATAAAGAATTTATAATAGTTAAATAATGTGGATGTGTAGCCATGTTTAAATTTCATTGGTTTTATTAGTTTATTTTCATAACAGTGTTGTGATAACTGGGAGGAACTCCTGTTCCCATGGGAATGACACGGGGGCTTATATGTCTTCAGGAGTAGCTCTTTGTACTTTAGCAGGAGCTATTTTTATGACCTGGTTGGGAAACACTTTCATTATTCTTGACTTCTCATCTCCCAGCTTGTCTGTTTTGATGCACAGGAAAATACAGCAGTGTCTGGTAGGACTATCTTCTTCCTCCAAGTTATCTTTCATTTATTTCCTTTAATAAATGTCTGTGTCACCTCATCAGAAGCTGTCTCCAGTGACTGTAGACCTAAGACATTTCAATGGCATATCTTTTGTAATTTAAAATATCTGCTCTGTTTTATACAGAAAATAGGAAAAGGGTAATGATGAAAACTGGGCAGACATGCAAGATGCTAATGCAGAGACTGATTCCCACTAGGATTAGTTTCCTCTCTTAATCTGATAGAAGCATAGTTCCCCAAGACCGTGATACATTTCTCTGCTCATAGCTGACATAGAGGCCTCATTTAATTACTGCACATAATTACCAGGCACTTTCCCTGTTAGCCACACAAAATGTGGAATTGCGGTGGGATTTGGCAGAAGTTACAAGGCACTTCCATATCCCAGTAAGGTTTGTCATGTGGTCAGTTCCCACAAATCTTCTCTGGCTTAGCCACCGAGTGGCATTTCCTTTGACTTGGACCTTCTTCAGAGAAGACGGTCTACTGTGTTGACAGTAGACCAGTTTTGCCATGGTATATGCAGCCAGTTCCGTTATTTTCACTAAAAATCTGTCCTATGACCAAGCCCATGTCTTCTAGCATGAGACACATACACTGCAATGAGAACACCAGCTTGAAAAGATTGTTGGTGAGAATGAAGACAAGAATCACTGGGAAAAAAACCATTACACTTAAAAGCACCACAAAAAACTTGGCTATGCCGTGGAAAATTGAAATGATTAAAAAGTGAGATGTGTCATTTTTTTTTCTTCTAGCTACATGCAGCATGTGTTTCCCATGTCTCGTATTACAAGCAAATGTGAACTGAGGGTTTATGATAATACCACCAAGGAAGTATGATATCATCTTCCCCACAGGTGGTAAGTCAGTTTTCCAAGGTGTGTTTACATGGTGTGTTTCAGAGCACTAGCACACACACAGGATACTTAAGCAATATCTATAATTATGGAAGAGTTTGAGGAATAAACACTGTCTAGCCAGGTATGAGCTGTAACACACCTTATGGCAAAATATGTGATGTCATTCATCTTATCTTGATAAATACTTGTTCGGACATGAATTTGACTGAAGTTAAATGAAGATGATAATGTGGTTTATAAATGCACAGCATGTAGATCTTATGTAATAAGACTAGTCATTAATAAGATAAATAGTCTGATAATGCAGAAGCAAATTTGATTATATTTTGACATTTTGAGTCTGTATTTCAGGATACTGGTCTGTTTTTATCAAAGTTGTAAACCACAAGGATAGTAAACGGTACAAGATTACTGGAGGAAAAGTGACAAAAAATGAGTTTCTATTACATGGCCAGCTCGATACTTTTATTTACCTTTTCAGTCTTCAGAGGACTGAATAACCAAAGATTAATATTACTGAAGTATTAGCTGACAAATGTCAGCTAGTACTTCAGTATACTTCAATACTTCAAATACTGACAAATGTGTTCTTTGTGTTTATGTTTATTGATCCACATTCATACAGTTAAACAGGCTGCAAATGGTACTTGCCTGCTAAGTCTATTTGCCATTTGTTATCTTTTACATTGGAAGCACCTATATAAAACATGTGCTTATAAGGTGTGAAATGGAGTAAAACACAGTAACTAGTTCTCTGTATGTCACTTCAGTTTTGGTGCCTGACTCTAGGTCAGATTCACAGCTGTCTTTCTCTAGGACCTGGGATATTTTGGTCAGAAAATGTTACTGAAGAGGAAGGCTTTGTGTCCTATCGCCACTGGAGTCCTGGTCTCTCAATTAGTTTTTCTTCATTGTTTTTCAAAGTCTGAACCCATTCAATTGTCTTAGCAGATGTGCTTGACCACCTACAGCCTTATTGGACTGTTCTCTTTCCTGGCTTTTCATGCTCAGCTATTCATGAAATCTGAACTATGTGTTGATCTCTGAGGCTGTTCCAACTTTCCTTATTCAGAAGAAGAAGTAGGCAGCAGTTCTGCAAAATGTTTGTCTGCATTTCTCTTGGATGCTCTCCTTGAACAAACAGATGAGGCGAGCGTCTGGTTTTATCTGGTTCCCTGGGGGGGCAAGGCAAGCGCAGTACTTGCCAACTGCACATGTGTGTGTGTGTCTTAGTGCTCTGCAAACTGCTTATGAACCCAGTGGCCACCTGGGGCTAGAGAGACAGAGATCCCTGTGGTTCTGGATGTCCCTACAAGCTTCAGTCAAACTGGACAGAAGAGAGACATATTATCTGGGGTTTGTTGACAGGCAGGTTTCATCACAAGCTCACCCTCTAATAGGCACAACTCAACTACGGGGCACAAATCATTAGCTTCACTGCTCACACCACTCCTTGTAGGACTAATGAAAGTGTAGGCAGGAGTGGCATACGTCTCTTGGACAGGAGTAAGGCAGTGTTTTTGTGGGTGTGAAAATCTAGAATCTTATGAAAGACCTTATCAGAGCATATTTCTCCTGTTTTCCGCATCAGTCAGTCAATACATTTGTTTTCTGATTAGTTTATGCATTACAGAGCCCCACAGGGCTTAATGCTGCAGCTACTTTTTATGCGTATATGTTGTTTCTCAGTCCAACTTTCCACTAAAGAGATATAAGGCATTGCTACATCAATCATACTTCAGTGCTCCTTTTTTTTTTCCCTCATGTGTCATGTTCTCCTCTTTCATGCTGTGCTGGAGAGTGAGAATTAATAGCACACAAGTTTTTGATCAAAAAACAATACTGAGCAAAACCAAAGTGATGTTTTGCCTATTTTATTGGCAGCTTTTCATCTTCTGATTATAACCTCTTTTTAGTCTATAGAACTGTAACATTATTGATATTTCTTTTTCTCATCTCCAAGGAGAAGTCTCTAAGTGTCGGTCAGTCTTTAGACATGGCTTTTCCCAGTGGCACCATCAGGCCCAATTAGATCCTCAGAGAGCTGAGGATGGCAGGTCTTCTCAATCCCCATGCCCTCCCAGTGGCATGCACAGGGCCAGAGAAGAGCTGCTGAAGCACCCAGTGCCAAAAGGGACCAGCCCAGGGATGAACAGGGTGCACAGCAGGTATGTGCTACCTTGGCACACCAGTAAAAGTTGGTATGGCATGAGACATGGGCAGTGAGCACACCTCGCAGCAGCACAGGGGCAGGCTGCCTTCTAGGCTAATTTGAGCCTTTTCTAAGGCATTTAGTCTGCATATTTTGGTTATCATGAATATGCATACTCAGGACTTTGACCATTGGCTTGGGTTTCCAAAGCAGGTGGTTTATCTGGTTTGTCACAGTCAGCCCAGGCTTTTTTCCTCATGGCCTCAGTCTAGTCAATCCCAAGTCATGTTTTTGACAGTTGATACAACTTGCTTCTTGCTGGGGCAGCATCAAACTCATCTACAGCTATTACAGGGAGATTTGCTGCTTAAACTCCTGCTCTCTGTCTTTTTGACCACTAACTCTGGTAAAGTCAATAGCGATCCAGATGTAGATGTATTCACTTACCTGCGTTTCTTTATCAAAAATCTCTCTATTTCTGTCCATACACCCTTATTACAATTTCAGAAGTAGCTTAATTGTTTCTAGTTTGATTGAAGCTTTTGGGTTTTGCGTTATAAAACAATATATGAGATCTCCCCAAGACACTGATACTGCTCAAACGGATGAAGTGGCTCTGGGAGGAAAGCTGAAAAAGCCTGAGCTGTAGAGAGTCTACATATTTCAGTTTTTTGAATTTGTGACTCTAAAAAATGTGCATTGCACAAACGAGATATTTGAGTCTGCTTTCCTGCTAAGGATTTTGAGATGAGGACCCTTGCTTGCAGTTTTATATAACTCATTTATGGTAGTTTTCCAGGATTTGTTAATTTTGTATCTGTAATATGGGAAATCAGATTTTGCCGTGAAAAGTATTAAGAAACAATAACATTTTAAATCTGAGTCTCTGCTTTCACTAGGACAAAGCTTGCATTCTCCTTACCCCAGCATTGCAGTGTAATCACTGTTCCTTTTAGGAAACACATTTCTAAGATGGGTTTGAAATGGTAACGTTGAAACCTAGCAATGACTAAAGCAATGCGTTTGAAAGATAATGATTTGTACAAGTCTGCAACATTTGCCATCAGCAATGCTTTAGAGGAGTAAAGTCTCAAACTTGAAAGGAAAGAAGGCAGCACTGGATTTAGAAGCTTCTTAAGGTGACTAAATGAATTACTCATGTTTCATCCCTGACATCTGAGGTGGGAGCTGCTTTTATTAGTGACTGACAGCAGAGACAGAATCACCCAGGAAAGCACCTGATAATCTAATTTACTCATTGCCTTCCTCAACCTTAGAACCTAGAAGTGTACAAGCACATGATTTTCTAATGATGCCTCAAGCTGATGTTTGAAAAAGCCTCACTTTCTCTGGAACATGCCTGGTCCAGCAGTTTGATCTCTGTGTCTTTAGACATTCCTTATCAGGCCTGATGTGTCAGTCCTTTTCTGACTGCAGAGCTTTCCGTTTCCCCTTCTAGCACAGGAAGAGTAGAAAAAGGCTGCTCCTGTCCCCTCCAATAAAGCCAAGCTTCCAGAGAGAGTGAAAAGATTTGAGCTTTTTTGTTTGGCAAGTCATAAGCAAAAGGGAATGTGTAAAATTAGACAACTTAGTAAAGTATTTAGAGCAGTTGGATTTGTTGCTCGTATTACCTTTCTCACAACGCAGGAGCAAGGGGACAGTCAGAGATGAAATATGAGCAATTTCCAAATAGATTAAAGGAAATGCATTATGTAAAGTACAGCTGGAGCTTGAAACTCATTGCCAAAAAAAAGCAACTAGGCTCAGGAGTCAGCAAGACTGGGATGAGGACTGGATACTTCAGTGTAGGGGGAATGTTCAGAGATGCTTTGAAAAGGCTCAAAAACAGGTTTAGAAGGGATGTAAAACCTGAGATGGTTGTGAAATTTGCACAAATCAGCCCTCTTAGCATTAAACTTACAACTTAACACTCTTCATCATTTGATCTTTTGAGCCTATAGGTAAACATACCTGTCAAACTTCATTGGTGTTAAGCAACGTATTAATTTGCCTATGTATAAAGTGAGTGCCTGGCTGCTATGGGGTGCTGCAGGTTCATGGGCAACATTTTGTCAGTGGCTAGTTTGTGTTTTTCCCAATCTTTGGGTTTTCAGTGTCGTCTCCTAGGGAGGAGAATTTAGCTTCTCCTTTTTCTTGAAGATTCTAGGTAGGTGGAGGAGCCTGTTTCCCTGTTGGAAATTTTTGTTTGGGGGATTTATTTGTGCAAATCCTGAATACTTGTAACATCAAGTAAGTTTTAAACGGAGGATTTTTGCAGCTGGTCATTATTGGTATGTATGCTAATTGGTCGCTTCCAGATCTAAGTGCTCCTGCTCCAAAAAGGAGGATTTTTGTACTTGCTGGATCATTGCAGAAGTGGAGATTTATTGATATGTTATTTTGTTCCTGTAAAGATATCCGCCTGCAAGATTCTCCCTCCTAATTTTGCTTCCTCTGGGAAACTGTATGGTCACTGTTTGTCCCTTTCCTGCAATTTTTGTCTGCTCAGGGCATGCCTCTTTTGAATGTAGGGATTGTGTCAAGGAGTGAAGAAGAAATCTACACGTAAGAAAAGGTGAAGTTCTTGTAGGAGACAAAAGACTTGGCTGTTATCCCCATGCCCCCTCTGGTAAGACCATAGGGAAGAGCCAAGAGACAACCCACAGTTGTGTCGTCTCTGTCCTCACGTTGTGAAATCTAGACTCACAAGCCAGAAAATAAGATAAAAGGTTGCTTTGTCACGTGGGAAAAAATATTTAGCAAGCCACAGTGCGGCATTTCAGACTATCTTCTTATTTACTCTTAAAACCGTTTTATTTCCTTCTAAGCTTAGCCATCAAACAACATATCTGAAGGTTTTAAGAAGCACAGTTACCTTTTGCTTTGTAAATAAGAGACTCTTATTCACTTGTAGCTGTCTTTGAGATCTGTTTTTTGATTCAATGGAAAAGTGATGACAAGTGTTGTCATGCAGAAATTAATTCTTTCAGCATAACTGTCCGGGCTCTCGAATGATTTATTCCGTGTAAAGTATTTGGCAAAACTGAAATCTACTTAACCTGTTTAAACAACAAGGGAAAATTATTAAACTAAGCTTTCCACACCACCCGCCTGGGCAATGTGGGTTGGGAAACAGCTCCCTCACCATTACAGCAAGCTGTGCAGAGGCTATTAAACTGATACTGGACAAGGTCTCATAATGCGGAATTTTCTCAGTGAGAAGAATGCCAGCGCTGGTTTTAGGCCAGCACCAAAATCCTTGTTCTCGTTCTTGTTGTTGGTTTTCACTGCATTGGAACACACTGCAGCCTCAAAAACAAAGGTCTTCATTCCCCATATCCATTACTTTGTTCTCATGAGAAGAAACCCGTGTCTGCCTGTTATAATAAACTGATGTACCAGATTATGGTGAAGTTAATCGAAACTGACAGGATAATAGGAGCGACTGCAGCTTAAGTTGCAATAAACTTGTTTGTTTATGGATGGGATTTTGCAACAAAGAAAGTGTTTTATAAATCAAAGAGATCTCTCACCAAACTTACCTTACTGAGGAGTAAAACAACATCTAATAACTAGAAAACAGAGCTGTTCTGACAAAGCCATTTATCTTAATTGCTTTTGAAATAGTTGGTATGTGAGCATTTTGTTTATTTCAGCAAATGCAGCATTGCCATTGTTTAATTCAGTCCCACAGTCCCATATTTATCCCAAATCCTGATGACATGTGAATGCCAAGTTCTTCCCTTCCCTTTTGCTTTTAGTAAGTTTCAGGTTTTTTGGTTTCAGGAAAAACTTGGGCTATCAAATGAGGAGACAAATGCATTTTGAAAATTCTCTTACATATGTAAAAATACCATAAAATTGAAATCGTTATTGTGACTCGGGTCCAACTCATGTTTTTTCATTCTTGGGTTTGTAATTTTATTATTATTTATCAGTCCTGCCAAGATAGATCCCATCAGAACTGCTGTCCTCTCTCCATATGTCCCAGTCTTGATCTCTAATTTGCACCTTGATCATAGGAACAATACAGTAATTATCATCTTTTGGTCACTGTTATTGTGCTAACCACTTTTATGTCTTGTTAGCGAAGGATATGACCAGATTTGGAGATATATGTAGAAAGCACTACCAAGAATTTATGTATCAGTTTATTTGCTACTTCTGGAGAATTCATCTTTCGCTTTTTGATGGATGGAGTGCGAGTACAGCCTTCCCACGTAATTGTGTTTTACCCTTCTCTAAATCTACTGATACTGATTACTGAGTATTTTATATTATTTTAACAACTAAGTATCTTAAAATGTGCACAGCAGAAAGCAGTGGTTTTCTCCCTGATGGATTAAGAAATACAGAGCTATATTAGTATATGCTACATGCTACATGCCACAGCATTCTCCTTTCACTGTAACAGACTATAGATCAGTAATTTGCAACTTGACTACAGGAAAGTTACCAACTCTTACCTGCTGCTGCTGCAGCAGTCACCTTGGCTAACCATATTACCAGAAGCCAGAGGATTTTGCATTTTGATAATATGCAATACACAGAAGGCAGTGTGGCAGAGCTGAGAACTGGTGCTGACACCGTGCCACAGAGCAGCAAATTGTAAAACATAAGAACCGAGAAAGGGAAGGACCTTTTTGATTTTTGCACACCAAACCCTCCAAACATTTCATTTAAAGCCTGTAAAAAACATGAAAATAAGGTCCATTCTTAGATTAGGTCGCTTGCCTTCGTTGCTCCTGCAGCTAGGCCACTCCAGGGTGCTCCCCTTCTGATAGTCAGCTTGGCTGGATCTTCTGCCATGGTGCTCACCCTGGGTATTATGTAGCAGCAACCTAATACCTCAATTTTTCTCTTGTCAGGATAAATTCTTTCAGTTTTCTCTTGCATCATACATTCCCACGCTCTTGCCATCTTCGTGGCCCTTCCCTGCCTGTCTCAGAAGGAATTTATCTTTCCTGAATACACAGATAGCAGGAACTTTATACATCATTGTAACTGAGATTTTACTCATCTGTGACATTAGCAATAATATTGCTGTTACTGGAAACAGCCTTGTTTTTTCTCAGCAACTAATAAAGAGAAATACCTCATCATATTCAGTGTAACACAGTCTAGTTGGCAGGATCCAGGGTAATGTCTGCCTATTTCATATGGTACACTGTAATCACCTCTAAAAATCACTAGCAATAACTCACCTAGCTTTTTTTTTTTTTTTTAATTAATTTTAATTTGATGTTTAAGATTTGTAGTTAAGGACTGGATAAGCCCTGTGCCAACAGGCTTGGTAGCTGCCAGGCCAGATAAATTGGGATAAGGCATAGGCTGTGCTTCTCTGGAAATCAACAGCGAGGTTTCCTCGGGAAGCTCATTCTCAAGCTTACCTGAAGTTAGCACATTACATTTTTATTGCTGTGGTGGTTTGTGCCTATTAAAAATCTCCATTGGAGGGAGCCTGTTAAAACCTGCCAGCAGCTCCTTCCCTTTGGCAGCTTCTGAGCCTGGGGTGCTCTCGGCTTGCTGCTCTGTGACTTTGTAGTGTATGCAACCTGTCCAGGCTTTGATGTAACCCTGCCAAGAACGGGCCACTTTCAAAAATACTTCAAAATAATTTTAAAAATTCTGAATACTTGCATAAAAAGCAAAGTTTTGCATAAAGAGCCAGCCAGTGGTGAGGTTTTGGTGGTTTTCAGGAGTGAGGCTCACTGTTGTGGAGTATCCCCAGGTGTGGCTTGTGGCCCGTCTGCAAGAAGTGGGGCTGGCTGCAACCCCCACCTCCTGCAAAGTGTCCCTCCTCTTCCTCCCAAGACTCTTTCAGTTGAAATTACTTGGTTTTGCCCACACTAGTTGAGTTCATGGGGACTAGAAGGGAAAGGAGGGCTCTCACAAACCAGGAGGTGGCAGCCCAGACAAGGGAGGGCAGGGTTATCTTGTCCCCGCCGCTGCATCACTCTGGGATGTCTGCCTGTAGCCAAATTTGGTGTCTTGCTACATGCCAGCACTGTCGGGAGTCTCCCATCCATATTCATTCAGGGCCTGCCCTCTTTTCCTTGAACCTATGAGGCTTGAAATTAAACATCATGTTCTCCATAAATAATTGTAATTGGCAGCAAGCTCACTGAATGTGGTCTTTTGCATACAAATTAAAGCCTACTGTAGTGAACTTGAGATGGTCCTGAAACAGGTTCACTGTTGCAGAGGGCCTTTCATATTGTGACTAGTTGAGAACTGGTTTAGCTCTTTGTAAGGGTAATCTGGTTACTCTTTGTAAGGATAGCTGGTCCACAGCCAACGCTGCATCCATATTCTCCATTCCACAGGGTGTTTGGCCATAGCATTAATACAAATGATTTAACTGTGCTTGCAGCAAGCAACTCTGGAAAGCATGTCCTATCATTAGCTGCCTCCAGGATCTGTCCACACTCTTACCTCCTCAATTATATCAAATTTATCTGTTGTCTGTGGAAGCTTAATTATGTACCTTACTGTAGGCACTTACCTATATCCTTTGAGATGGTGTTTCATCCCATTGACTTCAGTGAGATCGCTTCTTCACGTGTATCCACCCATACAGAAATATTTGCAGAAGTAGAGTCTAATCCACACTTGGCCTCCTTTTTTTTTTGGCCAGCATCATCATCTGTGAACTTTACAGTAAAGTCACCAAAACAATTTCAACCACAGCAGAAATGCCATCACTGTAACAAAGTCAGTGCAGTTAGTGCTGGAATAAATGATTTAAAAATGGGATATCTGCTGTATGGGAATGGGGGATTTGAACAGTTAAGGAAGACGAGGAAGCTACAGTTCACTTTAGTTTACAAATATTTTACTCACTTGAACAAAACTTTATACAATTTTATTTAATGTAACAGATAATTTATCATTTGAATCTGTAGAAATGTGGAATAATGCTAGAAGCTGATGGCAACCCTTGAAGTTTTTCCAAATGGGACTTTAACTTTATCTGGAAAGAGCAAATATTTACACCATATGAGTCTGTAAATACTTTTTATGTGAGGAGCTTACACTGCCCTCATGTCAGTCCAGAGTGAACCTGTTTCTGTGAACCAGGCAACCTGTTTCTGTCAGCACTTTGCAACCATGATTTGTAATGTGTAGGCAGAAGATGTTTCATATACCTAATTTAAAGTGCACTGAACCCAGCAAGGAGCCTCTCCAGCAATTTCAGTCAGATTTAAATTGTGCTCTGAGACTATGGCTGCTCTCCTATGCCAAGATCTCATTTAAAATAATCTAGATTAAGGACGCAACCAAATTCTGCAGAACCAGCTTTACAAAGAAACCTCTAGAAGTGAAATACAAGTGAGGTGAGCTGAGGGAAAAGCCATGGCTTATATTGGTTCTGAGGACAAACGTTCCTGACCTACCGCTCTGAGAGTGAGCGGCGAGTGAGCCTGCCCAGAGTGGAGAGGACCGCTGCCCTCTCCCTATCCCACTAGCGAGCCCTCGCTTCTCCAGCATGGCCCAAAACCCACAGACAGCTGAATGGGCAAATGGTTTGGCACCTTGTCCCCAGGAACCACAGGCAGTATTTTGCTCATACTAATCTAACTGAAATTGCAAGAGGCTGAAATTCCTCGTATCCTCATCCCTTATCTTACCCGGGTGTCAAAGCCTGTCTGTACATGGTGGAGATTGCTTCAACCCAGGCGGGGTGTCACCTCATGCACTTCTTGAGTCCAATTTTTTGTTGTTGTTTCTTTTTAGTTTCTTTTTGGTTTATTTTTGTTTTATTTTAAATATCTGTTTCCAGTCAACTAAAGGTAAATGGAGGATACAGACCGAAAGAGGGAGCAGCCTACCTCTGTGGTTTTTTTTCCCCCGTTATCTCCCTTTATGGAGAATTTCTTTATAAACAGAGAGCAGGAAAAACCCCATCAGCACCTACTGATTAAGTATGAAGCACCTTTCCAGTTTGGAAAACACAGAGTTATAACAATACAAGCTTAGTCAGATACGGCGTAAATATTTGGAAAAAGAGGGGATCTCTCTCTATTTCAGTTGGTTCCAAACAAAAACCTTAAAAAGATCCAACCAAAAACAACGGGAAAGAAAGTGCAAGAAATATTATTAGTGAGATTGTATCTACTGAAATTGGCCAAGTACTTACACAGGTTGCTGAAAGAAATTTGATGCTTAATTCTTTC
Source organism: Nycticryphes semicollaris (assembly GCA_013400055.1). Taxonomy (NCBI): domain Eukaryota; kingdom Metazoa; phylum Chordata; class Aves; order Charadriiformes; family Rostratulidae; genus Nycticryphes; species Nycticryphes semicollaris. Next base: position 212,983 of record VXBJ01007281.1, read on the forward strand.
AGACAATTTGGATGTTGCCAGAGGTGGTGTTCCACCTGCCTACAGGAAACTATCTGCAACTTTACATCTTTAAAAAAGTTTTAAAATTTATATTAATCATCTCCTTTACAAGCTACTGGTACTATACATGTTGCTGCAGATTAAATGACTCATTGGCTGGGTTTCAAATAGTAGAAAACAAGGCTCTGCTCCCACATCTTCCCTTTCTGTCGCCGTGATTAGACTACTATTTGCATTTTTTTTTATCCCATCTGGAGCCCTCAGCAGAAAGGGTTGTTTAGCCCAGAAAGATTAAGATTAAAATTGGTCTGGTGACAATCTGATAGAAATGTATCTTGTTTTCATGCTGGCATTTTAGCATGCACTAAGTTTCCATTAGGTTTATGCAGGCAAGCCAGTTATTGTGGCGGTAGGTCAGCTAGCCAGAAATGATAGCTCATGATCCTGTTATTACCCGGTGCTATATTGCATAGGCTTCCTGGGAGGGATAAGTCCTTTGCATTTCCTATGGGTTGGGTACCACAGAGTAAAGCTATATAACCACAGGCAGTTAAGTTACTGAGGAGTGTCTGATATGCTACTGATTCAGGCCTGGCTTCAGCCTTGGTATCTCCTTCATTTGATGGTCTCCTAAGCACGGAAAGGTGCCCTTGGAATTAGGAAACCGAAGAGGTGTGCCCAGGTGTGAGGCAGGTTCTCCATCACTTCTTGCATTGCATGTGGTTCCCTGTTTGCAAACAGAGATGTTCCAAGTCCCTTCACACCCTCGTGGCAAGGCTCATGGTGACCAAACTGAATGTTCTCTCCAGTCTCTGTGGCTTGCTGACAAAGCTAGAATACTGCCTGCTACATCAGGCATATGTCTTTTCATGTTATGATGACTTTCATTGTCTGATTATAAGCGTGCCTCTGGGCCAGTGGGGTATTGCCCTGCAGATTCTTTGGTTGTTAAATGCTCTGAGAATTCTAGTCCATTCTTGAATGATTAATTTCTCTTATAGACAGATATAAGATATCTGTGCAGGGTGGACAAACATGACATGGGATCTACAGGAGAGACATAGTCTTCTGAGTGGCGTCTGGGGGCAAAGAGATCCAGGACACTTCAGATGCCTCTAAACACCCATGTTTAATGTATTGCATTGAGATCTAGGCTATGTCTGCCCTCCCCCTGCCCCAAACCCTACAATAGAGTAATTAAACTATGAAATACTGCTCTTTTTTTTTTTTTTTATCTTACAGAGCATAAAGTCATGTTTCTCACAGCAGTTGTTGTTCTTCCTGATAATCTTACTTGATTTACATCTTTTTACAGTTGTATAAGTCTTTGTATCACTAAGCATATATCTGCATCTTGAGGTCAATGCTTTGTGGAATTAGAACCACGCAGCATTTGTATGCCCTCCCAGATGGAGACGGCTGGCAGCATGCAAAGCTACACCAGGCTCCTGGAAGCAAAGCTGCCTTTATTGCATCTCTGGGAGCTTCCAGGAAACAGAGAGAAGGGATGTCTTACAGATCAGTTGCTCTCCAGAAAATGGGGATGAGTGGACTGATTATTGACAGCTTGCCACTGAACTGTAACTGAAAACACTGAATTGTGTTGTTTAACCTGGTTCTGCAGAACAGTTACCATGATCCCATGAATCATCAGGCTGAGACATATCAGCTCAAATACATAAAACAGATATTGCAATCTCAGCTACCTAAGATATTATGCCCTGCTTTTACTGCAAGTCCTATGAAGGGGCTTTCTATGAGGCCTTTTGAAAAGAGGCGAGCAAGACCTGACTAGAAAGTTGAGGCCTAATTTGCTCTCCCTCTAGATGTCTGTACTTCTGTAAATTCCAAAAGTTAATATCCCTGCCTTGGCATATATCCTACAGTGATGAATCAGGTAGCAGGAGTATTGGCTGTGTTACAAAGTATGGGAATGGTAACATATTTAGAGGACATCCACAGCAAAAGCTGTGTATTTTATGAATGGTTTCTGTCACAAAACATAACACAGATCTTCAGTCTCATATGCAAATACAGCCTTTTTTGGACACAAATACTGCTCTGGCATATCTTTGCAGAAGCCCTTTGGAAAGCATTTGCATCTAGTTCTCTTTACCCAGGACTGGCTATTTAACATCTTTCCTTTCCGTGCTTTTTTATTGGTCGAACAGTACATTTCACTTTCCTGTTCTGAATTGCATCTTTTGCATTAGGAAAACACAGCATTTGACCCACAGTAACATTTCTCTCTGAGATGGGAAAAGGATTTTCCTGTTATTGATAATCCCTTTTCAAATGTGCATAAATTACTATTTTATGGAACAGTGAAAAGAAAACCATAATGATTCCATCGCAGTGCACAAGTTGTAAAGAAGAAAAATAACAGGGCAATACAGATAAAGATCATGAAGCATGTTTTGTTTAAGATTGTATTTTCTAAGGTTTTTAAGGGAGTACAAAAAGAGTAAAAGGAGAAATCTAGAAGCCAGCCTGTCTGGGATACAAGATCATTTATGCAGTTCCAAAAAAACCTCGATGTGAGAGTGGTTGTGAAAAGTACCAACAGAAAAGCCATTGCTGGAGTCTACTGTAAACTATAAATAGGCAATGCAGAATAAAGTTGGTATGTTTGGTAGACAACAAGAAGGAAGTGAGAGTAATGGTTATCAAACCCACAGAACTGGTTACACCCAAAATCAAGGCTTTTCCTGGTGATACACATGTGATATGAGTAGCATTTCCTAACAGACTTCTTCAAGGTTTTCTAATTTTGGTGGGAATCTGTGGGAAGGCAGAGGAGCCCATGCAGGCAGTGGGTAGCTGAGAAAGTCTGGACTGGAGAGTTTTTCTCTCCTTACTCAAGTTATTTGGAGCCTCATAAACATTTTCTGTTTGCTTTGAAAATAATGTTATTGTATGCATCAAGTGAGCCGACACACAGTGTTAGAAAAGGAAGGTTAATAATGGAGGTAATATACCTTATGTTCAATTTACAGCAGACCACAGTGAAGACAGTTGGAATATAAAATGTGACCAGAATATAACTTTGTATCTCCAAACATGAAATCAATATCTCCCATCCTACTATGTCCTTCTCAACCTTCACCATTGCCCCGCCCAGATTCAAGCTTTTCAGATCATGACAGTCATTGACAATTTACTCTCCATTTGCACCATACCCTTGTAATCCCTTCCCTATTTTACTGATGCTTCAGCCTTCCCACCAAAACTTTAGTCCAGTTGTTGACTATACCACTCCTGAAATACTACAATGTCTTCTGCTTTGCTGCCATTTTTCACTTTCTTCCCCAAATCATATTTGTCCCTTTGTCTTGCTTTGGGCAGACACCTTCCAATCATGCACATACATGTACACTTTTGGCTCACTCCTGGGGCTGTCCTTGCTTTTTTGCATCCTATTCAAAATTTTGTTTTTATCTTTTATCCCTAAAGTTAAATATACCTTGGCATCTCTTCTTACTTCTTCATACTGCGTCCATCTGCTATCAGTGCTTCACCAGTTCTTCTTTTTCACCTATATCCTCCACACAAAACTGAGAAAACAGCAGCAGCCAAAGAAAGATCTGATTTAAGTACTGTGGGTATTACACTCTTGCACCTTAAGAAAAAGCATGTTTCGGTCCAACAAATTCTGAATTCTGAATATACATATTGGAGTTCTTAGAAAATAGCATTGCAGCATCCTCTTTAAAGGGGTACTCATTAGTGCGATAAAGACCTAGCATGTGAGCAAGTGCTGATGAACCTGCTTTATCTCTTTCAAGTGCATAAAACTGTAAGAAATTGTAATAAAAACCCATTTACTCATTCAGGCCTAGCAGACTTGAAAAATCGTAAATCTCATTTCCGGGCAACATCATGCATAGTGTGTTTTATGTGAAGCAATAGACTATGCTGTAACTTCTATGTTAATTGAAAGTACAAAACCAGAGAGCTGATAAGGATCCCCATTAGCCTGCAGCTCCGTTATTCACTAGTACTTTTCAGGCATAGTATCTGTTACACATTCCATCATTAATATAGCAGAAAAAGCACTTATTCCTGGAAAATGCCCTTCACTGTTCCGAATGACTGTGATCAACAGCTTGGAGATCCTAATTGCAGCCTATTAGGAATAATGAGATTTGCATGGTAGAAGCCAGAGAATTACACGGATAAAGGAAAAATTTCACAACATGAAAGGTTAATATAAACATATACTGCCCAAGAGTGCAAAGGACACATAAATTGGTGGCTCATTACTGCAGACTGACCCATGGGTAAGAATGTCACCCAGCTCAGAGGCTTTCCCAGGAAGTTTGGCTGCAAAAGTTACAAAAGATAAGGACATGCTTGTGGAAACCGCTAAACTAATGAGAGCTGAAAGTTGTTTGAAATATCCCAATGACCTCACAGATGGGATGCTTATTAAGGTATCTGCATCAGTCTCTTTTTTGTCTAACAGACAGTTGTAAAGCTTTGCCGAGGCGTAGCCAACAGTCCGTGAAGGTGTCTCCATGCTTTCTGACATACCAAGGGCATTTTTTGTTTTTGAATGGATTCAAAATGAAAACCAACATGCATATCCAATTTTTGTTTGCCGGCATATTTGTGGAATAGCACAGGCGAGGCAGTCAACTATGATTACTTCATCAACACGGGGTCTGCCCGCTACCTACGTGCCTATCTGCTCGAGTGCGCTGGTCAGGAGCCAACTGCAAATTTAGGTCTTGAAAGTCTGAAGAAAAGCGCTTTATGTGCGAGGGTCCCATGAAGGCTCCGTAACGCAATTAAGCCCCATTTTAACAAAAGGCTTTCCATTTTGCTGAGGCACGACATGAGTAATTAAAATATAATTTTAAAAAAGACAAATGAGTGTTCTTTTCCACCCTCAGATATTGTTTGAGAAAGATGGAGGGGCAGGATTATGATTTTTGTTTGTTCCAGGGTCCTCTGAGTGTAAATCATGGGCAATGCAATAAGCCCATAGCAAAACATATCTACCCCAGCTCTTATGGGGACCCTATCACTGCAACAGACAATATAACTGAAAGAGTAGCAAAAGCTGTTTCTTTCCCTACTGGAAAGAAATAAGTTTTGCAAGTGCTTTTCTTAGTTTATTGTAGATGACTGTGTAAGTATAGAAGTGTTTCAGGAAAATCTAGGCAAGGAGAAGTAAATCCACAGTACAGACTGGTACGTGGATTTTGCTTGTAGTGAAATGATGCTGGAATGGCATGAGATCATGGTGGGGTCAACCAAATGAGTGAGAAATGGCCGCAGGCTAAAAGAGGGGAGCTATAGTTCTAGTGATTCCTAAAGATGAGAGAAGAAAGATAAATTTGGGAGGAAAAAGATTGTGTAGGGTGTGTTGAAGGAAGCAGATTTCAGTGACTTTATTTCAGGAACTCTATTGTTCAATTGCTTTTGCTAAATCACGATGAGATGTACCTGTTGCAGTGCTTTTGGCCAGGTTGTCATGGATGTCTCCTGTGAGACAAAGGTCCAGTGGATATTGGATTTGGCTCATTCCCCTGGGTTGTGATGGGTTTCATGGGTGCCATGAAATCCGTTGTGTTCAAAATACATGGTCATATTGCAGTGAGATGCTACCTGCAATGAGGAATAGCCCAGGAGCTGCCAAATCCCACTAAAATTCTTGGCAACCTTTATTTAAGGGCTTACATTTAGGTTTAAGAGCCTGATTTTAGGTTCTCAGATGCAAAAGCATACCTTTTAGGGAAGTAGCAAATGAAAACAAACTAGCCATCTGCTGCATACAGCACCAACAAGGTCCTTTGGGCCACACAAGCCAATAAACCCCTTCAGTACATGCCCTCTGACCTTCTGGCAGTTTCCTTGATCACCTTCAGAAAGAAGCCCAGCAGCAAGCCACAGTCACAAAACCACCGTTTGGCTAAATTCCTTCCCTGGCTTCCTTTGCCTTTCCATCTGTGTCTGTTCTTTTGTTGAAGTCCCATAAAAATCTCTGTGGCTTCAGCTGTGGTGGGCAGGAGGCCTGTGAGGAGATGCACAGGGTACCCTTGCCTTCTCCCCACACCTTCTTCCCACCGTGGGCTCTGTTCTGAATTAAAACAGTGAAGAAATCCAGGAAAAGTTATTAAAACAAAACTTAGGCCAGATTCATGTTGTGGCTTTGCTTGCTCTGAACCACGGAGCGTGGGTGAAGAGAGGGTGGGCATTGTAGCCCAGGGAGCTCCCTTTCCTAAAAACACACTTAGTGGTGTGAAAATCCTGATGAAGCCTTACCCTGGCTGAGGTGGTGTTTTTCGAGACAGTTGGTTTGCTGGCCAGTGAAAGTAGATTTGCAGAAGGTGCTCGAGCCTACACGTTCTCTAGAGCTCTGCTCTCTTCCCCGCTCTCCCAGATAACCTGGCAGCCATTTTGTGTTAGGACTGGTGCTTCCATCCAAATGTGATGACCTTGGGTTAAACACTGATTTTTTGTCCCCTCCTGAGGCATTAAAACCTGATAGATTTTTACTCTACATACACTGAGAAGTATGTTCATTTTGTGGAATGTGTTGTTCCTGCGAACAAAGCTATTATGATGTCTGAATGCATCATGCTATTGCCATGACATTTCCATTGTGCTACAAAATAGGACTGAAAATTATTGAAAATCTGGTGTGCTGTGTCTTTTGCAACTCCCGTAATTAGGAGGGAAAGAGCAGGTTATGATTATTCTGAAAAGTTACTGAAAATAGTAAAGAAAGGGCAGACATATTCACAGTTGAGGCCTGTCATTTCTACGTACCCTCTTTATTCTGCTGGAGGACACAAGATACCGTGTGTGTGTGTGTGTGGCGGGGGGTGGAGGTGGGGAGAGAGTTGCTCTAAGGATTCGAGTTCGGCAAAGGTTGTAATTCAGCTTTTATAACCCTGTGCTGGATCTGAACTTCTGAACTCTGTATTGTCTTGGGCTTGTTCTCCTGCCGGTGTGCCCATGTGCAGCTGCAATACCATTACATTTCCATTTTCCCCAGCGTGTTGTCATGTGACTGCATATTGAAATTAAATGGAAAATGATTTATTGTGCGGGATTGGGTTTTTTTCCCTCTGCAGAGTACGGATGTAAATCTAGGGTGATTTCCCATGCTCCTGGAACTAGGTTTTACTTGAAAAATATTTCTAGAATCAACAAATGGGAAAACCACTCCAGAGCGCCAGAAAAATAGGAGCGTTTCTCTCTGCCTTCCTGTGTTGGTCCAACAGGGCTCTGCTGCGGCTGCTAATGACTGTGAAAAGTCTTATATATAAATTCTCTAAACCCCTTCCCATAATTACATTTCGTAATTCTGTGCAACTGAATACACAAATAATGTTAAAATAACAGTCATGTAATACCTCTGAATTCTCAATGTGAAGCTATTCTAAGTTCAAAATAAGTGCCACAAAGAGCTAGCTGTTTCACAGAATGGAATTTCCTGTGAAGCAGGAATTCAAAAGGAATCAATGATAAAACTCATTGTGAAGACTAAGAAATTCAACCAGTAGAGAAGATTTAAATTATTAAATATATGATAATTGTTGTTATTCTAAGCTCACATTTTATACTGATATTCTCCGGGGATTAATTTCTGCCAATCTTATCCACAGACCCACGCAAATCTTTCTCCCATTGGGACTGTTTAATTTCATGATGTGTGAGTTTCTTTGTCTGCAATAACGTCAGAGTTGTTTGTCTTCTCATTTTAGACTGTAAACTTTCAGGGTGTGTATCTGTGTCTCATGTACAGCCCATATCATCCCAGGGCCTGTGTTTCCACTGGGGCTTTCAGGACCTATTGTAGCAGAAATCACAGTAAATAAATACTGCTCAGAAGAAAAGAAACATCAACAGCTGGATTTTCACTTTGCCTCACTCATCTAATGAGAATGTAGTCCATTCTTAACACAGGAAAGTTATTGAGAGGTGAATGATGAGGAGAGCTTATCCCCAGTAGAGGATCACGGAAGATGTGGCCAACATACTAAGACTGGGACAGGTTTCATTTGTGATGTTGGCAGACACAGTGCTCTTAAAGCCAGAAAGATATCCAAGGGATCATGTGGGTTGGACTGATGAGGAAAAAGGTCAAGTATATGGCATTTCCGGAGAGTTTCATAGATTTGGGAAGTCTGCTCCATTGGTTCCTGCCAATCTTGACTCCTGATTTTTACTTCAATATATTTTAATTCCAGTAAGAGCAGAAAAGGGTGATAAGAGCTTTCTAAAATGCTAAACCTTCTTTTGTGTTAATTGACGAAACACTAAGAAATAGGACAAATACAACATGATAATTCATTTATGACTTTTTCTGGCTAGTGCTATTTGAAGTGTGCATCTGCACCAGTCAGTGCATTATTCCAGGGGCTTGATTAGGGGGCCTGGGAAGGGGATGAATATGGAGTTTGCTGAAACAACTTGCTTTTTTCCCACTAGGAACAAAAGTGTAATTTGATAAGAGAGGCAGGATCCTGCAAGCAGGATGAGATGGCAGAAGTGACAGTAATCACTCTCCAATTGGGCAGGCAGCATGAGTTTTTGCATCTCGGCTTGGCGTTGCATGTCTGCTGTGGTAGCTCCAAATGATTAGTTTTGAGGATAAAAACCTCCTTCACAGCAGCAAGGGTGATGGGCTCCCCTTCAGATTGAATCACAGCATGATGGCTTAGTTGTTTTTTTAACCCTAACAAGGGCTGTCATTAAAAGTTACTGAAGCCTGACTTTTCCTTGCTCTTTGCCAGCTCCCTTCAGCCCGAGCCATGAGTCCCATGTCCTTTGAAGCCAGCTGAGCTCCCTTTGTTGCTTTGTGGTGCATAATGACACCAGGCAGCTTGGTGTCTGAGGGCACCCATCAAGACCCGACAAACCGTGGCTGGCGGAAAGGCCAATAGCTAAGTAAGCTGGGAAACAATCCCCTGCAGTATTTCCTGAGCTCTGCCTGGTGGGATTAAAGGTGGCTGTGAAAAACATGATGCTTTTGCCAGTCTTCTGCCAAGGGGAAAGGAGCCCAGTTCTGCGTTTGGTGTCATGTAGGTTATCAATAATTATTTCTATCACATATTTATCAACACGGAGCTGCTGACATGATGAGAATACAGAGAAGAACCAAAGAGCAATGAAGCCAACGGTAAGACTTCCCATAGGCATTCAAATCGGCTTGTAATTGGTATTATTCTCTCAACACAGAACAAAGAGAATAATTTCTGCCTAGAAGAAGCCAGCATCCGAGGGTTTTTTCACTGGGAGTAGAAAAAAAATAATATTTTAAAATAAAGAGACTTGGAGTGTGGGGTCACTTGGCACAGACCCTTCCTGTGCGACATTCACACCCCACCTTTGTCCCTCTGCCACCCCCCTGAAGAAGGCTTTGCAGCTCCATAGTGGTTTTCCGCAGCCACTCGTGGCTGTGCATTGTCGCTGCTCTATTTTCCTCTTACATGAGAAGAGCTGATGCTGTTTGTTGTAGGGGAGAAGACAAATGAATTCTGCTAATGACTAATTCAAAGTTTGTTCCCTGCAAGAGTCTTTATTCTTTGTAAAAACTGAGTACAGTGAAGAGGTGACCTCTCCTCTAAGTGGGAGGCGGGAAGCAGTTGCCTGTGTCTCTAGGGCCTTTGGCAGTTTCACTTGCCTTTCACAACCCATTTGGTGCTGATGGGCAATCCTTATTTCCTGTGCTTCTAATATGCTTCTCACACCGGTCACTGGCTGCAAGAAAATGTAAATCAAAGTCTTTTATCCAATGCATTCAGTTCCTTATGTCTTTTAATTATTTACAGTGTGTTCTGTTCTGCAGCCCTCCTGACTTCTGCTCCTTCCTTCTCCAGACACCCCTTAAGACAGTCAAGGTCTGAAAGCAATGATGACTCCAAGGTGCTCCTGCATATGTGATTGAATGAAGCCAATAATTTACAAATTGGAAACATCTTTTTTTTTTTTTTTTAATGGATGAAAACACTAGCTATAAATTCCTGAATCCTTCTGGTCTGTGCCCAATTAAATGTGGTAAGTGAATTCTTGCTCTTTTACCAAATTTACAGTTGTTCATGACAATCTGCAGAGTACATCTGTCTACGCTTTATTATTCATTAAATTTCATCTGCTTTTTTCATTGGTAATTAAAGTAATAAACACCATGGAGTCACCAGTTTGCTCAACTAATTGCACAGGGAGAAAGCAAAGAGTCTGAAGAAGATTCAAGGAAAACAACTAGAGCCACTGAAGTCTCTTCTGCTTTTACTCCTTTCCATTTCTTTGCTAATTGACGTACTCCTGCATCCACCCAAGGCCCAGATTTCTTACCGTATCACTGGCACCATTCATTGTAAAAAGCTTTTCAGCATTGCAAAGAACAAGTACAGATGCAGTGGTGGGGTAGGGAGAGAGGTGCCATTGTTTCCCACCTCTGATCTGCACTGCCAAAAGGAAACCTCACAGTGATCCTTATGTCCAGAAATGCTGCTCTTTGCAGGAAGGGTGATTTAGGGCAGTTTGCAGTGCCTGTGAGGGTTTATTTGGACTGCTGGAACAATGCTGCATCCAGAGGGTATAAGAACAGGTCAAATCCATCTCTGCTTGTCTTCTCCCTGTTTTTGAGTGCTTTCTCTATATATGTAGGACACATAGCAAATTTCCACACTGTGTGTTTCTTAAAATATGTTCTATTCAGAGACAGAATGTCCTAATGCATTAAAATTATTTCAGATATTTTCAAGTGAAAAAAAATTATCCGTGAAGACACTCACCATTTTTATCACTGGGTTAACTCAGGACTTGGCATGAGTGGCACATCTCTGTAGACTTTTAATGGGCAGGAATCTATTTGCACAATTGGCTGATAGCCTCTGTGTTGGAGACTGCACAATGAAACTTGAGTTCAAACATAATTCCTATCCTTTGGAAAATGGCTGCAGACAAGGGGGCAGGAGACCTGTAGATATTGAGGCACCTGCCTAATCTCTTAAACCCAGAATTGTTGAAATAAAGCACCGCTGTTCAAAATGCGGTGGTTGGGGTTTTCACAAAAAACATTTTCTGCTTGTATGGTTCTTCCAAGTTCACACCCACTGATGTTGCTCTGGCTTGCAGGCTGGGGTGAATAAAAAATCTCCAAACAGCAAGTCTAGCCAAAATGAGACAGAAGGGTTTATGCCATGAAAAACTGTTGAGTTTCAGATCTGTTCCACCTAAACTCATAAATTTCACATCTGAGCACATCTGGTTGAAAACCACCTAGGTTTCCTTAGCACTCAGCTGAGATTTGCAAGGGATTCCAGCTGTCCCTGCCTAGCACATTAAATCAGACAAAGAGATATTGGGCCATGCATGACTGACATTACTGATACTACTCTCTGGTGGCAGATTCCTACACTAGAACAATTCCTACCCAGGTGAGCAATGAAAGAAATGAATTTACCATATATTACTGGTACTTTCATTATTATTATTACTATCCTAGTTTTATGCTCTCCTTTTGTTTCAGCATCCTCTTTTTCTGGCATTCATGTTAATTTGTGTCTGATAGATAATTTAAAATGTTTGCCTTCTGAGAATCTTCTGAGTTTTATTCTTTCCTTTACTGTATGCTCCATGTAAGGGCAGCACTGTATTCTTTGGATGCCGCCTCTTAACAGTGGCCAATGTTTAGGGGGGCCCATCTGTGAACAAGCTGATGTTGCACTTGTCATGAGACCTAACAGAGGACGAGCGATACTACAGGTACTACCTCTAAAACCTGGCTTGTAAAGAGAAACAGGAAGTCTGTGTTGGGTGAATAAATATTGATGGTAGTAGCTGACATACAGCTTGTGTAGGGATGATCATTAGGGTAGGTAAATGTGCTATCTTAAGATTTTTTTAGATTGTAAGGTTATACTTGCACTGAACAAGAATGTCGTATTTATTTTGGGGAGAAAAAAAATCAACCCTGACTTTCATAAAATCTTCTGTAGCAATTAGTAATAAAAATAGCATCGTTTAAAAAAGAAAATAAAAACCTAGAGAACAGAATTCTGTGGGGGAAGAGAAAAAGTCAGCATGTAATGACCAAGACTAGAATTTATCCTTTCACTTAGAAGACATCTGTTTCCTATTTGTATGCCACATATTCTGTTTTATATAGATGGCACACAGTATATCAAGAGGTTTCTTACCAGTTGTCACAGAATATTGAGCAGAACTTCACACGTATGAATTAATTCTTGTCAGACTATTGTTTCCCCCAGTAGTTGAAAAAAAAAATAATATTTAAAGCTTAGAGACATTTTCTTGGCAACCAAGATGCAATTTTATAGGGGTGCATGGAACTATAAATGTACTGAATGCCCCCTAACAGTGATTCACACAGGCTGTACTCATTTGGTGAATTGTCAGTTATAGCCTGTAGGCAGTATGACAGCACCGACAGCAGATACTGTGAAGTCATCACCTTTCATACTCATTTCCTCATTTACTGGTGGATGGTAGAAAAATCAGTGGTAAAGCATATAAGGTCTGTATGTTATTTGACTGAGCTGAGAACAGCAAATATAATAACAGTCACATACAAATCAGTGAAGCATGCAACACATGGGCCAGCTATTGCTGTGTATAAAGTTGGCTCAGTCTTGGTGTGAATAAAGAGTGGTGAACATATATATATATATATAACTTAAGAACCAAAGATCTACTACTTAAAAATGAAATTGTAGGCTCAGAAGACTGTGTTTGGAAAAGCCCTTAGGGAAGATCTATGTCAAGTATCTTCACAGAGAAAGGATTAATTGCGATTAAGCATTACCTAAAAAGGTTTGTCCAGTGGGTTTCTGAAAACTTCCAACATCCCTAATGAGCCTGTTCTGCTAATTCAGGATTCTGGTCATAAAGGCTGGGTTTTTTTCCCCAACAACCAAATGAAGTCTTCTTTGCTGCAAATTAAGATTATTTCTTCTTATTTTCTCTGAGTGGCTGTGGAGAAAAATTTATCACAATCCTCTTTCAAATAACCTTTAGAGCAATCCATTGGAAGATTGCTATCTAATCATCCTCCCCAAACCTGCCTGCATCTAGGGTAAGCAAGATCAGTCCTCTGTCATAGTCAATACTTCAATGTTTTGTAACCCAGACTCTGTCTGGCCAGTTTCTCCATATCTTTTATAACAAAACACAACGTGGCATTTAAAGTCTTTTCTAGCAAAGCAAAGAAAGCTATCATTATCTCCTGCGAGATATGTATGATGCTGCCATTAGTACAGCTGCGCTGAATTAGCAGTGTTAAATTATTACTTCATATTCAGCTTAGCATCAGCCTCAGTCACAGCCTCCTTATTTGAGTAAGCACTTACTGGTCCATTTGTTTTTAGTTTCCCAGGTATTGCATTGTGCACTCTTGGTACTAAATGCCATCCTTGTTTGGGCTTTGCTTGTTCTGATTCCTCACATTCGGTTTGCATTCTAGTCCCGTTCTTCAAAGCACTTAAAAAACCTCCCAGCGCGGTGTGTCACCTTTCAGCCCACTCTCCTCCGTCCTCTAAGCTGTTCAGTGCAATATTGATTCCAGCTCTGCTCTGTTTGGAAGAGCAAACATAAAGGTAGACACCAAAATTCTGAGAAGTGCTGCTTCAGAGTGTTTTTTCAACCACCTGGGTGCATTGTGTTTGTACCAATGTCCACTAACTGCTTTTATATCATGTGATGCTATTAAAAACTATACTGAAGTCAAGAAGTATCTGTTATCTAATGCTTCCAACTTATCTATCAAGCCAGATTTTCTGTTCTTCAGATACCCATGCTGAGCTTTTTTAGTCTTGCTGGTGTCTTCTAAGTATTTGTAAACTGTGTAGTTGCTTGTTCGATGACTCCTACCGGTATTGAGGGTAGAATCACTGTTTTACTGTTTGCCAAGACAGGCCTTGCCAAAGATAGGCAAGATAGTCATGTTTGATCTTCTGCCAACAGAATGAGCAGTCTCACTGCCTCCCTTCTTCAGTGGTGCCAGTGTTTCCCTCTGAAATGTCACTGAAAAGGGAAAAGATATACAGTATTATCTTCTCAAATTATGAACAAAATCTTGTTTTTCAAAGGGAAAAATAGATGAAAAAAAATTGTGGCTGACAAATTCCAATTTTCAAGTGAAGGGTGGAAGGTTTGGGTATATTATGGGGTGGGAGAAAAGATTGTGAGACAGGAAGACAAGTGTCTTTACAACCACCACATTATTCCCATTATTATTCTTTAACTTTTAACAGCCGTTATCTATCTGAGAATTCTCCCTCTCGTTTTCTAGATCAGTTTAATTTCTTTAAGAGCCTTCTGTGAATGACCTGCTTCAAATGCCTTATAGAAACCCGTCGGATAATACTGGTGAGATCTGCTTTGTCTGCATGTTTGTTACCTTCAGGTAACTAATAGATTTGTGACATATTACTTCACAGAAACCCTATAGCTTTGCATCAATGCACTGCATTTATCCACATCCCTACTGACTGTGCTTTTCAGAGCATTTCTGCTGTTTTGCCTGATGTAGACATCAGGTGTGCTTTTCTGATGGTTCCTTAATCTGCCTTGAAATTCTTTTTATTTTACATCTCCAGTGAAACAATTGATCTTTGCATCCACCAGTATTAACCACCACCATTTCTTTGGCACAGTACACTGTTTATATACTGGCTTTAGCCAAAAGAGATGAGATTCATTGTATTATAAGAGTTTTACAGTAGATTCTTTATATTTTCTCAAGCCCTCAAAAGCTGATTTAATGTTTCCGCAGCCATCATTCTGCAGAATAAGGCCAGATCCTGAAGTGGCACAGATTAACATAGCTCTGGTGCTTTCAGCATTGTGTTAGAATTAATAAAACTAACCCAAGAGGTGACTAGTTCCCCTTCTATGCAATTAGCAAAATGACTTTTTAATTTGGGTATCACAGTCTATCCATAAGAAATAATAATTGATGCCTTCCTCCTCTTTGGAAATTGTCCATGTCCCTCCTAAGACCCTGAAGTTTTCTACATTTTCTCTCCTTTGCTCTCCTCCAACCTAGTGACCACCTAGAAATGTACCAGTGTAGTGTCTTCTCACCAAGGGTGGAGACCTCTGTTAATCTGCCTCCAGGACCCTCAGATGAATCTGGTATCTGAATACCATAATCTGTTGGTTAATGTTTAAAAAGATGTGTGCAAGTGTTATGTTCATGGTGCAATTATTCAGGTCTTAGAAAACACCTAGCACAGCAAATAGGCAAATACGAGAAAGGGAGTTACAGTAAGCATTAAGTATTTTTCTCCACTTAACACCTTTCACTCATCAGGAGTGGATTACAAGAAGGAGCATGACTTCCTAGCTCAGGGAGTTACCTTGCTTCTGAAGTAGCTTCTGAAGGCCAGCAGAGACAATGTATTGAGGACCAAAACTCCAGAATTTCCCATTGTGTTATTGCATTATGGTAAAACCAGAGCCAGCATAGCGTGACTGAGTTGCTAAGCCCAAGGTGTAGCGTGCCAGGACAGTTGCCAAGTTTTCAGTCTATGTCTTTGTTGTCTTTCCGGATGTAGACTGCCAAGATATGTGGTTTTGGCTGAGTGGAAGCACTTTTTGTTTTAGTATGTCAACATAGGAGGCTGGTAGATCAAAACATATTATTACTAAGTTCCGACACGCATGGGATACTGGCAAAGAAAGCGGTTTCTTTATCTCTTCAACAACCAGGCATTACAGGATGGACGTCCGTGATGTTTGCTGTTGATTCATTATAGGTTTAGGAACACTGAAATGGTTGCAAGTTTAAATCTCAAACTAAGGTCATGGGAAGAGGAGATAACTGTTCTTGTCATTGGTGATTGGACTTGTGAGGAAATGAAGATATTGACTGCAAGTCTTCATGTGTGAAACTTGCAGAAATGCGGGGTTTACATAACCAAATGATTACTCATTCACCATTCACTGTCTGCCTGTGCCCAGGACTGAGAGGCATCTATCTATATGCTGCAGAGAACTTCTGTTTTGGTTATGGTTTCTTCTTGTCTTTCTTTGCCTACCAGCTATGGCATTACCTCCAAATACTGTCATGCTTGCTATGTATTAATTCTTTGTACACTGCTCCCTCTGTGCCTGTGCTATAGTATAGTTGTGTGGTTAGCCAGTCTTTAGCAGAAGCAAAGAGAGACTTCACCACTTGCCGGTTCTGAAAGTGCAGGATATGGTGCCTGATGTTCATCTATATCTCCCAGGGAAGCTACATTTTACTTTCTTCACTGGATCTCTAAAATGCTAGCAGGGAGAAGTGACTACATTGACCAGAAAGTCAATCCTCACCTTGGTACTTTGAGTGAGACTGGAAGCTGAGCAGTCCCCTGACATCCACAAGGCCAGTCCACCCAAGTACAGTGGGAACCTGCTAACCCCATGGTACTCATGTGTACACTGTCTTCTGCCAAAGAATATTACCAATTAAAGACTGGATTCCAAGACTCATTTTGCAATTAAAAGGAAAAAGATGGATTTGGGTAAAGGAAGCCTGCTCTTAAGAAGTCAGAGGTAGACTTAGGCTCCAGAGATTCACTCTGTTCCTGTTGCAGCCAGTGCCTAAAAGACAGTAGTCAAAAAGTCATCTGCTGATTTAACTGGCCTGAAGGGATGGCAAAGTGTCAGTGGGGAATTACCAGCCCACAGGGCATTTTGGTGAAACGACTTTCATGGCAAGTGAGTCACATGAAAAGGCTGTCTGGAATTCACCAGTGCTATGGAAGAATCACAAACTGCTGGCTGACTGAAGACACAATTACAGATGGCACAAAACTTAGAGGAATAAGAATTAAGAGCCAAGAGAGGCCACAGGGAAAAAAGTGCACTGTGGCTCCTTTGGTGTGATAGGAGCAACCAGGTAATGAGAAAGCCTGCACCAAGGAGTCCATATCACTTCTCAGGGTGCTCAGGAGGCTGGTACTGAAGAGTGCCCATGTCAGAGTGTCTGTGCACCAGGAGACTCCCATAGGGACTACAGTGTGCTGAGCACCCCAGCACCAGGAGTGTGGGATGGGACAGGAGTGCAAAGCCACAGCAGCTCCTCCTGCCATCAGTATCTGTTCCCAGGCTGGGGAGAGAGTAGTGGTTTGGGGAGCAGGAGGCTGATGGGCACAGTTCATTTAACTAATTGCAGAGAAACAGAAAAGGTAATTCAATCAGAGTCTGAGTGTGTACTTGAAGGGGAGGGGAGGATACTTTAAACTATGTGACTCTTTAATCTCAACAGATAAAGGCATAACAAGATTTAGTTTCTCACATTTGAAGTCAGCCAAGTTTAGCACTGGATGCAATTAGAACTCAGAGTCCCCACGCCAAAGCTGGATGTTTTTGCCAGGGACAGACCATTGCTCAGGCACACATGGAAACCAAAGATCTCAGCTGTTGACCAAGAGTCCACAGCTCATATTGTATCAGAAAACCTGCTACACCGTCACCTAGTCTGTGAGGGTTTTATGTCTGGATTTGTGACTGACATTTGAAACCAGGATCATGTCCACTGGTCAGTACTGTTTGGGACACTGCTTGTAGTCACACCTGAAAGTTATGATTAGAGTCATCTTCATTATCATCACTGTCCCTATTCCTAGTATCATTGTTATCTGTATTCATGTAGATCAGGACCACTTTGTACTGAGGACTGTAGAGACACTGTGGCAACTAAAGCCACGGGGCTCCCTGACCCAAAGAAAATTTCCTTGCCTGTTAATGAATAAAATGCATAAAAGAAATTGCCTAGCAATATTCCCGCCCCTCTTCTCATTTTTCATGAAATCTTTATGGATCTTATGGATCACAATAGTTTGCTATTGAAAAAAAAATCCCTATGTCAGAAAAGTAATTTAATCTTTTATTTCCCTTTTTTAATGAATAGTGGGAAACCTAATCTATACTGCCTAAGTGGGTGTGTTTGGCTGTTCCTCAAATTAAAACAAGACTCGGAAGATTAAAGTGGAGCTTGGCTCAAGATCAGGTGAATCAGCACAGTTATAATGCCACAAAATGGCCTGCAGGATGGCCTTCTCTTCTGTAATTACACAGAGTTTTTGTGCTGTGCAGGCAAAGGAAGTAATTTAATTTACCTGTTCTAATTAAATATGTGATATGAGGAAACAGTGATAGGTGTGTTTAAAACATGCTTTAGGTTCTTTTGGTGAGAAAGTGAATGGGCTGACTGCAGCTACTGTGATCTAATGTGACTATTGCTTTCCCATTAATGCTTACACTCCTAAGTGTAATTTGTGTAACAAACTCTAACGGCAGGTTTGGGCTGATATATGGGATGAAGCTTCATGCAAAGAATTGGACTTTGTGGGTATTTCCCCCCACCTTTTTCTATTATGTGAGTTTATTTTGCTCTCTCTTGCAAGTCAGCTGGGGAAAATCCTCTTATCCACAAAAATGAAATGAAATTCAGTTACCACAGAACCAGAACTGTTGAAGATATTTGGGAAAAGTAATTCCCTGTAGTGGAAGACAGGTTTTGCCCACGTGTGACAAGGGTCTCATTTAACTGTAGAACAATAATGTTTCCTTAGAAAGGGTATTTGAAGGCTGATGTTCAGCATTTCTTTTCTCATTTTTTGGTAAACACCTAATCATGGGAGTCCTGCCTTGGTTTCAAAAGCCAAGGTCAGCCCTGAGCTGTTACAAGAAGTTGTTAATGGGAAGAATTTGAGAGGGGGTGGCTTGTGATGAGTGAAAGTAAAGCATTTAGGAAGTCAAATTGTCAGATACTGATCAAATATGGAACAAGAAAATTAATCAGGTTCTCCCATTGTGTCTGTCTTATTTAGGGCCAAGGCTAGCTAAATAATTGTCTTGTGGCATTCATTAAAAAAATTATATCAGCATTTTAAGACCACTAGGAGTGTGCCATCTTAACATAGTGCTATGTGTTTTGCAGGTGCTTTCCCACGTTTTTACGTGTGATTTTTAAAAAAGGACTGTCATTCTTAAAACATACCCCATCACTAAAGAGGACAAATGCTTTTAAGGAAAAAATGGTTTTGTGCTCTTAGTGTTTGTTTGCTGTAAGCTGTCACTGTTATTTCATTATCAGTCATTAGTCTGTAATGGTGTGAGATCTGCAGAAGGACTTGACATTCTAGCAGTTTAGGGATGAAAAAATATGCTGTAAATTGGACTATAGCTTTTTGCTGAGCATTAGAGCAAGGCTTTGTGGGAGGAAAGAAAGTCTCTGAGAGCTTTGGTCCTGTTGACAGTAGTATCATGCCCTGGGAGCCAGCCCCAGCTCACAGCTTGGCCTGGGAACTTAAAATGAAGATAAAAGAGAAAGGGTGTTACCTGTATCTTCCAGAAAGGCTTTGGCAAGTTAGCCTGGAAAGCTACCAAGGTAAAGTGGTATTTCAGAGAGAAGATATTGGCTTATTGAGCTCCTAAAGCTGGTGGTGCTAATGACTTGGGAAGCAGGGTGCCTTGTTTATGTAGCCAAATGCCTTTTCCTGACTGCAAGAGATGCATTCACCAGAGCAGAGCTGGTTTGCTGGCACAGGCATGGGCAAAGTGAACACCTGCCTCTCACTTTCAGGAAAGGGGTGCATAAGCTTCCAAGGTGAAACCTCCAGGTGCCTGCTGGCTGCAGGGCAGTGCTGCTAGCAGGCACGGGGCAAGTTCACTCCCCAGAGCCACCTGAGATGAGCACCCAGCCCTCCCAATGCCCTTCGTGCCTCTGCTCCCCCAGGATAAAAAGGAAGGTACCCATCTCCAGCTGCACTCTGTGCCCTGGGGTGGTTGACAAAGAGTTAATCTACCACTGCCGCAAACTGTGAAGTGATCGGGAGCTCAGCAGCACCTCACCTGATCCCCCGGACAACCAGTGATGGACCTTGGGGCTTCAACAGCCTTCCTACTTATTTTGGGAGACAAATAAGCAGCTGCAATTATGCTGTGGGCTAGTAGCAAGAACTAGGTGTTTTCTGCTCTCCTTCTGGGCCTTAGGAGAGGTATGGCTGTGGGCAATGAGGGTTCTCAGTGCCTCTATTTCTCCAGTGCAGAGGGAGAAATGTGACTAGAGAGATGCTTTAAAAAGCTAAAGGAAAGGAGAATAGTCCTATTCCCATGCTAGGGTCTAAGGGGATGGCAAACAGCTGCTCAGGTGGGTTCACTTGCACCTGTGTAAAACTAAGACTGAGATGTGAAATGATCCCTGAAACGCTTCAGTGGCTTCCCTGCAAATGCAAAACCCAAATGCTGCCATGTATTTCACATGGTCACGCACTGCATTGCACACACACATTGCACACTTTAAAGAGGGGTCTGCCTTTTTGTCTTCAAATACCCGTTGCTGAAGTTGCTTCCACTGTTCTCAGGATAATAGTTTTTCACAAGTGCACAGCAGCAGATGGAGATGTTTTTGTAATGTAGCTCAGTTCCCACCCATCCTGCAAGTTTTCCCTGGATAAATTCTTCCCAGAGCCCTGCCTACTGAGGCAAGTCTCTAGTGAAAGCCTGGTTTTGCCAACACGGAGACAGTAGCGAACACAAAACACGGGATCTTTTCAGTCTTTTGATAGCTGTGAAACCACTGCTAGTACGGTGGCACCTACCTGTGTGCCGTGCACTCCCCTCTGCACACACTGAGTCCCTCTTTGAAGGCTCGGCTTCTGTGTCCATGTCCTGCAGCACCGGCTGACCCATGGGTCAGTTCTGCTTCCTGACATGTGCCATAATGGCACTTCTCTAATGGCTGTCCTGTATCACTGCAGGAGTATTGCTTCCACTATGGAAAATTGGGTGTTGCTTCCTCTGGCTGGGGGAATATTTGGCATTTGTGCAAGCAGCATGTCTGAGTGTGAGAGGAGAAAAGCTGGCTGTGGAAACCTTGGCCCAGGTCCAGCCTGGCAGGAGCACCATTGCCAGCACTGATGTTTGATGTTTTTTTTGTCTCAGCACCTCAATTACTTAATCCCCCCATCCCGCAGATGCCACCTGAGAAACTCACCTCTTCGTGCTTCAAGCTTTGCAGGAGAGGCAGCTGCCTTTTACATGCTCTCGGTGGGGTGACACGCAAGGGTTGAGCTGATGTGAGCTGGATGCCCACCTTGTAACTGGAGAGAGCCAGAAGATGTGGTGCGAGGTGGCCTGTCAGGATGTAAAAAGGCGTATGAGAAAAAAGGCACTAGTTGGCATCAGCTAAGTAGGTGTTTTACAACCACTGCAAGATAGTTTGTGAGGTGCTGAGCCATG
This sequence comes from Nycticryphes semicollaris, assembly GCA_013400055.1. Lineage (NCBI taxonomy): Eukaryota > Metazoa > Chordata > Aves > Charadriiformes > Rostratulidae > Nycticryphes > Nycticryphes semicollaris. Next base: position 234,199 of record VXBJ01007281.1, read on the forward strand.
AGGTACATGCTGTGAAACATCTGCAAAAGAGCAGTGCCAGGAATCACAGAGCATTGAGCAAAACCCACTGAAAGCAAAGGTTGTTCTCACATTTCTATGCTAGTGGAAGAGCGCTGGGAGTCCATCTTTCAGTCCAGGTCACACATCCAAACATGGAAATAGCTTTCCTTTTCCTCTGCTCCAGTGCAGAGGGAGCAGCGACGCAGGGCTTAGGGCTTTCCCAGGCACACAAGTGGGAATCGGCTGTAGTGGAAGGGATCCAGTGGTCTTTGTAGCTCAGGACGCTTCCTTGTCACCTCCTCTCCCCAATTTCAGCTGTGCTCACCAACACCCTCTGCTCTGATGACTGATCCAGACGTGTCGCTTGCTTTCCCAGGTGTCCCAGGCTCTCCCAGACACAACGGTGTCCCCTCGCCGTGGGTGCACCCAAGCGGGGCGCAGCTCGGTGGCACTCATGTGCGCGGCTGTGGGCAGGGCCTGCTCCTGCCCACTATCTGCTTCCTCCTTGCTCTTCCAGCCTGGCTGGGTCTGTCCTGCAAGGTCTGTAAAACATCCTGCCTAATTGCTTTTAGATAGTTTTTACCTATCTTGCCATATATATCTTCAAACCAGTTCACATATAGCTTTTAGTAATATCCATGTGACATGTCAAATACTCTCCTGAAATCCCAACCTGTTGCATGAAATCTTTTCTCCTCTCCCCGTTCAGCTTAACCCGATTCCCCCGTTTCCTGCGCCATTGTCCCCCTCTGCTAACAGCATTAAAACATATGGCCTACTTCATTAACTCACTGTATACACACACAGGCCATTTGCTAAGGAGATTCTTAGCATTGCTGCTAGTACTCCAGTCTCCTGCTTTTAATTACACTGGTTAATCCAAAACACTCCTTTCAATATTTATTTTTCTCTCTACTATTAGTACATCTGTCATAAGGCCTTCTTGTGTCACCTGTAGGATGCAAGTTGGCCATACCTATTGATTTATTTTTTTAATGCCCTGCAGTGCATGCTTTTTTCACCCACGTCATGTTAAGCAGAAGCACTAGGAAATCTGATGTATGGTGGATCAGGGTCTGTCATCCTTAGGAGCTTCAGTCAGTTCAGCACTGCTGCTGACTTGGGAGCATGAGCACGGTGTTTGGGCATGGCTGGGGACAGGCTGATACTCACAAACCTCGGATTTTCCTTGCCCCACAAGGCCTGCAGGGCAGGGTAGAGTGAGTTCAAAATTACAGGTATACACATTTTACACCAAAATGGTTTTGAATGATGACACTGTGAACTGTGTAACCATATTTCAGTGGTCAGAAACCAACATGGCAGTAGATAGTCCGCCATTACTGTTCTCTACTAGCAACTATGCAGTCAGAACTGTGACAGTGTGCTCCTTTCTTGGAAGAGTTCTACTCCTAATTTTTAAGTTTCACCCAGTATCACGATCCCTCTGTGAGAAGAGGCACTTGACGAAGACCACTGTGAGCACCCAATGGCCTGACAAAGCCAACGTGTTATAACAAAATCCAGCTTTGATGTAGCCAGTTGTAAATATACGTTATGTTTAATTATTGAATCTGTTCATAGATATATGGGGGGCATGTATATACAAATACATATATACACATACATATATACATATACCTAGCACACGTTACTATTTCAGTTTTCCTGTATAGTTCATGTTTCAGCTAAGGAGCTGTTTAAGAAATTTCCCACCTCCTGCTTGGCCTTCCTTCTTTATTATATATAATAAGCATTTGTTGGTGTCTGATGGCATCTAGTTCAAATGCCTAGTGAGATCAAACTCAGGAGAACATAAATGGGAGCCATAAGGCACTCTATAAAATAGTCTACACCTTTCATGAACTGGAATGGATGTTTGTCAGTAATGAGGCATTGCAATTAAATGAAATAAGCCTTGGCAATAGCTCTGCCATATCTGCCTGTACAATGCTCCTTCAGCAGCAACACTCCCATGGGAAATGAAATATACAGCCTGTGTGTTAGCCAGCCTTATTTGTCTGGGTGACTGCAGTCGAGGAACCCTCAGCCCTGCCTCCACAACAAAGCCCTTGTAGAGGGAAGGTTTGGGGCTTCCCTGAAATGTGGGTGGAAGCCCAGGAGCAGGCACTATCTGAATCCCATTCGGGGAGCGGGCAACCCTGAGAGGCAGAGAGATGGGGGAAGAGACCTTGGATCTTCTCCTGTGTTGGTTCCCCTCCTGTGGGCTCTTTTCCCTGCAGCAGACCTAAGCATGGGTGTAATATGAATGAAATAATAGTAATAATAGCAGTAACAGTAATCATCATCATCATCAAACCAGTGAAAAATAGTACTGCCTTCCTAGGATGAAAAGTTCCAAATGCAGATTGTGCCTTTTTCAGGAGATTGTTCAGGCTGACTCTTCAAGTGGGCATGGCCATCTTTCATTACCCTTATGGTGAGCTTTCCTATTACTGGGAAAGTCATGCATGCCTGAGGAGAGCGAGGAGCACCCTGCTGATAATGTTGGGGTGAAAGCTTCTCTCTTTGGTGAAATAGGCATTTTGGGGGGACTCAGTGCTTCCCAAGGATTTTTTGGATTAATGGCTTCTGTGGCTCCACAAAAATGTTGTTGTAGTGAAAAAGAGGAACCATATTGCCAGCACACTTTAATCTAAAAGCAAAAAGTGGGGAGCACTTTCCGTGTCCTCCTGAGTCACCTGCAGTCCATAGTCTCGGAATTTCTTGCTTTTTATTGTCTTAATGTGGTTTTTCTTAAATTGTTTCCTAGGTTGGAGAAAAGAGACTAGAAATGTGTGAGTGACTGATTTCTAAACTCTTTCAATGGGCAGGTAAAGTGAAAGCATAATTTCCTTTATAGCGAATGAAATATGTTTGTTCAACACCTCTTACTTTTTAAAGATATTTTAGTCAAATTCAGCTTCAGAGTTTTCTTTGGAAAACAAATTTTCCAAAATGCTTCCCAGGTGTAATCAGCATTCTCATATCTTCTCGAGACTGTTGGACTTGAGATAGCATTTTTATAAAAGATGTTTAAAGATAGATATTTAAAGATGAGTAAAGATATATATATATATATATAAAGATGTTTAAAAAATTGCTCACATCAAAATGTGATGCAACACTTCAGTAATTTCTATGACAAAAACTATTAAACAGTTTTATGCTATTAAATATGATGGTAAGGGTGGCAACATAGTATTGTACTCCAGTGTAATTAAGTTCTTTCCATTTTCCCATGAAACTGCTTCAAAGTGTATTCTCAGCCAACGGTAACTTCTCCAATCTAGGTAAATCATGCCAGAGTGTAATCATCTCTGCATTATCCCCACTTTTATGTAATTAGATATTTCAGAGACTTTTTTTCAGGACTTTTCAGAAACAGTACTAGGAAAAATCAAGAAACAGGACTGGGCATACTGATTCTCAATAATGAGAACCTCAATTAGAATATAAGACATGGGAAAAAAATCATTAAAAAAGTGAGGGAAATTAAGCACTTTTCATCTGAAATAAAGGTAGAGATGACAATATTGCTTAGGATTTGAAGATGAGGTGTATACAAGGTGAAATACTACAGATACATACAGCCAAGTATGGTTTAGAGATCCGATCAGCATCTTTTCCTAAAAGAATAATGACATGAATATTTAAGAATATTCATTTGATCATTACTTTCACAGTGCATATGTGTAGGAAATACTCAAATGTATTGTGGTTTGGGAAAGAACTCAAAGAATAGAATTAACAGAATTAGTAAAAAACAAAATCAAATCAGGCACTTACATAACAAAAATAAGTATTACAGAGAGCTGAAATAATCTGTCTGTGTATAAGGGGTCTGTGTCCTCTCGCTTCACTGAATTCACAACTGAGTGCCCTCCAGTGTGGTGGGCACTACTGAGTGAGTCTCCGACATTGTCCTCTGAATCACCTGGGGTTGACAGCTGTTGGGAAAGGGGAGTGGACTTAATAGACTATTCTTATGATTTGTGGTGGTAATTCCTGCAGTGCCATTGCAGAAGTCAAAAATCACCAAAAATCACTCAAGTGAACTGTTGTGTAGAGACAAAGAAGAAAAAAAGGAAGGAAGGAAGGAAGGAAGGAAGGAAGGAAGGAAGGAAGGAAGAAAGAAAGAAAGAAAGAAAGAAAGAAAGAAAGAAAGA